>PKMM01018733.1:23983-105109 GCA_002933915.1 Eutrema heterophyllum
GCTAAAACCTGTAAAAGACTCTAAAACACTACAAAATAGTAGAAAGACTCTATAAAACAGACATATATCATGGCTTAAAAGGGGTAAAAACCATGATATATCAGTAGTTGAGAAAGATGAGCCAAATGTATTGGCATCACTATTATTAAAAATACCAATAGCTTTCCATCCATCAGCTATGAGTTGCATAGTTTTCCTTGTGGGAACAACATTCTTCTCTTCCATATCTTTCAGAAGTTCTTCCGCTTTCCATGGCTGCTTCGCTTCCCCATATCCCCATATAAGAGAATCTCGTAAGTAGTTGAGTTAGGCGATAAACCAACGGTTTCACGCATTTAGTTACTTGAGAAAAGTGGAATCGTTGTTACGCCTTGAGTGTGATGACGTGAAGATGATTGGAATTTGGGGTTCTGCGGGAACTGATAAGACTACTATTGCTAGAGCTTTATTTAAAAATTGGGGATTTTTGAGAGGACAAGTTTTTAGGGATTTGGGGTTTAATTTGGGGATTTTGGGGTTTAGATTTTGGGTTGATCTAATTTTGGTTTATCCATTCTAACCGGGTTGTAATCCGGTTTAGTAAAGTTTTTTTCGGTTTTTTCTTTTTTATTACAATATTATATAAAACGGAAATTTAAACCTAACTACAATTGCATATCAGAAAAGTTTTGCCGAGAAGAGAGTCGGTGCCGTCCTAAACCCCGAAGACACAGAACTGCCGTCGCAGCCCAAAATAGATCCAAAGTCCTCCGACGCAAAGCGTTACCATCGGAATTAAGAGCAGCGGAACTGGACCTCTGCCTTATCGCAGCAAACCAGAAAACATTTGCCACTTTCCACCAAACAAAGCCGTCGGAGAGAGAACGGGAAGGCGTCGCACCGACAGACAAGAGAGCTTCCCCTACTCCACGAGAGTGAACCTGGCTGAAGAGGGAGAAGAAAACCCCTAAAGGTGAAGCCGCCAAAAAAACTCAACCACTCCGAGTGTTCCGCTGTCCCCTGGCGGGTGTACGAATTGGGAGAGACATCCGACGATTCTCCTGCCAAGAGCCTACTCACCACCACAGCACCCTCATGACTTCAGATCCACCGCCTCTATGCCTTGCCGAGCGAAACCACTCATATCTGATTTATTCGTTTTTAACACATCAATTACCCTAGTGTGTAGACTATTGCAATCATAACGGTGTGTCGTTTAGTACTTAGGGATCGAATCCACATAGAGAAAGAACAGCACAATAAGAATACAAGAAACTATTTAAGCTAAGTGATTAGTCGTTTTTCAACACATCAATTACCCTAATGTGTAGACTACCGCAATCATAACGGTTTGTCGTTGAGTACTTAGGGATCGAATCCACAGAGAGAAAGAACAGCACAGTAAGAATACAAGAAACTACTTAAGCTAAGCTAAACGATTTTTGTTGGATTTTGTTCTAAGAACGAATTACGATAAAACTAAAAATAAAAGACAGAGAATAAATTCATGCTAGACAATTAAAATGATTGCAAGCTAGTTTTAACAACACATGATTAAAGAACATAAGACACTAATTCAACCTTAATCAAGAAAATAAAGATATGGATCATAGGAAATGGCTTTCGATTAGAAGTATTCGATGATTCACTAATGATATTTCTAATCACTCAATGAGCTGAATTCTATGGCAAGGTACACATACAAATATTTTAACTCACTCTCATGATGCTAAACCCTTCATTGATAATTCAAATCAGCTAATCTCTCAATTGCTACAAAATTATCAACAAGCATGAAACATAAATCCTTTTTAGCCAATTAATGATCCTTAGTCATGATTCTCATCTTGCTAAGCATCAAAAACATAATTAGAAATCTTCTAGACAATTACCCAACCTCTCTCAAGTGTAAATTGTCCATGTTCTAGAAATTGAGTAGCTAGTTCAATCCTAGCTTTAAGACCACTTCTAAACATGAGAATTTCTTTAATCTTGTTATAAACATCAAGAGATCATCATCTATCCCTCCAAATCAACCATTCACACAATCCATAATAAAACTACTCACACATAACTAAATCACAAAACAAAACCGAACAAAAGCAAGACATAGTGAAAATAAGAAGATTGATGGAAAGAAGTTAAGAAAATCTTCACTAGAATGTTGTAGATCTTGAATCTTTCATGATAAGTTCTCTAAAACAGTAAAAAGGAGCAGAACTGATGATATTTTCGCCAGTGGTAAGTTGGTAAGAAGGAGAAAAAAAGTGTTGAATATATTACAAAAGGGTTGGTCCCAGAGTCAACCCAAAAAGTCATATCACAATTCTGATCGGTTGTTCGATCGGTTAACAACCGATCGCACGTTGATTTTCTTGACATCGGTTTCTGCGATCGGTTGTTAACCGATTGCGCGTTGATTCTCAGCCTTCTCGCTCTTCATTCGATCTTAGCGGTTTCTCCTCGAGCTTCAATCGTCTCCTTTCATCCAAGTATATCCAAGTCACTCCCAAACACCTGACAAAGGCTCCAGCAAGCGAAAAGAACACAAAAATGATCTAGGACGCCTAAAATGCAATGTGAGATGCTTTGGACCTAAATGCAATGTATATATAATAAAAACTAGATGAACTACAAGGAAAACCAAAGAAAATATGAGATTCGGGGTGGTAAAATACAGTGATATCAACTCCCCTGGACTTACCTTTTGCTTGTCCTCAAGCGAATGAAGCAAAGTAAGCCTAGAAGAGAAGGTTGAAGACGGGGACTCATATCCAAAAGGAGACACACGAAACTTTCAATTCAAGGTCCTTAGGTAAACATGTCATGATGCCAAAATCGCTTCTACTCTTACGAACTTCCCCATGCCTAAGATTTCAGAATCTACAAGCATTCTTATCAACCAACTCTTTAACATTCATTTAGATATTTTCAAGTGCGGTCTCACATAAGGGAATCTAACACATTCTCAATCGGTTTTGGTGAGAAAGGCTTGAAAGCATAATGCATGAGGAGGTTCAAATTTTTCGGGCGACTTACTCTCACCAAAACGTAATGCATGGTAATTCAAAAAAGCAAGGAAGGAATAGAACAAAGATGTATCAAAGATTATCTTCCATCCTATCCTAGCTTTCTAATCTCTCGTCTTAAGCCCATTGCCTCACAATCACTTATCCCGTAAATAAAACTCGTAGCCCTTTTGGCTAGATATTCTCATTGTTCATAACCTCATTTCTTTTTCTTTTGTTAACACTCTAGGGAATTTCTCTTCTTAGTCTAAACCCTTATTCTTCCTCCTTTTTTTTTATTAAACGAGAGTTTAGACAACTTTATATACACGATCTTTTCCTAGAGTTTCTCGCTTTCTTTTCTACTTTTTTTTTCACACCTTAGGCTTTTTCTTTAGCCTTGAATCGATTTCCTCTCACCCTCTTCCTCACTTCACTCACCATTCAATCCAGCTTATCCTAACCATTCTATTTCCCGGTTCCCGAGTTATTTATCTAAGGAAGATAAGCGCTGTCATTCCTTTCTCTTATAAGATTTTTCAATTGTATGCATTTTCAAGAAAAATGCCTCACTCACAAATAATCAAGGGTATGAAACAATTAGTTTAGGTGATGAGGTGGGGAACTATCCTAAATATGAGGATAGCTACTCGAATTAGCACAAGAGTGGCAAAGTGGATAAGAAAATTCGAGTATATAATTTAAGACCATGAAGATGCATTTCGAACCCTTAGGCGAGACAATTAACGTTCAATTAGGTTCAAGTAAATAGAGTTGGAATCAAATCACAGCAAGCTTCATCCTAATCAAAGACAAGCAAGCCAAGAGAAATTTGCGAAGCGGTTTATGCATCATAACATGTTTATCAAGGGCAATGTTTTTAAAGTTCATGTGTTTAATCATTGTCCCCTATGTAAATGAGTGCAATCCTACAAGATTCTAGATATTAAAAATGAAGAAAGAAAAATCAAATCCTGAATTATAAAAATGATTTTCGTTTTTTTTTTGTTTTTTAGTGAAAATAAAACCAAATATATGAAAATAAATAAAAACAAATAAAACTCATATTAGTACTCTCCCCCAGACTTGAATTACACCGTCTCGGTGTATCCCAAGCTCGATAAATATCAAAGAAGAAATAGGAACGAAAAACGAAAAAAAAAAAAAAAAAATGTTGTCTTGAAATAGAATTTCTCACAATGTTTTTGATTTCTCATTTCTTCCTAGGCTTGGTGGGAAGTGCTTGGGTGCTCCTCGGGGTTGGCGGACTCAGCTGCCTCGTCATCGAACTGCCCGTCTTGGTTGGGCTCCGTTTCTTCTTCATCAGACGAGGAGACGTAGTTGGGCGGTTGGAGCTTCTTGAGCTTGCGGAAGAGTTTCGAAAACAGCTTCTTCTGGACCTCGTTGATTTTTCTTTGCATCTTGTTGATCTTCATCTGCATCTTGTACGCTTGATGGATAATCTTCTCTCGCTTAGTCCTTGGGTTGAAGTCGATTTCGGGAAGGTCGTAGTTGATGTCCTCGTAAAGATCTTCCCTCGGCTCCTCACTCATCAGAGTGTCTTCTTCAACAGCGTGTAGTTGCTCATCTTCGTATTCGACGACGGCATCAAGAAACTCATCCTCTCGCAACCTGAAGTCAATGTTCTCCAACCCCAAAAGTGTAGTTCTCGCGTCGTTCAACTTGTAGATGAACTCCCCATTGTCGCAACCTCCTTTCAAGAACCAATTCGCCACAAGGTATTTGCGGTCGATATAGTTGCGGCGTGTGTTCGGCGCATAGCGACGTAAGTCGACTCCCGGCTTTGCTAGGAGCGGTGTAAGGAACCCTCCTAACCACGGATGAGGCTCCTTTGCTGTCTTAGCCCAAGATCTGAAACTCACAAGTCGTGTCGCTAGGAGACTCCCGTAGTTCACATTATCACCCAACTCGTCGTCAATGGGCTCTCCGTCGCCATCTCTCAACAAACCCTTGATCCCTTGGTAGATCAAACACAACTCATCTAATTTCACCGCTCCTGTCTCATTCCTCGCGTAGAAGGTGTTTGCTAGCAGCTTGCAAACATATCTGAGCACCGGGTTTCTCACCAGAGTCGTCTTCGCGCTGTGGCTCGAGTAAAAGCCCTCCGCAATAATTCTCCACATTGTATTCCCAGCATACAACACCGGGAACTGGACTTGGGTCGTCTTCGCAAACCCGTACGCCTCACACAAATCAAAGATGGACAACACATACTCGTTGTCATCCACCTTGAATCGGAGCATTCCTTCTTGCGCTTTCTTTTCCGTCGCGTCCGTGTAATCAACCATTACGGTTGTTAATAACTGCCTGACCGGGTGTTCATATGTTGGTGCGTCCATCCTCGTCAAAACCCCCATGCCGATCGAGTCCAAGAACGTACTCACGTCATTCAAGAAACCCATATGCGCTAAAATCTCATGATCTGGAAACCGCGTTGAGTGGATCGTAAACTTCTCAAACAGCTTCAGAGATTTCTTCTCTGTCGATGTCCATACCACTGACGCTCGTTCACTCGGATTGTTACTAATTGATCCCCGCGCATTGTTACCACTCGATCCCCACGCTCTTTTGCCCATCGCTTTTCTCGTATTCGTTGCTATTCCCTACAAAAATAATTTGGAAATTAAGAACATGGCAATTTGTAATCAAGCAAACAATCCCATCAATACTCTAGAGCATAATCTTAACAATTCTTAGAATTCACCAATTTCACAAATTCACAAATATTCCAACAAAAATTCAATAATCCATTTATTGTGAGTGCATGGTGAATCGAAGTTATTGTAATTATTCATGAAGTCCAAATGAATCAATTTCAATTAAAAACCCCAAAATTTTGACAAATCCCGTTTTCAAAAATCGTCACTATTCACGCTCAAGAACACTAAAAATTTTCTCACTTAAAAACCATGATTCGTTCTCTAATGGAGGTTCTCCAAGGTCTAATCATCCTAGAACTAGCATTTGACAGTAGAATCCATACCAAAATCGATCTAGTTCATGAGAAATTGAAGATTTTCAAACCTTTGTAAAATTCATGAAAATTAGAGATTTGGAGTTGTTTACCTTGAGAAATCGGTGGGGGTTGGTCGAAATCGACTTGGAAGGGGATTAGGTTCGAAAAACGAGTGAGATGAGCGAAGATTTTAGCAAAATCGATGGAGAATTGAGAGAGTTCTCTTTTTTTTTTTTTTTTTAGAAGTTCTTCGCGGCGAGAAGAGAAGAAGAAGAAGAAGAAAAAGAAAGGAAGAAGAAGAAAAGAAGATCGGGTTTTAAACCCTAAAAATATTGTTTTTTTTTTTTTTACTTACCTGGGTACGGGATAGGTTATTAACCGATCTGGGAACCGATCAAACATTTGTCGTAACAGATCGCATTCTTGCAACCGATCTGCACAACCGATTTGAAGAAATTCTGATCGGTTGACAACCGATCGGTGTAACCGATCCGGAGTATCTGTTTTTGTGATTTTTCTCGTTTTGATCCCGATCGTTCTCCTGCGAATTCCCATGCCCTGTAACACTAAAACACACTAAAACAAGTAATAAATCAAGTTTAAAGCAAACATATAGACATATGTGATACCATGGGATTGCCTCCCAAGCGCCCTTGTTTTAAGTCACTAAGCTTGACTTTGTTGACGCCTCGTGCATTTTGGGGGTCGAAAAGAGGAACCATGGCTTGTTCCCCGATCGTAACATCTGCCAAGTATGGCTTGCAACGCTGCCCATTCACCGTGAATTCTTCCCCGGAATTGTTGCACAGTTCTATCACTCCATATGGGTGGACTTCTTTGATTGTGAACGGTCCCGACCACTTCGATTTTAACTTCCCGGGAAACAATCTAATCCTTGAGTTGAACAGCATGACTTTGTCCCCGATTTTGAAGTCTTTCTTCAGGATCTTTTTGTCGTGGAAGGCTTTCGTGCGTTCTTTGTAAATCCTTGAGCTCTCATAAGCTCCTTGGCGGATTTCCTCAAGCTCCTCCAATTGTATTAATCTTTTCTCGGAGGCCGTCTGGAGGTCGAAGTTAAGGAGTTTGGTTGCCCACAACGCCTTGTATTCTATCTCCATCGGAAGGTGGCAAGATTTCCCATAGAGCAAGTTAAACGGAGTCGTTCCAATCGGTGTCTTGTAAGCCATTTGATATGTCCATAGAGCGTCATCCAGCTTTGTGGCCCAATCCTTCTTCGCTTTTCCCACCGTCTTCTCCAGAATTGCCTTTATTTGACGATTTGATACCTCTACTTGGCCAGATGTTTGGGGATGATAAGGTGTGGCTACCTTATGCTTCATTCATGCTTCTTCATAAGCCCTTCATATACTTTGTTGATGAAGTGGCTTCCTCCATCGCTTATGATTACACGCGGAACTCTGAACCTTGGAAAAATGATGCTCTTAAACAATTTCTCAACGACCTTAGCATCATTTGTTGGACTTGCTATGGCTTCCACCCATTTTGACACATAATCAACTGCTACAAGGATGTATTGGTTGCCATACGATGACGGGAATGGTCCCATGAAATCAATGCCCCAAACGTCAAACACCTCGACTTCAAGAATTGGGTTTTGAGGCATTTCGTTCCTCATGCTTACGTTGCCTCTCATTTGGCATGCATCACACTTAGATATGTAATCGTAAGCATCTCTAAACATTGTAGGCCACCAGAATACCGCTTGTAGAGGTTTTTGGACCGTCTTGAATGTTGCAAAGTGTCCTCCATAGTTCGATCCGTGACAGCTGAAAAAAATCCCGGAAGTCTCCTCTTCTGAAATGCACCTCCTATAGAGTCCATCGTTGCAACGCTTATAGAGGTAAGGTTCGTCCCAAAAATAATGTCGAATATCTTTGTACTATTTCTTCTTTGAATACCCTTGGAGATTCTGTGGTTCTTTCTCGATTGACAGAAAGTTGACAATATCTGCATACCAAGGCAAGCTAACCTCCATGGTGTTTGTTGACAATATTTCTTCCATCATAAAATCCGCCTTGTACAAAGTTCGGATCAAGTTCACTTGTTCTTCGGGCAATGAATCATCGATGGGGATTGTCTCCTCATTCCTCATCCTTGATAAATGATCAGCTACTCCATTCTCAATCCCCTTTTTGTCTTTGATCTCAAGGTCGAACTCTTGTAGGAGAAGAATCCACCTCAAAAATCTTGGCTTGGCATCTTTCTTAGCCAGCAAATATCTTAGCGCAGCATGGTCGGTGTGCACAATGACTTTTGAACCCACCAAGTAGGATCGAAATTTCTCGAAGGAATAGACAATCGCCAAGAGTTCGTTCTCCGTTGTCGCATATCTCACTTGTGCATCGTCTAGAGTCCGACTTGCGTAATAGATCACATGGAGCTTTTTATCCTTCTTTTGGCCCAATACTGCCCCGAGAGCAAAATCACTTGCGTCACACATTACTTCAAACGGCAAACTCCAATCCGGTGGCTGTAAAATTGGTGCACTCACCAAAGCATTTTTCAACTTCATAAAAGCTTCATGGCAATCCTCGTCAAAGACAAAATCAACATCTTTGCATAAGAGTCTTGTGAGCGGTCTTGCAATTGTCGAGAAGTCTTTTATGAATCTCCCGTAGAACCCATCATGTCCCAAGAAGCTTCGGATTCCCTTGACCGTTGATGGAGGTTCTAAAGTCACCATAACCTCAATCTTTGCCTTATCGACTTTGATTCCCTTTTCAGAAATGCGATGCCCGACAACAATCCCGTTCTTCACCATAAAGTGGCATTTTTCCCAGTTTAGAACGAGACTTGTGTCTTCACATCTTTTGAGCACCCTACACAAGTTAGAAAGACAACCACCAAACGAAGAACCATATACAGAGAAGTCATCATAAAAACTTCCATTATATCCTCAATGTAATCGGAGAAGATAGTCATCATACACCTTCGAAAAGTCGCGGGTGCATTGCACAAACCAAACGACATCCTTCGATAAGCAAATGTACCGTATGGGCAAGTGAAAGTTGTCTTCTCTTGGTCGCTCGAGTGTATTGGTATTTGAAAGAAACCCAAGTAACCATCGAGGAAGCAATAATATGAATGATGTGCAAGTCTTTCAAGCATTTGATCAATGAATGGCAAAGGAAAATGATCTTTCCTAGTTGAAAAATTCAGTTTCCTATAGTCAATGCATACTCTATGGCCCGTGATGGTTCTGGTTGGGATCAATTGATCTTTTTCATTTTTGATTACGGTCATTCCCCCTTTCTTTGGAACTACATGAACCGGAGAGATCCAAGTGCTATCCGAGATTGGATAGATCACTCCCGCTTCAAGTAATTTCAAAATTTCCTTTTTGACTACTTCTTTCAAGTTCGGGTTCAACCTTCTTTGGTGTTCAATTGAGGTTTTAGAATCATCTTCCAAGTGAATTCTATGCATGCACAATGATGGAGAAATTCCTTTTATATTTTTCAAAGAATAGCCTAGAGCTTTCCTATACTTTTTTAATTCATTCAAAAATATAGATGTTTCCTCCTCATTCAATGCATCATTTATGATAACCGGATATGTGGAGTTCGGTCCAAAAAATGCGTACCTTAGACCGTTGTGCAACGGTTTGAGTTGAAGTTGTAGAGCGTTGAGTTCGCTCCAATCATCCCCCACACTAGACTTACCATTGCTAGTGTCTTCTTTCTTCTCCACTTCCACGTTTTCTCCTAACTCCAAGAAGTATGCTTCTTTGTTCCATGGTGGATGAGAATCAAGGATTTCCTCATATTCGATCGCCTCTTCGTTCACCAGCTCACTTTCTTCGCTCCCTTGTGTGAGGGCTACTTCTAGAGCGTCTTCCATAATTAACTCCGCCAAGTACTCATCAACCATGTCATCTAAGGTCTCTATGTAGAAAACTCTTCCTTCTATGGTTGGCTTCTTCATCACTTCCATTATGTTGAATTTCAGAACGAGATCCCCCAAGTGTAGATCGATCATGTCGTTCTTCACGTCAATGATGGCACCCGCGATTGCTAAGAAAGGTCTTCCCAAGATTATGGGATCTGATGGTTCTTCATCCATTTCTAGTACCACGAAATCAGTAGGGATGATGCAGTTCCCAACCTTCAATGGTAAGTCTTCAAGAATCCTAATCGGATTGTTATATCCGCTAGGACTAGTGAGATCCTTGTCTTCTTGAAGTTACTGTATCCAAGCCTCTTAGATACAGTAAGTGGCATGAGGCTCACGCTTGCACCGAGATTGACCAGACATCTTCCAAAGGACAAAGGTCATAGTGTGCAAGGTAGCGTGAAGCTGCCCGGGTCTTTAAGCTTTTTAGGCAAGTTGTTATGGATTATGGCGCTACACTCGTGGTTAATCACTACCATGGCCTCTTAAAGCTGTCTTCTCTTGGTCATAACGTCCTTGAGGAGTTTATTGTACACTGGACATTCAAGCATCAGATCAGCAAATGGTATAGTCACCTGAACCGTCTTCATGATCTTCTTGAATTTTTCGAATTGTTTGTCCATGATTTGCCTCTTGAATCTTCCGGGAAATGGGATTTTTGGCTCGTATGGTGGAAGAATGAAATCCACTTTCTTTTTAATGACTCTAGATGACCCCCCCCCTCATTCTTCTTCTCTTGAATGTCAAAAATCGAATCATCAAAAGCGTCATTCCCTTCATTTTGCGCCGGGATCGGTTGTGGTGATCGGTTGTCAACCAATCCTGAGTGTTCGATCGGTTGCACAACCGATCGGATAACCGATCGAGAATTTGGAATAACCGGTTGCATATTCTGCAACCGATCGGAAGAACCGATCTCAGGAATTCTGATCGGTTGACAACCGATTGGGGGACCCGATCCAGCCATCTGGTCTAGTGATTTTTCACCAAAATCTTTGAATTCATCTTGACTTGGTTCCTCAACTTCTACCACGGTTTGTTCCCTTGTTGGTAGCTCAGTTCCACTCCTCATTGTGATTGCTTGGCAATATTCCTTCGGGTTTGCTTCGGACTTTCGGGGAAAAACTCTGCTCGGTCCTTTCGATGTTGAGGCAACTTGAGCAATCTGGTTGTCCAGGCCTTATACATGTGTTGACAAATGCTCAATTTTGGCGTTCAGCTCGTTGTACACCCCATCGACTTTGTTGTTGATATCTACCATCTTCTTGGTAAGCTCAATTTGCCCTTTAGCTTGGCCTTCCAAAATCTATTGGAGGATACTTTGCACATCGTTTTGAGCACCTTGGTTCGATGAGCCCCTTGAGCTTGGTTGTTGGTTGGTCTCGGTTGGTAGCCTTGCTGGTAGGTTGAGTTGTAGTTCCCTTGGTTTGCTTGAAAACCTCCTTGATTTGGCTTGAAACCTCATTGATTCGAATAAAAGAAAGGTCTAGGTTGGAAACCTTGTTGTTGGAACCCTTGTCCTTGTTGTTTCTGTTGAGGAGGGTAGACTTGGTTCTGAGGATTTTCCACATTGTTGCTTCTATAAGACAGATTCAGATGGTTCCGATAGTTTTGGTTGAATCCTCCTTGGTTTCCTATGTAGTTGAGTTCTTCTTGGGATTCTTCACTTCCCTCTTTTACCACTTCTTGGTATATTTGTTGCTGCCCTTCAAACTCTCCCACATAGTTGATCGATCTTTGGTTCACAAGTAAAACTTTGTCCAACATGTCGTTGATGTCTTTGAACCTTTGATCTTCATACCTTGTATCCCTCACCGTTCGATCTTATTCACCTCCATAGCCTTGGTCACTTTGCGCTAGATTCTCAACTAGTATCTCTCCATTAACAACGTCATGGCTAGCAAAACTCCCATTGCTTGCCGTGTTCAAAACTAGCTGGTATTTCTCTAGAACTCCACGTTGTAGGATCCCGAGAAGTGCTTCCTTGGAGACTCCATGGTGTGGACAAGCTCTTGTATAACCTTTTAATCTTTCCCACGCTTCATAAAACGACTCATTGGTTCCTTGGTTGAAGCTTGTGATGTCGTTTCTCAGCTTTGTTGTCTTTTGTCTCGAGAAAAATTTCGCCAAGAACTGCTTCTTGCATTCCTCCCAAGTTTGTATGGTGGTAGTAACCACACTCTTCTCCCATTGAGCAGCCTTGTCTCCCAAAGAGAATGGGAAGAGAGTTAGCTTGACAACATCCTCCGAGACTCCAGTCATTTTTACCGTCCCACAAAGACGGTCAAACTGATCGATGTGATCGATCGGATTCTCCAAAGCCATCCCCAAGAACCTTGAGTTCTGCACCATATTAATGAGACTTGATTTAATCTCAAAGTTGTTGTTCACGAATGGTGGTGGTCTTATCCTAGTTAGAACCCCTTGTGTAGTGGGTTCATCGAATGCACCAATCCTTTGTGGCTATCTAGGATAATGGATTGGCTGCCTCGGGTCTAAGCCTACTCCTTGGACTTCGTCTAGTGGTGGTGGCGGTTGGTTCTCTCCTAGGTGAGGAGGATCATTTCGTTGTGCGTCCATGCGTAGACGCCTTACGTGCTCAGCACGTTCTCTGATTGCTATTTGATTATCTCTTTCGTGCCTTCGAATGTCTAGCACAAGCGGTTGCAAGTTCTCTTGTCCTTGACTTCTTGTGTGCATACACCGTCAAAAACAGAGCAAACAAAACAGAGTAGTTTAGTAACAAAATAAAGAAAAATAGTTAGACTTAGATAGAATCCAAATTCTAATGGCTATTGCAATTCTCTCCGGCAACGGTGCCAAATTGATTAGTCGTTTTTCAACACATCAATTACCCTAATGTGTAGACTACCGCAATCATAACGGTTTGTCGTTGAGTACTTAGGGATCGAATCTACAGAGAGAAAGAACAACACATTAAGAATACAAGAAACTACTTAAGCTAAGCTAAACGATTTTTGTTGGTTTTTATTCTAAGAACTAATTACGATAAAACTAAAAATAAAAGACAAAGAATAAATTCATGCAGGACAATTAAAATGATTGCAAGCTAGTTTTAACAACACATGATTAAAGAACATAAAACACTAATTCAACCTTAATCAAGAAAATAAAGATATGGATCGTAGGAAATGACTTTCGATTAGAAGTATTCGATGATTCACTAATGATGTTTCTATTCACTCAATGATCTGAATTATATGGCAAGGTACACATACAAATAGTTTAAGTCACTCTCATGATGCTAAACCCTTCATTGATAATTCAAATTAGCTAATCTCTCAATTGTTACAAAATTATCAACAAGCATGAAACATAAATCTTTTTTAGCCAATTAATGATCTTTAGTCATGATTCTCATCTTGCTAAGCATCAAAAACATAATTAGAAATCTTCTAGACAATTACCCAACCTCTCTCAAGTGTAAATTGTCCATGTTCTAGAAATTGAGTAGCTAGTTCAATCCTAGCCTTAAGACGACTTCTAAACATGAGAATTTCTTTAATCTTGTTCTAAACATCAAGAGATCATCATCTATACCTCCAAATCAACCATTCCCACAATCCATAATAAAACTACTCACACATAACTAAATCACAAAACAAAACCGAACAAAAGCAAGACATAGTGAAAATAAGAAGATTGATGGAAAGAAGTTAAGAAAATCTTCACTAGAATGTTGTAGATCTTGAATCTTTCATGAATACAAGAGGAGAGAAGAGATAAGTTCTCTAAAACAGTAAAAAGGAGCAGAACTGATGATATTTTTGTCATTGGAAAGTTGGTAAGAAGGAGAAAACAAGTGTTGAATATATTACAAAAGGGTTGGTCCTAGAGTCGACCCAAAAAGTCGTATCACAATTCTGATCGGTTGTTCGATCGGTTAACAACCGATCGCACGTTGATTTTCTTGACATCGGTTTCTGCGATCGGTTGTTAACCGATCGCGCGTTGATTCTCGGCCTTCTCGTTCTTCATTTGATCTTAGCGGTTTCTCCTCGAGCTTCAATCGTCTCCTTTCATCCAAGTTGATCCAAGTCACTCCCAAACACCTGAGAAAGGCTCCAGCAAGCCAAAAGAACACAAAAACGACTTAGGACGCCTAAAATGCAATGTGAGACGCTTTGGACCTAAATGCAATGTATATATAATAAAAACTAGATGAAGTACAAGGAAAACCAAAGAAAATATGAGATTCGGGGTGGTAAAATACAATGATATCACTAAGCTAAACGATTTTTTTGTTGGATTTTACTCTAAGAACTAATTACGATAAAACTAAAAATAAAAGACAGAGAATATAAACATACATGACAACTAAAATGATTACAAGCTAGTTTGAGAAATACAGATTCAAAGAAAACAAGACACTGAATCGGTTTTAAACAAGAAGATGAAGATATGGATCGTAGGAGATTGTATTTGATTAGGAGTATTCGATGATTCACTAATGATGTTTCTAATCACTCAATGAGCTTATTCTATGGCAAGGAACACATACAAATAGTTTAACTCACTCGCATGACGCTAAACCTTTTATTGACAATTTGAATTACTGATCTCTCAATTGCAACCAAATTATCAACAAGCATAAAACGTAAGTTTTTTTTAGCCAATTAATGATCCTTAGTCATGATTCTCATCTTGCTAAGCATCAAAAACATGTTAAGAAATCTTCTAGACAGTTTACCAAACCTCTCTCAAGTGTAAAGTGACCATGATCTAGAAATTGAGTAGATAGTTCATTCCTAGCTTTAAGACTACTTCTAAACATGAGAACTTCTATAATCTTGCTCTAAACATCAAAAGATCATCATCTATCCCTCTAAATCAACCATTTCCACAATCCATAATTAAAATACTCACAAATAACTAAATCACAAAACAAAACCGAACAAAAGCAAGACATAATGAAAATAAGAAGATTGATGGAAGAAAAGTAAGGAAATCTTCACTAAAATGGTGTAAATCTTGAAAGATTCATGAAGACAAGAGATAAGAGAGAAGAAGTTGACTTAGAACAGTGGAAAAGATGCAAAAGAGGTCTAGTTTTTCGTAGGTCGAGAGTTGTGGAGATTCCACTACTAAATGTTGATTACATACAAAAGTAGAGGGACCCAAAGTCCAAAAAAAAAAAAAAAGTCGGGGCAGGTGTTTTATCAGTCATGTTTATCGGCTATATGGCCGATAAAATTGATGGCAGGAACTTGTTTCTTCCACGTCTTCTGGCTTGGCGATTCTTTAATTTATCGGGCATGTTTATCGGCTAAGTGGTCGATAAAAGTCTTCACAGAAACTTGGCAGAAACTTGACGTCCTTTGGCTTGGCCATCCTTCGTTTTATCGGGCCTCTTTATCGGCCATATGGCCGATAGAAGTCTTCACATGAGCATTGGCATGAACGGCGTCTTTGGGTCATTGGCATGTGATTATATCGACCCTCCCTATCGACCAGGTGGCCGATAAAACTGATCATTAGGAGCTCGACGTCTTCAACAAAAGCCGAGGCATTTTCTCGGCCCCTTTTATTGGCCAGGTGGCCGATAAAATTGGCCCTCAGGGACTCCATCATCCTTTCCTTGTCTTTCTTGCCCGTTGGCCTCCCGTGATGGTTACTCATTCTCCTCTAACTCCAGAAGTACCTGAAAAAGGCTCCAGCAAGCCAAAAAGAACACAAAAACAACATAGGACATATAAATAGCAATGAGACTCAATTTAGACATAAATGCAATGTAAATACAATGAAAACAAGATGAACACAAAGAAAACTAATGAAAATATGAGACTCTAGATGGTAAAATACACGGTATCAATATCTCCACATCAAAGAGCCACCGCGAGACCTCCACAGAGAGAAAACACCACCGGATCTTGTCCTCACATCCGGACATGATCCTCACCAAAACGCCACCGTATAAACTCTTTTTTCACCGTCGCCTTGCCAAGGATGATGTACTGCGTTTTTGACGTTTTCCAATTCGCATTTTTGTACATAATCGAGTTTTTTTTTATTGCTTTAGTCTTCTAGGAGTCATTTCAGGTGTAAAGACATTTCGGGACGGAGTCCGGAGGCCTAGAACGGAAAAACGGCGAAACCGAACAGAAAAAGATGAGATCGATCGATCCACCTAATGTTGGTGGTGAGTTTAGCACTCCCCGGTTTAGCCCGTTTTGAACCGAGACCGACCCAACTAATCCCGGTCGACGACGGCTCGAACCCGAAAGGAAAGCCCACGAAACATCCGCCGAACTCCGAACTTAAAAGAAAGGTCCGCGAGAGACTGATAACCGATAAACCGATAAGAATCTGAAGGAACGCCGAACTTGAATCCAGATCGGCCGAACTTGAATCCAGATCGGCAAAACACGATCCGATCAACGATGATTCAAGATCGGCAAGGAAGTTCGCGCAATAACAACCGAGCTCAAATCAAACCGAACTCATCATAATCGATTGTAAATGTAAGGATCAAATCCTCGTCTCGGTACCGAGATCGGTCCGTTTCAATCCGATCGACGACGGTCCGAGATCGGTAAAGGAAGGATCAACATGCGACCGCCGAACTACGACATACCGAGCTCGTCGGTCTCAACCTGTCATAGTCAGAACCCACTTCCGGAACGCGCGGAAAGTACGTTTTACTTTCCGCAAAGTACATCCGACTTTACGGAAAGTAGGTCTTGATTTGCGGAAAGGGAAGATTGACTAAAACTTTTAATCCGGGATTTGCGGAACTTTTCCGGATTCGGGGGAAAGTCTAAAGCCACCGAGAAACNAATCGAACTAGAAAAGCATGCTTGAAACATTTGAATTGAACGGGAGTTAGTATTCATAGTTTTAAAGCATAAGGATTAATACTCCGGGAGGAGGTTAATCTATTATTAGGTTTGAGTTCTAGACGATTCTTAAATCAAGTCCTTGTTTAAGATGTATTAACCGTCATTCGTGATTTCCCGCAACGTCACCCGAGGCTTAATGCTTTCTTTATTTGAATTTACATCGTTTTAGTTGTCGTTCTTAGTTTCGAAAACGTAAAACCAACAAAAATCTGTCATTCGTCTTAGTTTTAATTCATCCTGCATTCTCATAGTCGTAACGCTTGGTCCTTGTTGATTCGATCTCTACATTACTACTTCGTATTGCTATGCACTTGTGGTAGTTACATATAAGGTTAAAACCTGAGCTCATCAAGGGACACCACCACCAAATCCCGCCGGAGAGGAGCCCCCTTCCACGATTGAAGCACCGTAAGGATGAAAAAGAAGGAAACAAAATTATATGAAACAAAAAGCGCCTCATACTTAACAAAACTAAAGAAAATAAAACTACATAACGGAGAAATAAATGGGGTACTTGCAAAAATGACTCACAATTTGTGGTCAAATACAAACATAACATTTTTTTCCTTCTCCTCAACAAATGCCATTTTTTGTCCATTGCACCCTTCCAGCTTGCGATATTCACGAAAATGTCATTCTGAGAAAATGCATAGACTTCTTTTGAAGTCTGCTTCATTCTGAAAAATACACAAAACACATTTGGGTATCCACTTATTTACGAAATGACATATTCTTCAATTTTCTCAACCACCATGAACAAGCAATTTCGAGCTCTAAATGCTTCTCCAACCAATTTCTTTTGCTCTAACTCCTCACCTTTATGCTCATAACCTCATAATCTTCCATTTCTTCTCTATTTTCATCCAAAAAACTCTCTCATTTTTGTTTTCAAAATTTACAAATTCGTAGATCTTGCTTGTTTCGGTGGTTATTGCATAAGAAGGACTGGACTTCTTTGATATTGGTTAATCACAGTGTTATGGGCACTCGATGAAGCTTAAAACAGCCTCAAACCGGATCTAGGTAATTATTCACTTGATTTTCGTTGATTTTCAGATCTGTTTCGCGATAGTAGATTTCAAATGAAGTATGCTCTTCATCGTAGACTTCATTTGAAGTCTCCTAGTCAACCATAGGTTAGTTTTGCAATTGACTATTTTTTTCGTTTTCGTAAGGAGACTTCAGTTGAAGTCTGTGAGTTATCCTTTGAAAACAAAAAAATCACTCGTAGACTTCATATGAAGTCTCCGAAAAAGAGATGCTACTTTTGTAGTTGACCAAACTTTGACTTTTATATGGCAGACTTCATCTGAAGTCTTCAAGAGAAGTTTTCTTTTAAGTCAGTTTGGTATTTGACCAAAATTTTGACTTTTTATGAAAGTTAGTTTTGCGTTTGACAAAAATTTCAAACTTAAAAAAAAATAAAAACTTTTTAGAGTAGACTTCATATGAAGTCTACAAATTTAGAGTAGACTTCAAAAGAAGTCTATTTTTTTCAAAAACTGAAGTAGACTTCAAACGAAGTCTGCAATGAATATATTTGGTCAAACTCAAAGCTAACCTTATTTTTCGTAGACTTCAAACGAAGTCTACTTTCAGTATTTGGATTGCAAAAGTGACCCATTTTCAGTAGACTTCAGTCTGAAGTCTTCTCTAACGACGTAGACTTCATTAGAAGTCTTCTTTAACATCGTAAACTTCAAATGAAGTCTACTTTAAAAGTCAAACACTGATGAGATTCTAGTCAAATGGAAAATTAACCTATTTTCCGCAGATTTCATGGGTAGTGAAAATTAACCCTAGCTCTTTAGTAACCGGTGTTTTTAGATTTCAACTCCACGAACTAAACAGAAAATGGCGTAGTTTACTCTTGTATAACCTACGCACCAACGAATCTATACACTCGACCATTAGCTTTTGTCTCTGGCCTCACGGAAGATCGTGATGAGCCTACTGGTTCATATGTTCACAACACTCCATAAGTATACTTTCGAAATCTTACGATGCGCACGCTCTTATGGATGCACTTTTCGGATGTTTAGATTCAGCACTCTCGTGGTTCTAAACACCTAGAATCAGCCTATAGTTCCCACTAGATTCATGCATTAACAACAATCCATAAGAAAGAGTTCTAGAAACCGGCTTGGGTTTCACCGAGCAAAATCCTTATCGAACATAAAATTCCCCTTTGATAATCTCTTTAAACCCAACAATAAAACTACTCACACATAGATGAGATGAAAATCATAATTAAATAAATTGCAGGAGATTTATGAAGAAGCCTCACGATTTTAAGAACGAAGTCCGGTGAGCACCTCTCCACCAATCTTGTAAGTATCGAGCAAAACTCTTGCAAAAACCAAAATAAAGCGACAAAAATCTCTAAGCTAATCTATATGCTCTCTCTCTCTCTCTAAATGAGTCTATAAAATAAGTATTTATAAGTCTTCAACTCGTTTTGGTCGAGTTAGGGTTTGACGGGAAAAGACAGTTTTGGCCTCGGGTGAAGAAACGACTTGATTTAGGCGAAATTGGCTTGGCCGCGGGTCCGTGCTCTCCAGGAGTGGCGAACTGGGCTCTGGCCACGGGTGGGAGCTCTCGACCCGCAGTGGATTGCTTCTCGGCAGCTTCGTCGGTCTTCGGTGCTTCGGCTATATTTTAGGATCCAACCATCGGATTGCCTCCAATCAAATTGCATTTGAAATATGGTTGTCTCTACTTTGTTGTGTCCAAATTTGGTGGTGATCAGACGGTGAGAAGGCCTTCTACGATGGCAAGACTTCTGACGGTCCGAGTTTATCCAAAAACGTACTTTTGTTCCGAAATGCACTATTTTATTCCGTGTTACCTGAAATGTCTTTCAAAACACTAAAACATGGAAATCATTTGAAAACTATTGAAAACGGAGTTAAAACACCTGCAAAAAGATATGAAAGTGATCCACAAAAATAGTCAAAAACCGGTGTTATCAACTCCCCCGACTTAGACTTTGTTTGTCCTCAAACAAAACAAAACCAAAGCTTGGAAAGATCAAACAAAAATCATCGGGAACTCTCAGAGACCGTCTTTCTAAACCATAACCATCGAACTACATCAATCGCAATCTAGCCTAGAAAATTCTCACTAGAAGTTTCCGAAACACTAGTCCACGGTATCCGTCGTACGAAATATCAACTTTCAAAATCCAAAAATTAGATCAACTAGCTCTCTACATGTATTAAGTAGACTCATTACAACTAATATAAATAATTGTGGTGGGCCAAAACAAAAATATAATTCTGGTGTCATTATTTTTTAATTAAAATCATTGCTGGGTACTGACCAAACAAACACAAAGTGACAAACATAAACAGGCCATTGCTTTAAATCAACATTCTTAATACTGAGCCGAAGTGTCTGATTGCACCAGTCCAACAATTATCCAGATGTTCAATGTAGTTTTATTTATGAAAACATAATTTTAGAATTAAAAAGTCACAAAACTGTAAATGCTGGATAATTTTCAAAACTGGCTGAACATGTTGTATTTCTTTTTTTTTTAAAACTTTAAAGAATGGGAGACAAACAAAAATTGGACGAATAATATTTTTTTCTAACTTAAAGTTTAGAACTTTTTAAAATGTAGTAAATAAAACAAAATTGCATGTATATACACCTAGTTAACCCTAAAAAGTTGTATGATTAATTATTGTTTTCGCTTCTATATGATCCAAGATCTCACAATGATTTGAATCTAGTTTATCTTTTGTGATAATTGTAATCATTTTCATTAATATTAGAAAATTTTGTAAACATTACAAAAAAATGTTGCTTTTCAATTAATTATGCTTTATAATTCTTTTAACAGACGTTAAAATTATTGTGTTTATTTGTACTTTAAATATTATGAGTTTCTATAAAAGTTAAACCAACTATCAATTTTATATATTTAAATTTGGAATAATTATTTTAAGAAATACGAAATATTATGAAATTTGGATTAGCTCGTTAGATCAAATTTAACTGTGATCTACTAAACTAACCAATTTGATTGCAAAAGCATTATTTAAAATTCAAAAACAAAAAAGGCAAATATGTGAAGCATATCTCAATTTGGTGGTGCAAGGATTAATAACCTAAGGTTGAGGATATAATTAAATTCGTCAAAGCTTCAGAATTAATTCCTCTAATTAACAATCGAGTTGCGCGTGGACCATTTCATCTCATATATATATTTCGAAAATTTATAAATTGGCGAAGTGACGTATAAACATCTTGAAATTTTTATTACAAATTTTTTGTGGACGAGACTCGAGAGGCATTATAACATAACCGGTTTAAGAACTTCTTCATATCATCTGCATAATAATGAAGTTCATTTGTCGGTAAATTATATATTTTAGTATTAGGTACATGCTAAATTTTTTGTATGGACCCGAAAGAATTGATAAATATTATTTGTTTTACCGCCATCGATAAATAATACTCCTTCTGTTTCATAATATGTTGTTTTGGCTAAAAGTAAACATATCAAGATACTAAATTTCTTCAAACAAATATAATTTAATATATAAATTAAAAACAATTCAACAAATCATAAAAAAAAACTGCAAAATATTATTGGTCGCACAATATTCAATAAAGATAAAAGTTGCATAGAAATGTAAAGAAAAGTTATATTTTGAAACAAAACAAAACATCTAAAACAATTTATATTATGAAACCGAAGGAATATATAGTACTGAGTATATTATTCAAATATAGAAAGCATATATTATACAAGTTGAGGATAATTGGGTCGGTCCTAATGGCGGCCAGATTTTTTTGAAATTGAAATGGACGATGTTGAATATATTTATGCAGAATTTATGGTGAAAATAAATAAAACAGAGCAGACAGGTTAATCAGAAAATACTTTATTCCTCAATTTTCTAAATTTATATTGATTGCGTTTAGTCACAAGAATAATCACTTTGGGGCTTTTTTTTTTTTTTTTCTACTATGTGCCATAGATAAAGCTTAAAATTAGGGATATGCACGAGGTTAGATACCAGAAGAAATCAGGATATGTTTGTATTCGATCCATATTCAACGGGTAATAGATCTCGTTATTTGTATTTGATCTGAGTATTTTTTTTTTCCGATTTTGGATATTTGAATTAATCTAGTATTCGATCTGTATCTGATATTTATTGTGAAATTCTATTTTAGTGGTTAAGAAATCATATAAATTAACATATCATTTCGGGTTCTTTTGTTGGCAAATTTTCTCATTTCCTTTAAGAGATGTATTGGTATCCATCTTTTTCATTTCCTTTAACCAAGAGAGAAGTATTGCGATCCGTCATTAACAACCATGCACTAACTAAGATGTTCATGCACAAAATTTCTTATAGTAGTAAAATTAATTTCCAGTACTGTCTTTCATTTACAAATTTTGTTATAATGTCACGTTAAAAATTCCAAACTAATGAAACCAATTCAGGTTTCAAATCAAAGGTTTGTATAGTTAATAGTATATATATATATATAACTAACCTCTCATTTGTCCAGGCATGAACTTCTAACGAATTTATAGTTTTTTTTCTCTCCTAGGCACGATTCCCTAAGTTTCTGTAAAAATTTCAGATCTACTTTTTCATATCCTATATACTTTTCTTTACTTCAAATAGCCTCTCCCTCCCCATCTTCACGTAATAAGATGAGTCAATTAGGTAGAAAACCAAATAGGAAGCAAAATTAGGAAAGTAACCAAAATTTTTTGAAAACTATTTTCTTTGTAGCAATTGGTGTGGTTGTTTACAATTCAACCCTCACTATCTCGGATCTATAGAAGATTACGTAGGCATTCAAATGGGTAGACTATTTTCTCTCTCTCTTATCTACAATTGATTTCTTCTCTGTCCTTCGAATACCAGAGGTTCAACCTAATAAATTCCATCGTTCTAGAAACAACAACGCATAATTTTCAGTCACGGTTGCCGCCGAAGCCTGCACAATTGGGAATCGAGTCTGGCTAACGAAGCTAAGAGCAAAATACATATAAGACTACATCTTCAATCAAGGCCATGGTAATGGCGGTGACGGTGGTGTTTGTGGTTAAGCTCTTGAAGATGAAGGAAGCAAATTCGACGAAGATCCGATGAAATCCATAGTTCTGATGATGGTGACGGTGTCGGAAAAAGCTTTCGTTTGAGTTAACTTGGATGTACCGATTTGATTCAGTGAGTTGGGTTCGAGTTGGCCGACTCATTATAACGACTAGATTTTTTTTGCGTTCGAGTTGTTCGATAAATATTACACATCTAACAGTAGATATTACCGATAAGTAGTTTGTTATCGGCTATTAGACATGTTAGCAATCTAACATTAAATTTGGCATACTATTTCGGATTCAAATAAGTTAGTGGTTATTTATCATTTAGCCAATTCTCGATGTTTGACACTTAGACTAGTTGGGTCACATGTTTTTAATGGAGTGGTCATTACTAACATAAATTTTATACGAGACTTGTTATTCATATTGAATGTGTGGGTCATAAATAAACATCTAACATTAGCCATTACCGATAAATAAATTTTTATCTAACAATGGTAGATTAGCCATTACCAAAGCTATATCTCCAAAAGCTTGTTTAGGCCATTCATAAGCAAGATTTTCAATTTTCCACTCGAACAAAATTCTCGACGAAGCCATTAACATATAGAGAATCACAGAACCTCCATCGAATAAGCTATGTAACTCTCTCAGCCACACGTTTCCCTCTCTCTCTCTCTCTCATACATAACAGATCTACCAAGGCCATGGTAATGGCGGTGATGGTGGTGTTTGTGTTTAAGCTCTTGAAGGTGAAGGAAGCAAATCCGACAAAGATCAGACGAAACACATAAATCCGACGATGGTGACGACGTCGGAAAAAGCTTTGAAGTTGAAGGAAGCAAATTCGACGAAAACCATAGTTCCGATGATGGTGACGGTGAAGTGACGATTCGGAGAAAAACTGGTGAATCTACAACATATGATTATGCATTTATGTATATATGTATATATAGCATAAACATGAATGTGTCCTTGTTAGCGTGTAACAATAGATATTATCGATATTTATACATGTTACCTGTTACACATCACACGTAAATAATTTGTAACTTGTTATCAATCCAACCTATTTGTTATTTGTAAAATGAATCTGTTAGCAAATATGCAATCCATTTAACTGTTGATCAGTTACCAAAACTTGATCTATTACACTCCAATACGAAATCGGTGACCTCATTGTTAGCAGTCAAAATTGATATCGTTATCGATAAAAATAATAATGTTATCGGGTAACAATAGTGTTACTTTGTTAACATTGTGGTTATCTATCCAATCTATTGTTATCCGTGTAATGAATCTTAGTAATCGAAATCAATATTGTTAACTGGTAAACTGAAAACTTATCTACATAATCATAAACTCCCCTCCCTGGATACTCCGGTGCTTTTCGGGTATCAACCACATGGGAAGCCAGCCACAAGGAAACTCCGATTGGTCAGATATATATTAAGAGTTTGATAGATTTTTTGCACGGTAAAGAACATGTTAGATTGATAACAATGTTGAGATATATAATATGGTAAAAGGTGTTACTGATTTTCTTAGTGCGCTACATATAAATATAACATGTTATTAAATATGTAAGCGGTCTAACAATAAATTTAAAGACTAATTCAGATTTCAAATATACAACAAACTTATCTCCTTGAATCTTCAATCGAAGACGACATCGAGAACATAAAAAAAATCAAACCCATATTCAACTTTTCTTCGCGAAGAAACCCGGCAAGGGAACTTCGCTCAGCAACGGCGAGGTCGAGGTGACTGGACCGGCGTAAACCAAGCCGGCATCGAGTTCCAATAGGAAGTTCAGATCTAAGTCGGACCTAACTCAGTACGTTTGAATCAACTCGAGCCAAAGCTTTCGAAGCTTTCTTCTACTATCGTGGTTAGTGTTACGGTGGTGTTAAGCGCATTTATAAATGAAAAAGGGACCAAAAATAAGCTTTCACGATGGAAGAAGGACGAACCGATTATTTGTTGGGATGGACCGTGATAAAATTGCCGTTTTGGAGATGAACAGTTACTGACAAATCTGAAGCGAAGATAATCTGTCATTTTACTTGGTCGTATGAGAAAGGGAAGAAAGAAGAAGGAAGAAGAAAGAGAATTTTAAAATGAAAGCGTAGCTGCTGACACAATATCTCATTATATCTCCTAGCGTAGCCGCTGAAGTAGGAGCGTTTTGGTATTAAATTTATAGAAACAGTGCAATGAACAAGATATGGTTATATTACTAATTTCGATATGTTTTATAGCCATCTAGTGCAATTTATCTAGGGTGAATGAAGTATCTAGCCTCAAATCCTTCAAAAATTAAGTAACTAGCCTTCGATAACTCAAAATTAGTTCTAGAAAAAGTAGTTTCCTGATTCAGACGAAAATGCCTCTACTACTTACAACAAACAAAAAAGTGGAATGGAGGGAACTCAACATTAAATGCTGCAAAATTATCTTGTGCATTGGGAATTACAAAATTTACAAGAATGTCATTTAAATTAATTACAAGAATTTCATTATCCTTCTCCGGTGTCAGCTAGTTAATAATATGTTCACACGATTTCAGCAACATTGTTCATCCCGATGCAAACTACACTATTCATCATCCTCAATAATAAACAAGTTGTGTTTTTTTATACATATCTATTTGATTATCACGATAACCTATATTAAACTCATATTTGATTATCAAAATAACTCATATTTATTGATATCTATTTCATTATCAAGATAACTCATATTGATAATTCTTATTATCAAGATAACTCATATTTGATCATAGGTTTTTTATTTTTTTGTCAAACACTTGATTCCATTAAGTTAAAACTTCCAAATTACAACACAATAGGGAATTATACATCCTCTTTGATTAATACAATAAAACATAAGAGTCGTAGAAATGAAATTAAATATATCTTCGAAGAAGTTTGACAGCAAATTTAAGCCAAAGCTAGAATGCATCGATAGAGACGACTGTGAATCCGAATCCAACAAGATCAGATGCGTCGACAACCATTCACGGCAAAGCCGGAAAGTTGAAAGATGGTCACCATAGATTGTGACTTTGAAAGCCAATCCACACCTCAGAGACCCGTAAAAATGAGATCCGTTGTATATTTTGGTCCCGTAGAGACCGCTACACAAGATAATAATACAGTTAAGAATCGGAAATATTTTTTTGGATTTAAAACCGAAGAAAACCATCCTCTCATAGAGAGGGAAATTGAAAGACATGATCTCTCCGAGAAGGAGGAAGGTGGAAGTGATATCTCCTTAAAAGAGGAAGACGGTGGAAATGATCTCTCCCTAAGGGAGGAAGTTACGAAACATAAACCCTCTTGGTCTAGAGTCGTTAGTTTGGATCTGATGAATGAGCCAGCCTCGAATAAGCTTCTACATGGACCGGATAGAGGGACACATCCCATAAAATTATTCCCTTGGGCCAAGGCGATCTTAAAGCGGCGTTGGTGATGATATAGAGCACTGGTGAAATAACCGCATATTGACATGGATGGACTAGGTCCGGTGAAAACTGCGGTAGAAAACTACTGCGGAGGAAGACTCGATCTGTGGAGGTTGTCTCTCCTCTCAGAAAAGAACGTGGAAAAGATCTCTCTCGTAGGGAGGAAGGTGGTAAAGTGTAGTCGAGCTTTTTTGAACAGAACAATTGAGATCATGTGCTCGCTACTGAAGATTGATGGGCCATGCCCAAATTGCTACAACTCCGGGAAGAGGATACGTCAATGAAGGATAAGCTTTGCGGGATGTCACTGGCGAGGAGAGGCCCAAGTGGCGTCTTCTGACCAAGGCTTCGAGAGATGGTGACGGAGGCGTGGATCTCATGAACCGGTCTGGAATATTGAAGAGTCGAGCGGACATCACCGGAAATTGACCCGGCGACAAGGGTCACCGGAGAGGCAGATGCGGATGTGTAGAGACTTAAGAGCGTGGCGGAGAGATAACTCCGAGGGTTGGAAACAGAGAAACGCGGCCGAGAATCAGATGGTGAATTTGGCGGATTCGGCGGATTTGGAGGCTCCGACGGTAAGGACCCAGTCACCTGATGCGTTTGGATTTTTCTCTGAAAATCAAAGGTTTTAAATTTATAAACCTAAGAAGTTCTGCAAGGGCATAGGTGCAATTGTAGTACTTTAGGTATCAATCCACAGGGAGAGGGTGTTGTTCTATGAGAACTTAGACAATGTGTAGTAAATAAACCTAGAACGAATATAAGTTTTATAGAGGTTTTTGTCACAAAAAATTGTAAAGAACGAAAAATAGAAAATTACTACTAATCTAATCTTAGACTAAGAAAATCGATGGCTATCCTAAACTAAGAGTATCTAATTGCTAAACTACACTAAGAAAATGGTTTGTAACGATGCTAAAACGTTGCTGGGTCAAGAGAGATATCTCAGGGAATGCTCGATTCAATTACACGGTCCCTAGCTCTTTAGTAACCGGTGTTTCTAGATTTCAACTCCACGAACTGAACAGAAAAATGGCGTAGTCTACTCTCGTATAACCTATGCACCAACGAATCTATACACTCGACCAGTAGCTTTTGTCTCTGGCCGCGCAGAAGATCGTGATGAGCCTACTGGTTCATATGTTCACGGCACTCTGTAAGTATACTTTCGAAATCTTACGACGCGCACGCTCTTATGGATGCACTTTTCGGATGTTTAGATTCAGTACTCTCGTGGTTCTAAACACCTAGAATCAGCCTCTAGTTCCCACTAGATTCATGCATTAACAACAATCCATAAGAAAAAGCTCTAGAAATCGGTTAGGGTTTCACCCAGCAAAATCCTTAGTGAACATAAAATTCCCCTTTGATAATCTCTTTAAACCCAACAATAAAAATACTCACACATAGATGAGATGAAAATCATAATTAAATAAATTGCAGGAGATTGATGAAGGAGCCTTATAATTTTAAGAACGAAGTCCAGTGAGCACCTCTCCACCAATCTCGTAAGTATCGAGCAAAAGTCTTGCAAAAACCAAAAGAAAGCAACAAAAATCTCTAAGCTAATCTATATGCTCTCTCTCTCTCTAAATGAGTCTGTAAAATAAGTATTTATAAGTCTTCAACTCATTTTGGTCGAGTTAGGGTTTGACGGGAAAAGACGGTTTTGGCCTCGGGTAAAGAAACAACTTGATTTAGGCAAAATTGGCTTGGCCGCGGGTCCGTGCTCTCCAGGAGTGGCAAACTGGGCTCTGGCCATGAGTGAAAGTCTTCGACCAGTGGCGAAATGGCATTTGGCTGCGGGTGGGAGCTCTCGACCGGCGGTGGACTGCTTCTCGGCAGCTTCGTCGGTCTTCGGTGCTTCGATATATTTTAGGATCCAACCATCGGATTGCCTCCGATCCAATTGCATTTGAAAGCTGGTTGTCTCTACTTTGTTGTGTCCAAATTTGGTGGTGATCATATGATAACACCATATTTTACATTTTTTTAAGGTTTAGTTTCATAGGTTTTTAGTTCCACTTTATATAGTTTTGGAATCTTTTCATGCATTTGAGTCTCATTTTGTTCTAATTTGCATCTTAGAAGTCCTAGAGAGTTTTGCGTCGTTTTTGGCTTGTTGGAGCCTTTTTCAGGTGTCTAGGAGTTCTTGGAGCAGCTTGAATCAAAGGAGACACTTGGAGTTGGAAGGAAGATCGAAAGAGGAGCAAAAGGAGCTCAAATACACTTCCGATCGGTTACAAACCGATCACTGAAACCGATCAAGATTTCCTGATCATGACGATGTGCCTGAAAGATCCAACCGGAAGAACACCTTTCCCTTTGAATTAGACTGGGAGCTCGTAATGAACGTGATGCGAAATTTAGTTAGCTTTCTACTGGAAGTGGTTTCATGTCATTCTCATCAGCGGTTCGAGAGATGCGTTTGATTTACTGAAGACATATCATTACCGGAAAATGCAGCTGCAATCCGAAGCAGCTGAAAGATCATGTCAGATGGAAGCCTTCCCGTCTCCGGTTTAATCTTAAATTTGGAAACAAGATAGAAAATTTAGTTAGCTTCGCGTGAGCGTTGGATTTGTGTCATTCAGGGCTGTGGTTCAAGAGTTATGGCCGATTTAGTGAAGAGATGTCAAGCCGAAATCGTCAAACCGATCGCCAAGGTCAATGCCACCATTTTAACAAGCGAGATCGGTTACAAACCGATCCCGACACAAAATCGCCCTGTTTTGTATTTAAGTCACTTTTTACCAACTAAAAACATAAGTCTTCTTCTATTATTTGTGTGTGACGACCCAAGAACTCTCTCTAGAGTTTCTTGGGTTGTTTTTCATGTATAATCCACACTTTTGAAGATTTCTTCAATCTTGTTTCATATTATCTTTATTTGATTCTTATTCTATCTTTTAATCGGTTTAGATTTTTTATTTGTGTTGTTTTATGAGTTGACTTTTATTTTCTGGGTTTGTGTTCTTCGTGTTCATCATGTTCTTTGTGTTCTTGTGAATAGCTTTTTGTTGGATCATGTTTAGGCTTGATTTGGATGGTTTGATGATTGCTTGTTGATGGTTAGGCTTAGATAATCATTTGTTCACATGTTTAGAAGTGATCTTAATGCTAGAGTTGCATTAGCTACTCAATTTCTAGATCATGGTCGATTTACACTCGAGAGAGGTTTGGTAGATTGTCTAGAAGATTTCTGAACGTGCTTTTCATTCTTAACCGAAAGCCATCGTGATTAAGGTGAATTGTTGGCTTAAAAAGGACGTACGTTTTATGCTTGTTGATAATTTGGTTGCAATTGAGAGATTAGCTAATTCGACTTATCAATAAAAGGCTTAGCATCACGAGAGTGAGTTAAACTATTTGTGTGTTCCTTGCCAAAGAATGAATTTGCATTGAATGTTTATGCATCATTAGTAAATTGTCTTGATGGTTAGATGATGGTGATTTAGGATGATCTATGATAATTCTTTCACTTAGGTTCTTAGGTTGGTTCTTATTGCTAGATTTGATAAGATAAACCAAAGTTTAGTACTACACCTAGATTAGGTAGTTCTAGTTTGGCGTGACAAACCGAACTAAAGCTACACCCTAGGATTTTTGGTCTCGTCTCATGCATTAGGGATAGATTCGAGTAAACGGTGTTAGTGCTAGATTAGGTTTGTTCATTCGAGTCTTGAACTTAGGCATTTCACACCCGGAAGGAGTTAGATAAATTGCTTGAACCGAATCTTTTGTGAGCTTTGCATATCCTAGCCAATTGGCAATTGATGTCTAGGGTGTTTAGTGAACAATTGGACTTGTGATTAATGCTCATCGATTATCTTTGATTGCAAACGGGAGTTTAGCTTAATCGGGTAATCGATGAAGAGATTGATACCACGGGAGTGGGTTAGTCTTATGATTGTGTTCCATGTTCTAAGATAGCGTTTAATGCTTTCAAATGAATCATTGTTTAATTGTTAATCATCTCTTCGATAGTTTAAGCCATGATCCAACGTTTTCTCTTTGCATTTTATTTTCTTTTGTTTATTTTTCTTTCTTGCATTTTGATATTTTTCTTCTTTCTTTTTTGTATAAAACATAAAAACGTTTTTGCTCTAGCTTAGTTTGTTTCTCGTATCTTTGGTGTGTAATCTTTATTCTCTGTGGGATCGATCCTAAAGTGCTACAATGACATACCGTTATGATTGCGGTAGTGTGCGCATTAGGTTAATTGGTGCGGTAAAAACGACTAAATCATCATACGGTGAGAAGACCTTCTAGGATGGCAAGACTTCTGACGGTCCAAGTTTATCCAAAAACGTACTTTTGTTCCGAAATGCACTATTTCATCCAAGTTACCTGAAATGTCTTTCAAAACACTAAAACATGAAAATCATTTGAAAACTATTGAAAACGGAGTTAAAACACCTGTAAAAAGATATGAAAGTGATCCATAAAAATGGTCAAAACCGGTATTATCATCACCCGTCGGCAAAAGGGAGATCTCGGCAAAGCTGTCGGAATGAGCGACGACGTCGGGGGAAAACCACAAAGGGAGTGAAGGGAGAGAGAGCAAGGCTTGCCAGAAACCATGGCAGACAACGACGACGCCGGAGAGCATATAAGAAGTGTTTGAAAAGGTCTCGCCGGTGACGCAGGCCATCGACGGAAGGTGGAGAAGATTCTTCGGGAGACACACAGAAGAGCCCGAGAGAGGAGGGGTTCACGCCGGTCAGGAGGAACGGAGATCGGAGCAAGGTCGCCGGTAGCTGGAGGTTATCTTCAAGGGAAGAGCGGTCGCCTCGTTCTCCGTGCATGGGAGAGAAAATTAGGGCGAACCAGTTTTCCTTTGCGTAAGTAAGAGTTATTTTTATTTTTTGGTCAGAAAAAGTTAATCATAGATATTTATTCGATTATCAAGGTAACTCACATCAATAACTCTTATTATCAAGATAACTCATATTTGATTATAGATATCTATTTGATTATCAAGATAACTCATATTGATAATTCATATTATCAAGAGAACTCATATTTGATTATGAATTATCTATTCGAATATTAAGATAATTCATATAGTCAGAGTTGGGTAACACGAGTCGGAGAGGTTTCCGTTGTTCTCCAGACCTTCATAGATTTCAATGATGACATGTATAATATCTCAACAGTTTAAGGGGAATTAGCACCCTCACCACCACGGCCATCACCTTCTTCACTAGCGTCTTCTTCACCACCACCATCTTCTGTTTTGTCGGCGGAAACTAAATTGAAACCTATGAGCCTCGCCACATCTCCCCTCTCAACTCATGTGGTTAATCTACTCGCCACAGAATTGGCGAATCGTACCCATAAAAAAAATAAAAAATCAGAGTTTAATTTCAGACATTAATGGAGTAAGAAAACGGAATCCATAAATTGATTCTACTTTTACTTTAAAAATTGGGAGTTAGACGGATGTGCGTTTCGTTGGACGAAAATTGGTGGATAATCGAGAGTTAGGTCCACCGATTTAGCTTATGTTAGACAAATAAGATAAAGAGAAACTGTTGTTGTACTGAAAAAGGTGAAATATGGATGAGGAAGAAAACCCTCGAAAGTTAACGAATGTTGACAACCGCTTGTTATTTAACTATTTATGTTTCTCTTCACTTTTGGAAAAGTCAAATTATACAAAATCTCTCTCCGCCAATGCAGGACTATATCATAGATAACATAGAGGCAAAGTATCATTTTGTTTGGCAACAGTATTGATGAATAGTGTTCAAAACTGAGAAACTAATTTTGAGATTATTGAAGGCCCGGTATATCCAGATCCGGGGGATGTATTACATAATACTTATTTAAGTCCGAAAGACCGAAACAAACCAAATTATAATTAGGTCCAATATCGATTTTTAAAGCTTAAATAATTTAAAAAAATAAGCTCATTTAGTTGGCAAATATAGTTTATAATATTTTTCAATACTCACAAACGTTTTTTATCAACGGTTACCAAAATTCTATATAAAAAATGCAAAATCAACATCTTTCAAACTTTGTTTCGGTATCCAAATTTTTAAATTCTTTTAAGGAGTATAAGATTACATCTTACATGACTACATTGTTAGAAGTAATCATCTTAGATCCACTCTTCTCTCTCTCTTTTTTTCTCTTCTTTTCTCTTCCACATTCGCTCTATGATTCAAAAACTATTTTTTTTGAGTTTGCACTAAGTGTCTTAAAATCGAAGTTTTTGATACCAAATTTATCTTAAGAGAAATCTAAAACAATTTTGCATTGCCTCACCATTCCATCTCTTTATTTTTGTGAAAAATTAATATGATAATTATGATTTTAAAATTTTATCCCGGATCGAATCCGGATATCTGCTGAATATCCTATTTTTTTATATCTAAGTTTTGGTTATCTGAGATTTTTGGATCCGGATAGCAAAATTACGGATATCCGATATGTGTTCACCTCTACCATTGGGTGTATTATAATTTTTTCCCCCACTTGTATGTTTGGTCTATTGACCACATTTATCTTAATTTAATGCCTTACAGTTGTCATTTAATGACCTTTTAATTTTTTTTTACCCTTTTCCAAATTAATTTTTTTGAAGAATACAATCTATATATATATATATATATATATATATAGATATATATCATCCTTAATTCTGCGACTTTTGATAATTTCTTTTCAAGGATTTTGCATAATTTTTCATCGTGATTTTTTATACCTTCTTTCCATATTTCCAAACTAAATCAAAATATTTCTTGATTTCATTCTCAGATCTTATCTGATTTTTCGTTTTGTTATATCAACTTATTGTAATCATCGTCTGGATCGAGTTGGTGTTGAAATGGATTTTTCGTTGAATATCTCTAACGAAGATTTCATCATAAATAACGCTCACCATTCTCTTACGCACTGATGATGGTTTAGTTTATATACAAAAAGATCATCCAAATTTTTTCAATGATAATTTCGGCCAAGTTTCCCCGAATGGATGGTCTCATCAACCAATTCAGACCGGTATTTCCGATCACTATCACCAAAATCCGATACCATTGATCCCAAACCAAAATTACGATCCCCTCAATCAAAATTTGGTTACTACTCAAAATTTTCCGGTTTACAACCCTCCCATAGCTGAAATACCATCAAAATATCCACCCGTAGAACCTAAGGGTATACTAGACATTTTTCATGATTTTCATGGGAATACTATGTGGGATGATAACATACAAAACAAAGAGTTGATAACTTTATGGTTGAATCTCATCCAATTGATCTTCTGGTGCATGAGGATATAAAAAGCACAACCAGAGAGGTCATTGGCCGAAATCAAGGTCAAGTGATGATACAAACAGATCAAGAGAAGATTAAGAAAGTGGTGAGGAGAAATAAACCTATGAAGAAATCCAACATCATCACAGGGAAATGGACTTTTTTAGAGGACAAGTAAGTTTTGATATATATATTTTTTTTTATAAACATAAAATCTAAAAACAAAAATAAATATTTAGTTAAATCCTCGAAATTCTCTTAATTTTTTTCTAGATTATATACTTTTTTTGGAGGATGTTATAATATATTAATGTGTTGGGACATGTAAATATACAGGAAATTAAAAGAAAAGGTGGAGCTTTATGGGACAAAGAAATGGGGAATGATCGCGAAGATGGTCGGAGGGCGAGTAGGAAAGCAATGTAGAGAGAGGTGGCACAACCATATTCGTCCTAACATCAAGGTGATCTTTTTCTCGATTTGTTTTGTTTTGTTCTAAAGCATATATTTGTATATGTGTAGCATGTGTTCGAATATATAAGCATGTTCACAACTCATATGTATGCTCGTGTATATGTGTCCATATTGCATCATCATGATACATATATCTCCTTGTTTATCATTAATCACGTGTATGTTTGTATTTACACACACATATATAATATAAATGTATATATATGTAGGTCACAATTCATATAACCTAGTTGGTGGCAACAATATTAAAAATTCATATATAAGTGGTACACATATATGATACTTAGTACATATAAAGCTAGAAGCAAAGTAAAATTGCAAAATTTATTTTCTCACAGTAGTTAAAATGTGCATGATCTCCTTCCTTTATTGGTTTAAATAATCTATTTTTTCATGTAAGTAACTTTAGAAAATAAAATATGAATTCTATCAACTTTATCTTGCTTCCATCAGTCAAAACTCATATACATAATATTAACATTAATGTGTTTATACACTCAATCATATATAACTATTATGTTATTTCAGATAGATGCTTGGACTGAAGAAGAAGATCAAATATTGGTTGAAGCTCACAAGGTTCTTGGCAACAAATGGACTAAGATTGCCCGGCAACTTCCTGGACGAAGCGAAAATGCTATTAAGAACCACAATACGTCGGATGTGTTTGATGAAAACTAAATAAAATGGTGAAAATTGTTGGAGGTGGGCTTAGCACCCCCAATTCAGCCAGGTCCATCTTAGCAATGAAGGTCCATTCGGTTCAAGCCCAGCCAAAAATCAACATATTTGGTGTAGGAGAGCCCACAAAGCTCGTGCTGACACCCCGCCGACTCCATGCGAAGGGACCAAGGGAGTTGATGAAACGTGGGGGGTAGCTCGTTAATAGTACCCTACCTACGTAGCAGTTCGGCGTCGAGCCCATCATGACCTACACGCCGCAGAAGCCGGGGTGCACGCCCCGAGGTACCTTACCCATCAAATGTGCTGGAAGCACCACGTCATCCCGGAAACGCGGGAAGCAATTGTACAGCCCCTGCTATAAACACCCCTTAGCGAGCATTTATGAGGGGGCATGAGACTCTCTCTCCCACATATAGTTCTCTCTCTATATAATGTTGTAACACCGAGCTAGATTCCCTTCGGAATCAATTCGAAAATCTAAATTATCCATCTTGTTTCAATCATCAATACGAAGGATACGGTCCCGACCTGTTCGTCGTTGATAGTTGGACTTTTGCGGTCCGCACAATTACCCGTTGTGCACAATGCCTCAATCTAATGGCATGTCATTGCAGCACTTAGGGATCGAATCCACAGGGAAATAAGAACGACACACTAAGAATACAGGACGCTATATAATCTAAGTGATAATTGGGGTTGGGTTTTTATCGAACAAATCGAAACATACAAAAACAGAGAAATAAACAAGTAACGAAAGCTAAACACGTTTAATATCAAATTTAAACAAACGAATTCTCGGGTAAAGCAATCGACTCGGATGATTCTCAATCTATTCTAGACATTCAAACATTCAATCAATTGCCTCCTTAGGCCTTAGATCACTACTAAAGATTAATTTATGTCAATGGTATTAACCCCTTAATTTCTTAGTCATCAATCGTCATAAACTTCCGTTCGCGATTCTATGACTAACAAGCAATAAGCACAAGTCTAATTAACCACAATTCACCTTAGACATCAACGTCCATTGGCTAAGATATGAAAAGCACTCATTAAATTCGTTGGGGAATTTCATCGAACACCTTCCGGGCGTGAAATTCCCTAGAGTTCTAAATCAACTTTGTCAAGGCTAATCTAGCAATAAGAACATCTAATGAGAAAGGATATCAAGTAATATACCTCTTAAACATCAAGAACAAACCTAAAATCACCCTAATCTACTTTACCCAAGAACCTTATAAGAACTACTCACACATAGCTAAATCACAAATATAAACCATAGAAATGAAAGACATAGTGAAAATAAGAAGATTGATGGAAGAAAAGTAAGGAAATCTTCACTAAAATGGTGTAGATCTTGAAAGATACATAAACAAAAGTGATAAGAGAGAAGAAGAAGACTTTAAAACAGTATAAAGAAGCTAAAAATCGTGTGTGTAGAGTTTTTTGAGACTCCACCACTAAGTGTTGATTATATACAAAAGTGGAGGGACCCAAAGTCAAGCCAAAAGTCTTAAACACAATTTGATCATTTTATCGGCCTGCTTTATCGGCCATATGGCCGATAGAACCTTCCCCAGTGAGCCTTCATTCTCGGATGCATTCCCTTCGCGGCAGAGTTGACATGTGTTCACTAAATCCGATGAAACTCCTTCAATACAGCTCAGAACGACTTGAAACCATTTCCATTAGAAAGCTAACTCAATTGCCGACAACTTTGAGGAAGAGGTCGAAAGCTAAATCGAAAGCGAAGGCTTCCTTAGGAGTCGATCTTCCAGACACATGTTCTTGATGCTTGATCTTTGGTTTTATCGGGCACATTGTATCGGCCAGGTGACCGATACAAACTCTCACAGGAGCTGGTACTATTCAACACTAGGTGAGCCATTTTATCGGTCCTCTTTATCGGCCATATGGCCGATAAAACTCTTCACATGAGCATTGACAGGAGTGACGGTTTGGAAAACTTCATTTTATGATTCTATCGGCCCGTCTTATCGGCCATATGGCCGATAAAATCACTTAAGAGTCTTTTCTTCATGTTTTCCTTGCCTTTCTTGCCCCATTAACCTTCCATGATGGTTACCCACACTCCTCTAACTCCAAGAACTCATGAAAATGGCTCAAAGAAGCCAAAAAGAGTGCAAAGACAACCTATGACATCTAAGATGCAATGAGACTCAATTTGGACCTAAATTGTAATGAAAACATCTCAAAACTATACAATGTGAGATCAAAACATATGAAAATAAAGCCCTAAAAACATGTCAAATATGGTGTTATCAGTCGTATACACCCGACCTACCTCTTATAAATCCCGGTCTGTTCTTCATAAAGTTGTCTCCTTTCTATTTACGAAAATATCACCCCCTTTCACACGAGAACACCTTAATCTCCTCGGTGATCTCCTTGATTAACAGTTGGTGCTCCAGGGAGGGGGGCGAGGCCGGACGGGTCTGGACGGGCATAATCTGCTGAGGCTGGACATCAGGAGTGCGATCGGAAGGAACCTCCAAATCTTCCGGAGTCAACTCCGGGTAGACGATCTGATCCAGCTCAGCCTCAAATTTCACCTCGTCCGCCTTTAGTTTAGCGTACCGATACGACGGCACCACTAAGTTATCCTCACGTTCCATCCCCTCAAGGCATTTCCGCGTACCGACCACCTGGCTAAGCAACAAGTGCGTAGGACTTTCTCCATCTTAGCAGCCCACTTTTGATTCCGAGCCGCCTATTTCCTTTTGACCCGATCATTCTCCTTGGCAACGGCCACTTTTGCCCGCTCGATGGCAGCCTCTAGCCAGACGACCTTAGATCGGAACGCTTCCCGCTCCCCGTAAACCCTCGCAACCTCCCCTTTCGCGATGGCAAGCTCCTCCTCCAGAGTGGCTGATCGCGCCTTCTCCGACTCTAGCTCGGTGAGTACCTGATCCGCTTCCATCGCCCGTGCCCAAACCCGCTCCATAGACGATTCCAGAGCAGCAGACCGAGCCTTTTCATCCTTCAAAGCCTTCCTTGTCTCGCGGATAATGGCCGTCAGGTCCCTCTCGCCCACCTCGGTACGCAGCTTCAGACGCTCATTCGCCCGCTCCTGCTCGACGACATGCCTCTCATACCGTTCACCTAGGGTGGCCAAGTTGACCATCGTCTGCAGAAACGAACAAATTCAAAAAAATAATAATAATAATAATAAAAAAGTAAAAATCTCACCCGAACTAAGGAGCGGGATGTGCTCTGAAAGGCCTCAGACTCCGCCATCTCCGAGACAGGACAAAAAAGGGGCCTCCTCCCAAGCACGGCCGCATAAACCAGATCGGCACAGGCTGCCTTGTTGTGTACGAGGGGCACGTCACCGCGCACATAGCTAAAGTCGAAACTATGATCCACCGGCTCCTCATCACCACCACCCCCATCACCAGAGACCCCGGCCTCATCCTTGGCCTCAGACTCCTGGGGCTCGCCGCCGACATCAACAGCTTCAGGCTCATCGGCCACCCGCTCCACGACCATGTCGGCTACCCGATCTTCGGCCGCCTCATCCCCCCGACCAGTAAAGACAAGGACTCCACCCCAACGGCCGGTTGACCACTAGGCGTATCGGTCTGACCATCCTCCCGACCTAAGGAAGAGAACCCCACCTCATCGGTCCTTCTCTTCTTGGACACTTTCTCGCCCTTACCCTCACCCGTCCTCTTCCCGAGAACGGCCGTGGACCGACCAGCCCGTGACGCCTCTTGCCGGGCTGTCTCTCCACTGCCAGAGAAGGATGTGTAATGAAGGAATCCGAGTAGGACGGGATAGCAAATCTTAAACGACCTATTCACAACAAACCATAAGCTAAGTTAAAAAAAAAAAAAAAAGGGCAACGACCTACCAGACATCGCCTCAGTAACTCTCCCCGGGGTAAATGACTTCCAATCTCTCGGCTTCAGCGACCTAAGCTAGCTAGAGCATCAGCGTAATCGGACAACTTAGAACCGACATGATGCGAACCTGAAAACAGAACCACAACGTCAGTTAGAACAAAAAGAAGACATATGACACGACCTACAAGCCCCTACCTGGAGAAAAATTCCAAGCCCGGGTGTATCTCTCTGTCGGGTCAAGACCAACCACCTCGGTAGCACGGACGAAGAAGTAGCTGCGAGACCAATGGTCGACTTTGCTCAGCCTATCCTCGATAAGATCCACCTTGGGCTTAAAGGAGGCATAGTATGTCCCCGGGTATGCGGAGTTCCCCTTATGATAGGTGAGGTCCTCGAACATGCGGGAAGTCACCATCATATCGCATTCCCGCTCGAGAGTCAACATCACAACCATGCCTTGGATCGTGGATGGACAGATCTGGGAAAAGGCCAACCCCCGCCTCTTGCAGTACGCAACAAACAGGTCGAGAAGGGGGAGGCGCAGCCCGCACTTCGTGAAAAAGCTCTCGTACATGCAGACGAAGCCCTCGGGAGTATTCCATTGACGTTCCTCCGACCTGGGAAGTCATAGCTCGGCGGATCTGGGAAATCCGCATTTTGACGCCAAACTAGCGATAGACTTCGGGGTGCTCCAGGTCGGTGAACCACCCAGGTCGTAAGAAACCTGGGGAGGCTTCGAAGCCCTAGGTTTTCGAGCCCTTCCAGTTCATCCGCCTCCTCGTCCACCCCGATTGGCGCCGCGACCATCGGAGATGGATCTTCCAGCCACTGACCTCCCTTGGCGAACCCCCGGAATCGACGGAGCAGACCTCGAAGTTGACGGAGCAGACTGTATCTCACCTCCGTCGCCGCGACACAGAGAGGAGGTACGCCCCGAATCGTCATTCGGAGAAGAACTTCTCGTCGACGAATTGTCACGGTCGCTGAGAGAAGCCGATTCGCCGCTAGATTCAACCCGAAGCCCTCGAAGCATCGACGCCATCGCACAAATCAAGGGAGGAAACTTCCGAACGAACTCAACTCGACGGCGAAGGACCTTAAGGAAATCTCAAACAAAAATTTCACAAGAAAGAAGGAGGAGTTACCTTGAGTATATGCGCAGAAGAATAAAAAAGAAAGGAGGAAGAAGGAAGAGGGTTTAAATAGAAGAAGGATGGGAAAGGGAAACGACAGATCGACACTTGCGAAAAGGCACAATTACCAAAACCCTAATGATGACGTCCCTTCGGTATCCACGCGCAGAAAACAGGAGTCATTTCGGAAAACATGAAACATCTTTCACACTACCCCGCGTGTCCGACACACGCAATCAATCTCCAGTTTTGGCGGGAGAACTAACACGTGTGATCAATTGTTCCCGCCCGACAAGTCTCAACAGTCAGCCCTAAAATCTTGGAGACCAAGCTGACGAAATGTCTATTTCGATGCATTCACCACGCCTCCTGACACCGAACTGAGGGGGCCAATTGTTGGAGGTGGGCTTAGCACCCCTAATTCAGCCAGGCCCATCTCAGCAATGAAGGCCCATTCGGTCCAAGCCTAGCCAAAAGTCAACATATTTGGTGTAGGAGGGCCCACCCAGCTCGCGCTGACACCCCGCCGACTCTACGCGAAAGGACCAAGGGAGAAGATGACACGTGGGGGGTAGCTCGTTAATAGTACCCTACCTACATAGCAGTTCGGCGTCGAGCCCATCATGACCTACCCGCCGCAGAAGCCGGGGTGCACGCCCCGGGGTACCTTACCCATAAAATGCGCTGGAAGCACCACGTCATCCCAGAAACGCGGGAAGTGATTGTACAGCCCCTGCTATAAATACCCCTTAGCGAGCATTTATGAGGGGGCATGAGACTCTCTCTCCTACATATATTTCTCTCTCTATACATTGTTGTAACACCGAGCTAGATTCCCTTCGGAATCAATTCGAAAATCTAAATTATCCATCTTGTTTCACTCATCAATACGAAGGATACGGTCCTGACCTGTTCGTCGTATACACCCGACCTACCTCTTATAAATCCCGGTATGTTCTTCATAAAGTTATCTCCTTTCTATTTATGAAAATCTCACCCCATTTCACACGATAACTCTTTAATCTCCTCGGTGATCTTCTGGATTAACAAAAATGCAAATCCTCCCCACAATAACATCCTCGAAGACTACATAGGGGATGTCACAATCAACAACGATTCTCCAAATGCCATTGAAATTTCTGGTATAACTGAAAACACTAAGGATGATATTATGAATGTGAGGATATTTATGATGAGGAGATGAATTGGAGCTTGGGCGTTAGAACACAATCCACTGAACCGGTGGTCGATGAGTCGACAACATCATTTTATGTTCCGGAGCCAGCAAGATTTCCATGGGATAGTTATATTGCTGGGCTTTGCGAATCCATGGATGATCCTCAGATGCTCATGCAAGGGTGGGAATAATTTATTATGAAAGAAATTTTTCTGTTTAAGATATTTTCTAGACATATATGTTAGTATTATTCCCACCCTTTTTTTTTTTTTTTTTTTTTNAATGACAAAAACAAATGTAATCTCAAATTTATTTGCTATTACTCTATTAACAACTCAAGTTGTTTTTTTTGCAACTTTATTCTAAATTTGCTAAAAATACAGGTCAAACCAATAAAACTATGTATATATTATCAAACTACATCATTTTGAATAATTTTTTTAAACAACATAATATAAAATAGTGATTTGAACTCATGACCTCGATTAAAATCTTTAACAACTCAAAGTTGTTTTTTTCAACTTTATTCTCAAATTACTAAAAATGCATATCAAACCAATGAAATTACAGCCAATCCGCAATATAACTTTTAGTCGTATATATATTTTGTAATTCATATAAAACTGTGTTGTGTTTTGAATAACTTTTAGTCGTATATATATTTTGTAATTCATATAAAACTGTGTTGTGTTTTAAATAATTTTTTAAAACAACATAATGTCAAATAGAGATTTGAACTCAAGACCTCAATTAAACTTTCCATGTATGCATTACCAATGTGCCAAGAACATTTTGGATGTATTAACCAATATTTTGTATATTTAAATATATTGAAACGATGTGTATTGTTGTTGGAATATTTTTGTCTTTCTTCTTCGTATATTAAAACACGGCGGCTAAGCTCCGACAATTGTTTTATATGTTTCCTCAGTTGACTAAACCTCGGAAACGTCAGTACACAATTCTTTGTCTGCGACTGAGTCTTAAATCTAACTTAATCTGCAGCTAAAACAAGAGATGGCCATGAGGATGAGAAAGCTCTTGAAATTCATCAATGGCGGATTTTTGTTCGGGTTATCATATGTAGCGATCTATATATAGCTCTTTAGAAAGCTCTTGAAAACTAAAATCTAATGGTATAAAGCTCGTCCCGTGATTTTAGCTATGCTAGCCGGAATTTAAGTATTAAGTTTTGGTTCACAAATTTTAAAGATAAATTCCTAGAACTATAGAATGAATTTTGAATAACCAGGATCAGTTTTGAACTCAGGAGACTAAAACCAACAAAGTCCAATAGTATTTTTTTTGATTCTGGACATGGTTAATTTTCGGACCTGAAATTTTGAAGAGCCATTACGGAAACGTACATTCGAAATTCAAAATTCCAAAAATGGATATGGACTCCTCATTGCAATGGCTTCATTTTGATTTATAATTCTTCAAGATTTGACAAAGTAAATTTTTTGGTAAGGATTACGGTGTTATTTGGTTCGGTCGGAAGAACTCTTGTCTCTCTGTCTTACCATAAAAAACAGAAAGTCGTGCGCGTGAACTTCACGCGACCGACTTTTTCTCTCTCAAACTTCTCAGGGTTTTTTTAGATCTAGATCGCGAAGGGGTTTCTCTCCAGCAAATCCGGCGCCGTGAGAGAACCTCCGACCTTTTGTGAACCGGCGGCTCCTCATCCGTGGGTGGGGATGCTTCTTTTGCGACTTCGGGATCGTTTCCGGCTATGCGGCGGCAAAGACTGGTGTTTACTTTGGCGACGGCAGAGACTCCTCGTGCCCAGATCTGTGAGGGCTTGATGCGGCGAGGCGGTTCTCCCTGGAGCCTGAGCGGTGGCTCCTTGGATTGGGCCGAATCGGCTTGCTGGTTGGCGGATCTGACCTTTGTGGGGGGTGTGGCTGCGAGTGGGCTAGCTGAAGGAGGCTCGCTGGATGTCGCTATCGTCAGCGTAGCTGCTCGGGGATAGGCGGTTCCTGCGAAGCGGCGGAGATTTCCTGGAGCTTCTCCTTCTAATGGTCCTTCCCCCTCGTCCATGCTTTCCTGCGGAGCAAGTGATGTCTCTGGTGGATGGTTTGTGCCTCTTATCTCTTTTTTTTGCTGTAATCGGCGTGCTTCAAGCTCTTTCGACGACGGATTTATCTGGATTTGACTGGTGGTTTCCGGAGCGTCTGTTCCGGTGGGGATGTTGCCGGTGTCTCTGATTGGTGGTGGTTGGGCTAGTGGCAACAGCCTTCCTACGGTGTTGGTGGTTTAGTCTGGTGGCGATTTAGACTGGTGGTGGAGTGAGCAGCTCGTGGCGGTCTCCCGGCGATGGGATCTCTTCTATCGCGATTAGGGTTTTCGTGGCGGCGGGTTTTCATGACGGCTGGTTTAGCTCCGGTTCTCAAGTCAGTTTAGTCTTGGTTGTCGATTTCTGTTGTTGTTGGTTAAGTTTCCCTAAACCAGGCCCATTCGGGTTTTCTGGTCCGGTTCTTGTATCCGGTTTATTATTATGTAAAAAAAAACCAAAAAATTTACTTAATGCAAAAAAGGTTCAAATTTTTTAATTTTTTTTTGTCTCTTGTCATATATATAAAGATATATATATATATATTAAGATTTAACCGCGCTAGCTATATAGAGCGGATAGTTTTTTCCTAAAAATTGTTTGAAAATTTAAGAAAAATTGTTTTTAACTGCATTTTATAATATGCATAGCTAATGATTATCGATATAGCTGTTACACTGGACTAAACTGTCTATTTAACCCGTTTTGAAATGGAATAAAATATTATTCAAGCTAACTCGCAAAAATCTATAATCTTGAAAACATAACTTTAATATGCACCGCTTAATGACTCTGGTTTTTGTGATCAGTCCACAAACTCTTAGCAAAAAATCAATTTTCTCATGTCTAACTCTTTATAAAATTAGTAAAATATTTTTCAACTTTTGTTTTGATATACATATTCATATAAAATATAATAAATTATTGTAAGAAATATTGCAAGATCTTGAATGAATTTTTTTCTTTGAATATATATGGATTGATTATTATTTTAAAATATATAGTATTAAAAATAATTAAAAACTAAATAATAAATAACATCTTTAATGACAATAAATATTTTCCATATTCTCTTCAATAATTTTAAAAAACAATTATATCATTTCTTCTTCAATTATTTTTTGTTATTTGTAATGGCATAATATGTAATAACTTACAAAATAAAGTTCATTTTCCTATATGACTTCTTAAATAATAATATAGAGATATAAGTTTGCAATTAAAACAAGCCAACAAAATGACAGTAAAGCAAGAGATACAAATTTAGAAATAACTTTGATTAGTAATAGTTTTTGTGAAAAAAAAGTTCCCAATAATGAAAAATATATCATAATTTTTTTAGAGTACAAATACAAAAAGTAATAAATTAATCATCTCAAAACAATTTGTGTCGTCTTTTTCTCTCTTTTTTAGACCGTTTGTTCTTATTTAATGCATTTTGCCGCGGTGGTGATCGGTGGCATAAAAAGCGGCAAACTCTTCGTCCACCGATCTAGCAATTAAATCCATAAATATTATTTGTTTGTTTAAAAAAAAAAAAATATATTATAGCATATTATAGCAGATGATGAATACCGTATTATGAACATCTTCATCTACGCAATGTTTAAATCCGTCGGATCTTTTAGGTGCAATAGGTAAAAAAAAATATCGATTTAGAATTCTGAAAACTCGTAGTGTATATTGATCTGTGTGATTTGTTCACATATAAATAGCTAAAGCTTTATCATGATAAAATGAAATTGTCTTTAATTATTTCCTTTTTTTATGAGAAAATATCCGGGATCCGTGATCCGATCCGAGATTAACTAAACTTACAATCAGATAAGGAAATTAAAACATATTAATTTCCTTATCCTCTAACAAATGGGTTTAGGGATTGTCTGTGTCATTTGCCAATTTATAGGTCAAAGTAAGGTCCTATGTGTAAAACTTGCTTTACACGTCACTGTAATTCCTTGATTTACACCACAAATAGAAACAGAGCCACTGATCCTCAGCTAGCTTCTTGCAACTGATTGATGGTGTAGCCGCTGACTTCTTTCTCACTAGATTGACATCACTCCACCTCTCGACAACTCGTGACAAAAACCTAAATGCTCTCTATGCATTCTGTTTGTACGGGGACATGAACCTTTTCTTTTAATCTTTCATCCTCCGATCTCATGATTTGGTTCAATGTTTGGTTTTGGAAGAAGTCATGAGAGGATTCTCTCTCTCTCTCTCTAATGGACTCTCTGTAATTCGATAAATTCTTAAGGGGCCAAGAACGTGAAATTATAAATACTTTGATTGCGACTTCATAAATGGGCTTTTATATGGGCCTTAGAGCTTTTCTTAAGAAAAGTCGTATATACACACTCCGACATATCTCGGCGACGGCAACGGGCAAATTATCTCTCTCTCTTTCTTTCTCTGTCTCTCTAATGGACTCTCTGGTAGCGAGCTACGCTTCGTCGGACGAAGAAGAAGAAGAACGTCAACCACGTACAGAATCATCCTTAGATCCTTCTTCTTCTTCTTCGTCTCTGTTCTCGGTTATTCCTCAACCTAAATCATTCAGATCTTCCGAAGATGGGGATTTTGGTTCATCTTCTTCCACTCGAGGAAGGTCTTCTTCTTTTCTCTCCTCTCTCCCTCCTCCAAAATCCTCGATTTCTCGCCAACAGTACCCCGCTCCGTCTTCGATTCCGGCGTTACCTAAACGTGTCGTTCAGATCAGGCTTCCGGTAAACCCTAGACCGAGCAATATTGATGATGACGACGATGACGAAGAGGAGAAAGCGAGGAAGAAGCGTAAGCAGATGGAATCTGCTGCGGCGTCGCACGATTCATCCGTGAAATCTTTCTTATCCGCCATGCCTGCGCCAAAGAGCTCGCAAACACTCGGCGCTCTTCCTTCATTGGCATCAGGATCAGGTCGAAGATCGAACCTCGAAACAGAAACACCTGCAATTACTCAAACGGAATCAGGTAGTGATCAGAACCAGAGCTATGAATCGCTTAGCCGTAGTAGCGAAACGGATCAAACTGCTGTAGTAGATAACTATTATGCTGGTTACGAGCCAAACCCTAGTGGTAGTGGAGATGATTCTGGTTATGTGGGATACGATGGTAGTAGCTATGGAGCTAATACATGGAACGGTGGTGGGTTTGAGGCAACAACGGGACTGCCCGAAGCGTTTGTAGCCATGGATAGTGGTGCAAGGAGAGGAAGGAGAGGGAGGAACGATTTTCCAACAGAGATAGTTGAGGTTAAGCAAGATGAGCTCATGAAGAATAGGCCAAGAGTTGATCAGGTTAAATCTACTGGAATCGCCTTTGGACCTGCGTATCAGGTTTGTTTACCTTCTAAAACTCTTTTACTCTTCCTTGAGATTATCTTTGCTGCAAGAACTTGGGAGGTTGTCTGTAGGGTCTGTACTTGCTCTGGCTCTGTTCATTTAGACCCTTAGCTTGTAGGAGATCTCCATTAGAGAGCAAATAGGGTGATCAATTATATGAGTTGCAAATGATCTCCTCTTTGGGGCTTCTTCCATTGTCAGTCAAGTTTGATCTGTCTTGCTGCAAAACTTGTTAGTGAGATATCTTTTTTTTCCTGGAAGAACTTGGGAGTACTAGTAGTCTGTGATTGATTCTGTGAATATAATTGCCTTTGTTTGTAGGATTTTCCATTAGAGCTTTATTGGGTGATGAGCATTTGAGAAAATCCCAAAGTTTAACTGATGAAAGTGAATAGACTAGGACTTGTGAATTTATCTTCTGTTTGTGGCTGCTATCGTTCAAGTTTGTTCTTTCTTGCTGCAAAACTTCATTGTGGGGATTTTTAGGAGGAAAGAACTACTTGATTTCATGCCAAGCTTTGATTTTTTTTTTTGCTTTGCCTTTTAAATGTTGTCTTGCAGCCTGCATCATCTTCATCCAAGGGGAAAGTGTCAAAGCTTCACAAGAGGAAGCATCAGATCACTGCGTTATTCATGGACATGAAGCACAAGGAGACAGAGTTAGCAGAGAGACGTTCAAGAGGATTGCTCACAAAAGCTGAGACACAAGCAAAATACGGATGGTGATTTGCTCTTTTTTCTTCTTCTTTTACTATCTTCCAAGATCCAAGCTTTGAATGTAATACTCATTTTCTTATATGAATGAATCTACTCTCAGCAGAATGCTTTGATTGACCCACAAGCTCTTTATAGGTTTTATCGCTTTGAAAATGATTCTCAGATTTAACCCAGAACCATCCCTGAATACAAAAACCTGAAGTTTCGCAAGCAGTACAAAACTCATTTGCGTTTGATAAAATTTCCTGAACTACCTTTCTAAGATTCTACTCTCTACAAACTAGGGTCTCTAATCCAAAAGCACATGCAGCTGATGTGGCCAAGCTTGTGTTCATTAAGATTTTCATTTGTTATGTGATCTGCTTCGACCCTTTGGTACTACCTTTCGCCTTTTGGCGTCTGAACGAGGTCTAAGCTGCAGAGGAAAGCAACCATTCAGTTTTAGATCCTTGATGAGAATCTATAAGACAGAAAAATATTGAATAGAAAAGATAAGATAAAGGAGGCAATGGGAAAGACAACAAACCATCTTGATGTACTTGAGTTGTTTGAGGATCTCATTTGTTTCCAGTTCCTGACGAAACGAACAGAAGATGTACTGTATTAAGTATTAACTTTTGATGAATTCGTTCAGAGTATGTAGAAATCTGTCTTAAAATATCCAAATGACATGTTCATGGGGAAAGATGAAGCAAGACTGCTTAGGCTCTCACATCTACTAACTTTTCACCCTTGTAAGGATTATTTTTGAGGAAAAGAAGATATAAGAGTAGTTGTTAAGAGAGTTTCGGTTTCAGACCTGTGGGACGGCACAATCAGCATGCGACGGATCCCAAAAGACGCAGCAGAAGCATTCCCAGTCTTTGGTCTGTATCTCTGATCGAGGGGCCCTGTGTATATCCAGTCAAATAAAGCATATTGAGTTATTCAATGTTACACCATTGGTTGAGTTATAGATAAGAGACAATGAAGAAGATATTGGTAAGAACTAAGAAGCTTAATGAAAAGGCAATAGATAGCTAGATAGATAAGAGAGAGAGCATGAGCCAAGAAATGGAACGTGCTGAATAGTTCACGCTACCTACGCCACTTTCCGCATATATCTCCATTACTATCCTCCTCTCTGCATTGGAGCCAATTTACTGTAGAACGTGGTTTCTTACCATTCTTGGCCTTCTTGAGATCCTGCAAAGAGAGGAATAGCAACTCCCTGAAATCCATTTAACTCTATGGCAACGTAAAACACATTGTTATCCACTAAATTAGGAGCTTACATGCATATATTCTGACTGATCAATTTCCAAGGGTTCACCAACAAAAGAAGTATCACTGCATTGAGATCAACCAAACAAACAAAGGCCACTCATTTTGGTGAAAGAACCAACACTCATCTACCAGTAGACATATTCAATATCACAATCAGAAATTCACAGGACTGTTGATTGTTACCTCATGGTTGGACCTGACCAGTCTGGAACATCTGCTTGAAACTGTTTCCCTATTCGAATTCCTATTACAAATGGTTCTGTAACTCTCCATTTCCGTTCCCGTGAAATTTTACCCCTAATCTTGGTCTTTAATGACTTCTCTTTCGAACAGGATGGACAGACCCAGTCATCAATCTCTGCAACTTCTTTCATTCGAACACCACAGCAGCTTGTATGATATGCTTCTTCACATTCATCACAAATTAGCATCTTTTCGACAGTTCCTGGCTTATCACAATGTTTGCACTGTCTGAAAGGGCTGCTACTACCGTCTGTATCTGTCTCAGACACCTCAGCATCAGAGGAATTGCAATCTGTAGCTTCATCTTCCCCAGTTTGACTGGAACCTGAAGCAAGTTCAGAACTGGATTTCAATGACGAGCAGCTGTCATTTGTTCCATCAGAAGAACATGTCACTTCGGTAACTTGGGTATCGTCTGTACGTTCTAGAGCACTGCACACTTGTTCAACTTGAGAAGTACTATTTGCATACTTCCCAGGCACTGAAAGAGCATGAGAACTGACAATAGAAAGTTGATCATCATTTGTTCTATTCTTTTTTGGGTCATGTCCAATAAAAGTGCCTCTAGATTTCACTTTGGGCTTCTTCCGGCTATACACTAGAACACCATTAACCCGAGCACCAATAGAATTCCCTCTCTGCTTCCTCCGGCTATACATAAGCAAGACATCAGATCTATCACCATTTCTCTTGGTTTCCCTAATATGACTTTCAGTAAAACAGCCATTAGATTTCACTAACTTCTTGCTTTTGGCTGTAAAAGCACCATCAGCCTTAACTATCTGCTCCCTTTGGCTATATGCCGAAGAGTCACACTGATCACCGCTTATCTTGGTTCCTCCAGAGACATGTTCGCTAAAACTGCAACTATTGAATTTTGCTCTAGCTTTCTTTCTCCTATACACAAGCCAATTATCTAATCGGTTGCCTCTTCTCTTGGTTTCTCCATAGTCATGCACAGTGACAAACGCATCCTCAATTCCATCACCCTTTATTGTAGTTTCTCCAGTAGAATTACAACTGGATTTCCCTCTCAATTTCTTTCGGGTGTAGACAAGACAGTTGTTGAAGCGATTTTTCCTTTTTGCGCTTTCTCCAGGGTTAGGTACTGGGACAATAGAGTCATCCTGTTTCTTGTCATTTTCTGGGTTAAGTTCTGCAGTACCCCCAGGACTCAAGCTCCTCTTCCTTCGACTATACACAAAAGAAGTCAGGGACTTTTCTGTTACCTTATGCATAACAGATTGCTCTGGACAACTTACTTGAAGTTTTGGATGTTTTGATTCATCCAGATTCATTGCATCAGGGACTGGAACATCTTCAAGAAAGCTTACTTGAAACTGCTCAGGAGATTTGTGGATCATCTGACAAGTTTCAGAAAGCGACACCCAATCATATGCAGCAAACGGATCTTGATACTCAGATACGTTCAGTGAACTAGTTTCAACGGAAGAGCAGAATGAACTTTCCACCAACATATTTGCCTGAGAAACCCAAAAAGTATCTGAAAGCACATCACTTCTCTAAGTATCGGTGAATCTGTTGGTAAACTTCTTCATGTAGTCCCTCCGGAATCCCATATCATTCTGAGAAAACAAAGTCGATGATTACCATAGCGGAGAAACAATAAGTTCTCTTCTAATTACTAACTTGGATCAATTTCACGGTACAGAAATTTTAGTCTAACACATTGCTGTCCTGATTCTTATTTGAATTTTTTTTGTGGTATCACATTCTAAACCCACACACATTTTTCTGATCATCTCCAATCTCACATGAAAAACACAGTTGGTCCCTCTAGTGATAAAGTGCAAAATTTCCACCCAGCAAAACCTTTAATCCTCGCTAAGTTAGTAGTCCAGGGTGTTCTTGGATGCTATTTAAATCGAAACCCAGCATCCAAGTTTAGAAAAACCACAAAGTTTCGGATCTAACTTGACTCAAATCTGGAAACCCATGCACNTCTCTTCTAATTACTAACTTGGATCAATTTCACGGTACATAAATTTTAGTCCAACACATTGCTGTCCTGATTCTTATTTGAATTTTTTTTGTGGTATCACATTCTAAACCCACACACATTTTTTTTATCATCTCCAATCTCACATGAAAAACACAGTTGGTCCCTCTAGTGATAAAGTGCAAAATTTCCACCCAGCAAAACCTTTAATCCTCGCTAAGTTAGTAGTCCAGGGTGTTCTTGGATGCTATTTAAATCGAAACCCAGCATCCAAGTTTAGAAAAACCACAAAGTTTCGGATCTAACTTGACTCAAATCTGGAAACCCATGCACCTTTGAACCGCTACCACATGGATCCTGTACTTATGATTCAAGCTAAGCAAATCTACAACATCTTTAGACCCAGGTACATAAAACGATTATGCAGTAAGCAAATTTATTCTTCTATGCTAAAATTCTAGTTGCAAATCTAAGCAATCTCTTTACAAATTAAATCTTTCAGTGATCCCTAACCTGAGAGAAATTCACAACAGACGATTCGTTGCTCTTATGAAACCCTAGAACACAATCAATGCGCACAAAACCATCGGAGACTAAACACCAAAAATTGGATTCCAGTAATGCACAAACGTTCATACGCCTCACAAAATCACAGTCAAATCCAGTACAGCAACAGCAACAATACAATGAGAGCGATACACAAACAAGTTTCGTGCAAGAAGAACACAAAAACAATCGCATTTACCAGATGACTACGAGGAGACTAGAGCAACGCTTTTTGGGATTCTCCAAGTTGTGGCGTTCTTCTCCACTTTGCCACACTCCTTCACTGACGCAAGCTATCTCTCTCTATCGCTCTCTCTCTCTATCGCTCTTTCTCTCTCTCTCTCTCTCTGTCTCTGGCAAAACAACTTTCTTTCTTTGATTTTCCTGTGGACTTTCTCTTCATATATAGCTTCAAAATCTGATTTATATAATTTCACCGCTCAGATTTTTTCTTGTGTAAAAAGGGTCTCTGTTTTTAATTTCTTGCATTTTAATCCCTGAATCTGAACTATACCAGTAGGAAAAAAATCACAGATTTCAATTTTCTTAAAACGAAATTAAAAGCAGATCACAATGAAATTACACAAATTTTCTGTCTCTGGCATTTATATATACATACATTACATAGTGTTGAAATGTACAAAGCTACATGTGTCAAAGGACTTTTTAATTCCAAGAGGATCAAACAAAACAAAACTACATGATCTGATTCTGCAACATAACAAAATATCTCCAAGAAGCTCAAATTTCTCTGCTATGGGAACATGCAACTATTGTATCCTAAACAAGAAGACTTGCCTAAGCAATTCCTGGACTTTCTGAGTTCTAAATCTCAGTAGTATGTGCTTCAGGTCCATACAAAGCTTCTCTGCTACCGCTTCAAAGTTGTCCTCCTCTTGTCTCTTTGTCTTCTAGAAGTTGCTTTAAGCTCATATCGTTGCTTAAGCTTGTCAAGGGCCTAAACTCGACAAGGACAAAAGATGTGACAATTTAGTAGTTGCAAAAAGATTGTGCCTACTATTACTAATGGTAATGGTCTGACAAAGCATAAGTGATGAGAGAGCAGTACTACATCATGATTTTAACTTCTGTTGTTGGCTTACACCTAAGAGTTGAAAGAAAAAACTTGATGTGTTGTTACTATATACTGTGTCTTTTAATCTGCAACTAAAGGAAGAAAAAGAGACACTTGCCTGCTGAAAGAAGCAGTCTCGTTTGCGGAATCTTGAAGTTGATTAACCTCAGTCTTGCTCTCGTGATTGCTATAAGCCCAGGATTTTCAGAGAATGCCTTAGAATACTGAGGTTGTTTAGAGAAACATTATTTTTAGATAACTTAGAGCCCACCTTCTTACTCCTTAATGTCAGATGTTGTTGCACCATTTACTGACAAACCAATGTTTTCATGTTTTTATTAGCTATTTGAATGAGAATGTTATATAACCTAACACATTCTAACTTTGGATGATGGACTCCTATACCAATTGAAAACAGATGGTTTTCTCAGATAAACCATATTTGGTTCACAATTCAACTCTAATGAAAGCATGTCCCTCATGGTTCTGCTGACACCTGATGAAGCTACTGGTACATTATGCCAGCAGTCAAAACAATTTTGACCAAGCAATAAGATACCTTTTACAGGAAAACTATACAAGTAGTCTAGTGGTAAAATTATTAAAAATTTTGTTCAAGAAGTCATGACTCATGAGTTCAAAATTTAATACGGTAAAACGGTCTAATTTCTTTTTTTTTCTAGTTTGAGGCCTTCAAATTATGCTTTGCAGATGAGCTCTCGTTCAAATAGCATTAGATGGCTGTGAGGAAAGGAAACAGAAGCTTACCCGGATTTTGATGACTTGTTTGGTTACTATGTTATCAAAGCATAAACCTTGTCTTTAGAGCTCATCTGAAAAAAAAAAATTGTCACGGAAATGGAAAAATATCTTTGTCACATTTTTTTTTACCTTGGAAGCTGAAATGTTCTGATGATTTTATTTTCAGTTAATCAAGTTGATTTTCCAACAAGAACCTGGTCTGGTTCAAGGAGGATTGATAGGGAACATCGCTAAAACCAGTTTGATCAAAAAGGGACAAGTCACAGCTACAATAGCACTTAAGGAGCTTCGGAATATCATATGAGAGTTTTATGTACACAACAAAAAACAAAAAAACAAATGACATTTTCGAAAAGATGATGAAGAAGAATAAAAAAATGGTTTTGCATCATATGAGAGATTGGGGTTTGTAAATATAATTTTCAAGGAGTTTTCAAAAGCTTTTATAAAAATGTCTACTTCACCATGGGTTCTCTCTCATAAGAAGCTAAACAATTAGTGGAAAAGTAAATGAAAAGAAAAATTCAGTTCGATTTTAAATATATCTATCTATACAAGAGAGATGAAGCCTAGATTAGAAGCAAACAATTGTTCAAGTTATTGTGTTGAGTAAGGTAAACATTGATGGGTGATACATCTAATCTACGTTTTGGAAGCCAGGAAATAGTGAAGTTATGAATCCAAAAACAATCATCTGAATCTCCTTCACTATTCCCCACCATTGGTTCCCTGCTTCAGGACCAACCACGTTCTCATTCTCGTTTGCATTAGCTTCGTTTTCTTCTCTACCTTGTCCTTCTGCAAATCATATAAACACCATGAGAGACAGAGACAGAGAGAGAGAGAGATATCACAGCTAGAGAATAAGAAACCCGTCGTGATGATGCATACCAGGGACAGCATTGTCGATTAGTGGCCTTGCGGCTGCTGGTGGATCATTATCTGCTCTAACAACATGCCTTTGAGGCCGAGGTGGTGCTTCTGCTCTATGCATAACCCTTGAAAGCCATCCAACAAATGGTCGAAGAGCTCCAGTTTGGTGTCTGTCAAATTTAATCATGAGTCATGCATGTACTTGGCTTTTAGCATATTCAACATAGATCTGTTGTCACACTCAAGTTCCAAGTGAAGTTCCCCAGATTTTTTTCCCATATACTTACAGGTAAATCATTGTCGCGAAAAACACCAGAACAGCAAGCCTTTGTCTTGATCCATCTTGGTTGAACAAAAAGACAACAGCAGCGAGCTTGAGTATCAGGAAAAAATCAAGCTGAAACGCGATCTCAAATCTCCATTCAACGACTCGCCTTTGATGAGCAGGTTGTTGTTGCTGCTGTTGTTGTCCGTCTTGTCCTTGGCCTTCTCCCCTAGTCTCCGCCTCATTACTTGGCCCAGAGCTAAAATGAAAACAAATCATTAGGCTAATAGAATTCAAACCAGTAAAAAAATTGTTCTTCATTCAACCGCCAAAGAACTACACATAGAGAAACTTTGATAAACGAGAGAATTTTCAAACTCTCGGCCCAATGCTCAACCTAAAACGCTATACAAGTCTAGTATTCCCAACTCATTCAGCCAAACTTCTGTTAGCTCATAGGTAACCAACTCATTATTATGATCTCACTAGACTAACACGAGAAAGATTTCACATTTGAGTACTGAGCAGAGAGTTCCATTCTGTCATCAGAAACCAAATTACTCGTAGATTGACCATAAACTGGTGTTGCTAAACTCACTGCCCATAACCAAAGATAGTAACTTGTATTGCCACAAGACATTGAACTGAGTTTTGTGCCTTTCATCCGCAATAAACCCCAATTAACTTCAGATTCAATGGAAATAATGTCCACTACCATGGATAAAAAACGTCACACTAGAAGAAAGCAGCTGCATTATGAAGTATAAAAGCAATCTTTGAGATTTTACGTACGTGGGAACATTGTATGTAAGTGGGATAAGATGGTTAGACACAAGACCAGCAACATGTGTATGGACAGGAACCGCATAGATGCCGGCTCCACGATTCATCTTCTGTTCCTCGTACTGCAATGGATTCATACATCCATGAACAAGAAACGGATAATAGACTGGGTTCATCGGAAAATCACCATGCGGATGAGCTCGAAACTCAGAAGAACCTTGACCCTTAAAACAAAACAAAAAAAACACATTCTTAAAGTCAATACACGTTCTAACACAAAATTGAATGCTTGAAACCCTAATTTGCCATAGATCACCGAAACAGAGAGATTTCTAAGACGGAGGCAAATCAATTTGGGAAATTTTATTGAAGGAAGTGGCATACAGACCTGAGGTTTAAGGCCGGTATCATCGGATTGCTTGTGATCAAAGGAAGAGGACACCTTTTCTGCTTCCTCCGCCATTCTCAAAGGATCAAAGCTTTACGTAGAAGCTCTTTCTCTATCTCTCCGCACAAATTCTGAAACTTTTGATCATTCGATGGATTTCAACTTTGGCGTCAGCTTTCCAATAGAAGAATGCCATGTCACCATACTCGTGGCATAACTGGTTTGGTAATTTTGGTTTATTTCTCAACAACCCCATCATCTTTCTAAAGGTCTCAGTCACGGAACTACACTTAGCTCGATGCACTGGAAACACCCAATTATCTTAAAGAGGAGGCTAGCTAGAGCCTAGAGGCTAGAGACGACGAAGGTGTGATTTACCGATGTGTGATTCCGGTTTTTCTCTTCCTGGAAGCAAACCGGTTTTCGGTAAACCATTCTTATTGGTATCCGATTGTAGGTTTCTGGTATAATTGTATTAAATCGAATGTTTAATTGAGACTGGTTTGATCTCTGATTTAGAGTTTGGTTCAGATAGTGGTTGAGGTTTATTAGACGTTCAGGAACAAACTTCGGTGTTCTGCAACCTGTAAGCAGTCCACGAGAGCAGTTTTGTATGAGTTACAGAAAATCTGTATGACTCTGAGAAAATCAACGGAAAATCACTATTCGTATTATACTTGCGTCTCTGCTTTTGTGAGCGTCATTCCTGTTGAACGTCTCTCGACTAACTCCATCTCATTTTGATTCATGTCCATATATAACTCAGCAAACTTATGCTTTCTCTTGCCAAGCTTGTGTTAAGTTTTCCGTGCTCCAACTCAAAACCAATTGATGGTAATGAGTGGATTGGCCCAACCCAAATTTTTTATGTACCATTTAAAGTTCCTCCCAATTTTCGAGTTGAAGTATTCTCATCCACTTTCTAGAGATTAGCCAATTCAGCTTTGTGCCACTGAAGTTGGAACTGACACTGTTTATTTTGCTATCTTGGTTCTCATAAACAAAATAACATTTTTCATTTGGCTTAGACAACCTGACTCATACTTCCACGCTTCTAATTCACCTTAGTAGAGTTCAAACTTTCTCTGCAAAAGTCCCACAAATTAAGCTTCACCATTTACAGAATAAACATGACCTGCAAACTAGATCATGAGCTTTAATCTTGAAACATACTAAGAGATTTGATATCCATCCCTAGCTGGGATATCAAATCATGTACAATATATATAGTATTTTCTCTCAATATGTAAATGATTCGAGCTTTCTGCAAGTGTCAAAAAGTACATAAGCTTGTACTCTCCAAACTCCCATCATAGCATTTCTGATAATTTTCATCTTTCTCGTTCTCTTGTGCAAGTTGATTATATCGCACAACACCACCCACTCTCTTGAGTTCAAGGTTGGCCGACAAACGTACGAGTGGGAGGGAACGAGGACTACATCTATGTTTTTCAAGTTCACCTCTAGGGGAAAGAGAGTGAAGAAGAAGATGATGGAAGTAAATCGGTGGGATGAAGGGACATCGACATAGGCATGTGGGAATCAGTCGTGATTTTGGCTATAACTTCCATATGTAGCTTTCGTGAATGGCCTCCAGACAGAAGTCACAACCAAAAAAATAAGGTACTCATAACCTCTATCCAAAGTCACGATTTCCACATGCCTATAGCTTCCGGCTTCCAGACTTGTGACATCTGAATGAGAGCCCATCCAGTCATTAGCCACATTTATGCTTGTATCATAAAATGACTTGGATTTTGTGTGTGTATTAGTGATCCTTAAAGATTGAGAAATTAACAACTCTCATGACATCCATATAGCATAACTACTTTATTCGTCTAACTAAGCAGACAAGTTGAAAATGAGATCATGAGTCAATAATGTTCTCATGACTTGTGATTTGCCTAAGCAATGTCTTAAGATTTTGTTAGACAAAAATATCATAATGATTTACATTTTGCATAGTTTTTTGCTTTTCGGAAATCGATGATAGAGGCTTGCGTTATATGATCTTGGTAATAACAACAACAATTTTTTTGTTGAAAATATATAAGAGAGATAAAACATTTTCCGATATAAGATATTATCACCACACACCATTTCATTCATATAACATAAAATTATTTGCTTGGGAATTCAAGTTCTTTTTTTTATTGGACTTTCACAATTTTGAAATCAAGCATCTTGCTTCTTTTGAAAGTGAACTTCAACCATAATTTTTTTTTTTTCATTCTCGTGCGCGTTTTGGGCAATTGAAACCAAAAAAGTTCTCATCTCTTCCATATTCGGAACGATCTCAAGTGCGTATCCAATGACGATGGCAGCAACAAATGTAATAAATGTGGATGTGTTTTGAGCCACAGAGAGTGCGGCAAACCTTGGGTAGTAGGAGGCTTAGAATGAATAGCCACACTCGCGGTTGAGGAGAAGTTTGCACATCATCTTCGCTTTGCTGTGCTGAGTGGAGGAAGCAAGACGGACAAAACCCGAGGCGAAAGTTTCATTGCTCTTAGATTTTTTGGTCAGTAGATACCTTTGAAGAGTCTTTTAGAGAGTATATCAACTAGGTATTTCCTAGTTGTCTCAGGTGGTAAATCATAAACCGTGAAACGATTTGGCCCATAATTTTTTTACCCTAATCATTTGCAAACATATATAGACATTCCAATCGATGTAATAAAACACACCACCGACAATCATAAAAGGTTCGTTGGTCCACCCCATAGAAAATATTACAACATCTTGGATCCTAAAATCTACAAACTTTCGTTGGTCCACCACCATAAAAAAATATTATAAAATCTTGGATCTAAAATCCCACAAAATCAGGAAAATATAATACCTTCTACTTCTGGAATACACACACAAAAAATTAAAATAAAAAAACGATTGGGATTACCAAAATCGGCGGCAGCTTTCTCATTCTTCTTCCTCGAGTGATTTGGGGAANTACAGAGCCAAATCGAAGAAGATGAGGTTTGCGATTGCGTCTACGGCCAAATGATTTGTTCATCGAAATCTCCATCTCGATCTCCAGGGGAAAGGTGCTTCTCTTTCTCCGTTTTCTCTTTGCGGTTTCCGACGAGCTTTCTCTGGTCTCAGTGATGATTACAGAGAGATATTGAAAAATGGGCTTCGTGATATTAAGTTGGACGATGCAGTTGATCTGTTCAGTGAAATGGTAAAGTCTCGTCCTTTTCCTTCCGTTATTGAGTTCAGTAAGTTGTTGAGTGCTATTGCTAAGATGAAGAAGTATGATGTTGTCATTTCTCTGGGCGAGCAAATGCAAAAATTGGGAGTTCCACATAATCTCTATACATACAATATTTTGATAAACTGTTTTTGCCGCCGCTCCCAAGTCTGTCTTGGTTTAGCTATTCTTGGGAAGATGATGAAACATGGCTATGATCCCGATTTAGTCACGTTTAACTCGCTGCTCAATGGTTTCTGTCACGGGAATAGGATCTCGGATGCAGTATCTCTGGTTGATCAAATTTTGGAAATGGGATATAAACCTGATACCGTCACATTCAACACTCTAATCCATGGACTTTTTCTCCACAACAAAGTTTCAGAAGCAGTGGCTTTAGTTGATCGAATGGTGAGGAAAGGATGTCAACCGAGTCTAGTTACTTATGGTGTGGTAGTAAATGGGATATGTAAGAGAGGCCATATGGATTTGGCTTTAAATCTGCTCAAGAAGATGGAGGAAGGGAAAATTGAGGCAAATATTGTAATCTACAACACGATCATCGATAGTCTTTGCAAATACAGACATGTGAATGATGCACTTGACCTATTCAGCGAAATGGAGAACAAAGGAATTAAACCGGATGTTTATACCTACAGCTCCCTCATAAGTTGCCTTTGTAATTACGGAAGATGGAGTGATGCCTCTCGACTACTAAGCGATATGATCAAGAGGAAAATCAACCCCGATATAGTCACTTTCAACGCATTGATCGATGCGTTTGCAAAAGAGGGAAAACTTTTGGAGGCCGAGAAATTGTACGAGGAGATTATCAGAAGGTCTATAGATCCTGATAATTTCACGTACAATGCACTGATCAATGGATTATGTTTGTAAAATCGTCTAGAGGAGGCCAAGCAGATGTTTGCTTTGATGGTTAGCAAGGGTTGTTCCCCAAATGTAGTGGCTTATAATACTCTCATAAATGGATTTTGTAAGTCTATGAGGGTAGAGGATGGCATGGAACTCTTTCGTGAGATGTCTAAAAGAGGATTGGTTGGCAACACAGTCACTTACACTACTCTTATCCAAGGGTTTTTTCAAGCTGGAGACTGTGATAGTGCCCAAGAAGTATTCAAACATATGGTTTCTGGTGGTGTGCCTCCTAGTATTATAACATACAACATTTTGTTGGATGGGCTTTGTAATAACGGGAAGCTCGAGAAAGCATTGGTCATATTCCAGGATCTTCAAAAGAGTGTAATGGAAATTGATATTTTCACATATAATACTATGATTGCAGGGATGTGTGAAGATGGAAAGGTGGAAGATGCGTGGAAATTATTTTGTAGTCTCAACCTCAAAGGAGTAAAACTGAATGTTGTAACCTACACTACAATGATCTCTGGATTTTGTAGGAAACGCCTACTGCAGGAAGCAGATGACTTGTTCAGAAAAATGAAAAAAGACGAGCCTCTCCCAGATGACCGTGCGTATAATACGCTGATCAGGGCACACCTTAGAGATGGTGACAAAGCTGCATCGGCTGAACTCATCAAGGAAATGAGGAGCTGCGGGTTTGCTGGAGATGCTTGGACAATAAGTTTGGTCACTAATATGTTGTCTGATGGAAGATTAGACAAAAGCTTTCTGGAGATCCTTTCTTAAAACAGTTTATCCACGAGAGAAGAGGAGTTGTAGAGCAACTCTCTTTCTCTTCAAAGCATCTGTGAGGTGAATCAAGTTTTTTATGTTGCTTTTCTAGTAAATACATGTAGATAGATATGTGTACATTTGGTTGCTGTTGTGTTTCAGCCTCATGAAGATGACTGATACTGTTCTTTGTGAATTTCATTGTTAGGTTGACAAAAGTGAGCATCAGAGCTCTTCCCTTCAAGATGATCTCAGACTTGATTATGATTTTAGTTCAGATTTGGTTTTTAACCAAACTTATTTTACAATTCTTAATTTGAATGATTGTTTAGACAAATTTATAGCTCCATTCTGTTCAAATAATTAAACTCCGTTTGTGTTTTTTTTATTCTCGGTTCTGTTTTACATATACGAATTTTCTGAATCTACCAAAAACGATAACATACTGGTTTAGAACATTTTGGAAATTAAACAGAATATATATCTGATAATATACAAATTCTTCTTCTGAGATTGAAACTAGTCTACAATATTCTGCTTTGCCTGGAAAATTAGAGAAGAAAGTTTATGTTTTGATTCGATTTTTGGTAATTTCTGCAGAAAGCTTTGGTAGATGATCAGAGATACCTCACTCACCATTTTTCTTCTCTCTCTTTCTCATTAGAGTGACTAATTTTGCTTTAGATCTTGGTTGTGTCATTTGATTTTTTTGGTACGTGTAAACGTTTTTCTTCGTTTAGTGAAATTAAAAAAAAAAATAAAAGAGTTTCTTTGGGTATTCCTAAAGTTGTATATTTGAAATTTTCCCATGAATCTTTGTATTTAAATTTTTATTTTACAAGCTGAGATCCTTAAAAAAAATCATACAACTACGAATTCAAGTACATGCATACACGAAGCCGGTCATGAACTCAAACAGAATAAGCATGGATTTGCGGTCCTCGTTTTCATAAAAAAGTTCCGATCCTTAAATTTTAAAAAGTTTTTTTAGTTTAACAGTAAAATTATAAAAAAAAAATTTAGAAAATCATAAATTCAAAATTTAATATGGTAAAAGAGTTCATATTTATTTTTTAGTTTGTAACTTTCTAAATCTCTGGACCGGTTTTGTCTATGCATAGGTGAGTTTTATTTTGTCTTGTTTTAAATTTGTGTCAGCGGAGTAAGCGAAAACATCTTTTAAATCTCGTGAAATAAATTATAAAATAAAAAGAAGATGAAAGTTGAAACTTGGAAATCATGCAAAGCCACACCTCTACTACTCTAACATCTCACCGTCTTAGGTGTCCTCTTCTCATCACTCCAACTCTGTCTATAAAAAAACCTTCTCAAGACTTTCTAATCTTATTACAAAGTTAATTGAGCACAAAAACAAGATATACAGAAGAAAAAGTTTTAGACATTTTGCTCACTATTATCTCTTTTAATGGCGGATACGCAGCGCGTCGATCGTACTGATAGGCACTTGCAGTTTCAGTCACCGTATGAAGGTGGCCGAGTTCAACGTCAGTATGAAGGTGGTGGCGGTGCAGGCGGCTACGTTGCCGGCGGTTACAAGAGCATGATGCCTGAAAGTGGCCCATCTAGCACCCAAGTAACGTTTATGTTTACATCTTCATTTTTGATAAATACATTTTCTTAATCTTCATGTATATAAAATTAATGAAATGATTCTTAGGTTCAAAGGAGACTGTGTTTTGAGAGTCCGGAATTTACTCTTTTTAAAAAACAAATTATGATAATGGTCCTTTCAATATATATTAGATCTTATTATTATGATTTTTTAATTAAATATAATTTTTGAAAACGTCACCTGAAATGGTCCGACTCATATAGTTACATGCATGTACCTTTTCTTGGTCTTATTATTTTTATTGTTAATTGAACATAATTTTTGAAATGATGACATTGGTATGGTTACATATTGATGTACTACCTCTTCTTGAACTGATTCTTATGATTGTTAATTAAAATAATTTTGGTAAGATCATGTAAAAAAAGGTTTCATGCATATCTATACTTTCTTTGTCTTGATTTATTATTAATGGTTGTTAATTAAACATCATTTGTAAAGGTATTATCCCTTTTGGTGGGAGTCCCTGTCGTTGGTTCGCTGCTTGCCTTAGCCGGTTTACTTCTAGCCGGTTCGGTGATCGGTTTAATGGTCGCTTTACCGCTTTTCCTCCTCTTCAGCCCGGTTATAGTCCCGGCGGCTCTAACCATCGGGCTTGCGACGACGGGCTTCTTGGCCTCCGGAATGTTCGGTCTAACCGGACTTAGCTCGATCTCGTGGGTCATGAACTACCTTCGTGGGACCAGGAAGAGTGTGCCTGAGCAATTGGAGTATGCTAAGAGTAGAATGGCTGATGCGGTTGGCTACGCTGGACAGAAAGGTAAAGATATGGGCCAGCACGTGCAGAATAAGGCCCATGAAGCTAAACAATATGATATTTCTAAGTCCAATGATACTCATACTACTAAGGGTCATGAGACAACCCAGAGGACAGGACAGTAGTATGATGAGGTTCTGTTTGAGGAGTAGTTATCTACTATCTGCATGTTCAGTGTTTTTTTTTTTAAATCAAAAATCGTGATGTGTTTGTGTCTTTGTAAGCATGAAGGATCATAAGTGTTTGTGGTAATATTTGAATGTTCAATAATTTCTCCATCCTCTATGTCAGAATGTTTATATACAATATAATAAATTAAGAATGCAAAACTTTTATGGTTCATGTGTATGTAATTCTTCATATACAGTTAAAAAGAGTAAAACTGAACATTGAGAAGATGAGAACTGAGAAACTACCAATAATCTCTGCAAGAGCAAGAACCTTCTGAGAAATGATGAAACCTCTTAGAATCTCTAATAATGAGTCTCCTTTTCTCCATCAAAGATATTGCTTTAGCTGTTTCATGACAATCTCCACATATTCTAAGATTCTTCCTTATGATTATTGTCTCCATTGGACTAATCACCAAAAGCCCAAACGCCATTGCGATCTTCTCGCTATGTTGGTTGATCATTTCCTCTTTCACATCTTCATCTACATCATGTAACACAAACTCTGTTCTTGATTTAAATCCCAATTCGTTCTTCATCTTCTTTCTAATCTCGTTAAGCTTCTTCTGTATCCTCTCTGATTCAGGATGAGACCAGTCTCCAACAACAAACTTATGAATCTTATTACCATGTTCAATGTAGCTACACCCTGAAGCTCTTACAAGACCTTTCTGTTTCATCAGGTTCCTTATTCTTGAAGCATCTTTCCATAGACGAGAGGCTGAATAGATATTTGATAGCATTATGTAGTTTCTACCATCACGAGGTTCTAACTCAAACAATCTCTCTGCGGCTTTTATTCCGAGTTGGGTATTTCCGTAAACCCTACAAGCACCAAGCAAAGCTCCCCAAACACCAGAACTTGGCTCCATTGGCATCTCTTTGATCAAACTATAAGCTTCCTGAAGAAGCCCGGATCGACCCATGAGATCAACCATACATGAGTAGTGATCTAACCTCGGCTCAATTCCATATCTTTTCGACATTGTTTCGAAATAATGCTTCCCTTCTTCGACAAGACCCGAGTGACTACAAGCACTCAACAAGTGTGTGAAGGTTACATGATCAGGACTAATACCATTGTCAACCATGAGCTCAAAATGCTTTATCGCGTCTCTTCCATACCCATGAGTGGCATAAGCAGCAAGCATTGCTGTCCACGCCAAGCTATCGGGAGAAGTGATCTCCAGAAAAACCGTAGACGAATCCTCCAACCTACCCAGTTTTGCATACAAATCTAACAACGCCGTCGTTGTACACTTGTTTGCATTGAACCCACAAAACAAGATTAGCCCGTGAATTCCTTGCGCCAGTTTCACTACCCCAATGGCTTCACATGCACGGAGAACAGCCAGAAAAGCGGCTTGATCAGGCTTATTCCCGACCTTTCTGCTCATGTTGAAGTAAGCCAGACCATCTTCAGCTAACCCATTTGGCAAGTGAATCACAATCATCGTATTCCACGAAACCAAATCTTTTACACTCGAATAATCAAACAATTTGCAGGATGAAGTCAAATCTCCAGTCTTTCCATACCAATTGATAAGAGCATTCACAACTTTCACTTCTTCAAGCACACCAGATTTCATCACCAACCCGTGAATGCAACGTCCTTCTTCTCTACTTCTCCCGTGAACACAAGCCGATATAATCGACAAAAACGTAACTTCATTGGGTCTAAAACTAAAACCCACCTCAGATCTCATCCTAGATACTGCCTTCAAACATTTTCCCAGATATCCTCTCCCTGAATACCCAGATATCAAAGAGTTCCAGGAGACTAAATCTCTCTCAGGCATTTCGTCGAACAGCTTCTCTGCGCAAACTTCATGACCCAGTCTCAAGTAACATCCAACAAGCTGGTCCCCAATGAATCCATGGCGGTAACTCACAGTCTTCACTACTCTACAATGAAGCAAACGGCATTTGAAAATGGAGACGCAAGAGGCTATAGAATCGATCAGTGATGAAACATTTGCCATCTAAACTCCAAGAATCATACAACGGAGAAGAAGATCGTTCTTGAACAAAACCAAGTCGGCGAAAAAAGCTCCGCCGATAACAATAATCTGTGCTTTGAACAATGAATACACATTTGCCTTTATCATTTCTCATAGTTGGTTTAGCTTTCTCGTATTACAAAATTTACCGGTTTAAATTTCTTTCTTACATCAAACCGTCTCGTTGGTTCAAGCTTTGGATCATGAACTTACAACTTAAGCTGTTTGGAACAAACCCAACTCTCTGCATTCTTTCCTGAAGCTCTAACACCTTCTTGTATCCACTTCCCGTTTCACAAATCGCTTTAACAAGCAAATTGTAACTCTCTGTGTCAAAGATTCTCAACTCCATAGCAAAGAAACCCAATAAACTCTCAGCTTTAGCGAAATCCAATTCCTTGCAGTATCCATTCACCAGAGCCCCGCATATACAAGAATCCGGTTTCACTTCACAATCAATCATTTCCGTCATCAAAGACTCGGCTTCCCGGTTCCTACCAATCCTACACAAACAGCCGATAAGAGCTCGGTATGTCTTGACATCAAGTATTTGATTCTGGCTTGTGTGTTTCTCTTTCAGAAGCAACGCCTCTTCGACAGCATCACAACGGGAGAAAGACTCGATTAAGTTATTGTAAGTCTCTGGTTTAGCCTCGTGACCTTCCTCTTCGCTGGTTCTTTCTAACAGATGCTTTGCTGCAAATGGTTTACCTTCCCTGCATAAACTTTCTATCAGAAAGCTGCAAACTTCAAATGGGATAGTAACCTTTAACCTTCTAAGCTCGACAACAAAATTAACGGCTGCAAGTAACCGCCTTTCTCTCACATATCCTTCAACTATAATCTTACAAGTAAACCTATCGGGAACGATGCTATTCCCAAGCATTTCGTGTAACAGCTTCTTCGACTGTTCCATCATTCCTTCTTTGCAATAAGCATAGATAAGAGTGTTGTAGGAGATACCGTCAGGCGTAATTCCTCTGTCTATCATCCTTTGGAACGTCTGGTGAGCTTCTCTGACTCTCCCGTCTTTACAAAGACCTTTGATAAGCGACGTGTAGGTAACTAAATCCGGCACAACACGACGCCGATACATGATCTTGTACAGATAAAACGCTTCTTTCAACCTTCCTCTTCTACAATAACTACTCACTAGCGTGTTATAAGTAACCAAATCAGGCTCAAATCCTTCTTCTTCCATCTTCTCCAAAAAGTCGTTAACCTCATTGAAATTCGAATCGTTGCAGAACACATTAGTAAGAATGTTGAACGTATGCGTGTTGGGATGGATTCCGACTCTACACATCACGCGATACACTTCCCAACAATCCTCCATCAAATCCAATTTCAGCAAACCATTCAAGAGATGGTTACAAGTGACAACACTAACACGAAAACTGGAATCAATCACCTTTCGAAACGCCGAAAACCCCTCTTCTACTAAACCCAATTTCAGGTAACCCTTGACAAGCATATCGAAAACAACAGGATCCCAATTGCATTCATCAGTAGCAGAAACCAAAACGCTGAATACATCATCTTCATCTTCTTCTTCTTCCTTAGATGGCAATTCCGCCGCGACTAACTCAATCATTTCACAGAGGAATTGCATTGCCAACGGAAACTTCTTCGACCAAGCAAGAACGTGAAGCAACAAACAGTAGTTACCAACATTTGGTCTCTTACCCAAATCGAATTTAATCCAAGTAAAGAACGCAAGAGCTCGAGGAGCATCTGACTGAAACCTAAGCAAAACCCTAGAGATTTCACGGTCGCTCAAGTGAGGAATCAGCGATTTTACCTCGTCACGAAGGTCAGATAAGACGAAATCACGCTGATTAAGAGTCGAACAGATGACATCGACGATTCGATTTGGGTTCTGAGTCTGGGGAAGTAAATTGAAAAGCGGATTGAGAATTGGCTTAGGTGAATGATCACATCGCGGAATTAACTGCAAAGAAGACGCAGAAGAAGAAGAAGAGAAATCTCGTTGGAGAAGAGAAGAAGCAGTAATGGCTGATATTCGCTTCATTAACGAAAACAACGACAAAGCGAAACGAGGAGAAGAGAAGTTACGTTTGAAAATCTTTTAAGACATAAGATTTGTCCCACATCGGAAGTTACGTTTCGATTTCTAAAGTATATATATAATGAGAAGAGACAAAACAGCTGTGTTCGTAGAAAGGAGAGATGGTTGGCATCTCCTCTGACAGAGACGGGATTGACCTTCGGGTCTTTGAACACATTTCGGTTAAGGCTCTCCACTTTCGGGTGGATCTAAACCCAATTTTTTTGGGCTTTTGAGACTTTTGGTATTGGGCTCTTTAGGACTAACACCAATAGCGAAAATCAAACTTCTAACTGAAACCAAAGACAAAAATCAAACTGACTACCTAAACTAAAGAATCTAATTCGAATTCTTAAATCAAAACTCAGATCCTAAATAAAAATTATAGACCGAATTCTCAACAAAAAAAAATTTGTTCTAAATTATAGACATCAAAAAGTTTTATATCGAAAGAATAAACTAAGTTTTTTATCGAAAGAATAAACTAAGTATTAGGATCAAGGTTGCCATGTGATATATCTGATCTGTCTTATCTGATATGGTAAGTGCAAGCAAGAAATTACATGGTTGGGACCGAGAATATACACCGTTATGCCCAAGATATCTATTGCAAAACGTCATCCCATACGAGTACAAAACTCTCAGACATCTTGACGAATCAGAAAAGGGTCATCGTTGCTATGAATATAGTTTAGAATCTGGCGGCCACGAGAAGTTTGATTGTACGAAGAGGCGCCTTCTTGATCAGGAGGATGAACTATACAAGATTGATGCCATCTATAAATACAATACACTGGAAGAGGTTTTAGTTCGTCTACGTACCCATCCAGTTGATGCCACGTTGTACGAGTTTGAAGGCTTTAGACCGAATTCTCAAATAATAACAATGCACAACCATCTCCACAGTGTGTAAAACATAAATACACACTTTTATACTTCATGAAAATTCAACAAACGATTATTTTTGCACTATTTATGTACTGTTTAGAGGATGGTAATGGACGGGGAAAAAAATGAATCAAACCCAACTAAATCTCTTTTCTCTTCTTGCAGACGATCTTGATGTTTCTGGTTCGATGGCTCGCTCTGTCCCAGTGGAAGACGGCGTCGCTGTTTCCCCAGGCAGGGAAATCGTGACTGGTGGTGATGATGTGATAAGCACTTTTCAGAGCGTGTTACTCCAAAATATTCTCTCGTTCTTGCCCACGAAATCCGCCATTAGAACTAGTGTTTTGTCCCAGAGATGGAGGCATGTATGGCGTGAGAAGCCCTCTCTCTGCATACGATATCGCGGTGATGAAGAATCAGCTCTCAAGATAGAGAAAATCCTGCTTCGTTTTAGAGAGCGAAAATATCGACTTTCCATCTAATCGTCAATGGTTACCCTAAAAGGCCCAACGACATTGACGACTGGATCAGCTATGGCTTGGAACGCAACTCGGGGTTTTTGTCTATCGTGTTCCTTGGTGGTGGTCACGAGCATCTGTTTTGTGATAACTTCTATGTCAATGACACCATAAAGGTTCTTACCGTTCAGTTGGAATCCGATCTGATCAAGCAATGTCTGGTGTTATGGCCAAAATTAACCACCTTGTCCATAAACTATAACCTTCTTTCGCATGAGTTGCTTTCGAAGATCCTAATAGGTTGTCCACTTCTGAGAAACTTGACGCTATACCAATGTGAAGATCTTACGTATGTTGACCTCCGAAAGGCACCAAGTGTCAAGAGCTTGGACATAGATATCGTAACCCGTTCAGAACCGGTGAAGATTGACACTCCAAATATCATCTATTTGAGATTATTGTTTTCTTGCCCATGCGTTTTAGTGGATGTTTCATCCGTAAAAGAGGCAATACTAGATGGTTACCCAAGTAGGTCCTTGACTAATGTGACTGAATTTCTTCACGACATGATGCAAAAGTTGCATAAGGCACATAAGCTTACCTTTGGGTCTACCTTCCTTAAGGTATTTCTGATTTCTGATTTTACTTTAAATTTTTTAATAATTAAGGTGCATGTCACTCCTCACTCTATACTTATGCCTCTGCCATTTTGTTTTTGTTTTTGGGGTTAGATCTTGTCCCTAGGTAAAATCCATGATATTCCTTTTCCAAAGCTCGGATGGTAGATGTAACCATTGAAAGCATGATTATCCGTTCGGTTCTTTCCGGATTAGAGAAGGTGCTACAAGATTTGGATGGACTTAAGCATCTCACGGTTGACCTAGTGAAACCACCAGAGGAAGTGTTGTACGAGTTTGAATATGTAAAGTACCAACAAACTCTTAGCTACTTCATTTGCTAGTGAGAGATAATATAAAATAAAATCTGAATCTTTCTTTTTCGTTCTACATGTTTGTCCTTTCGAGAATAACTTGTCTTCACACGGCATGTATTCGGATCAAATGTGGAAATTAAAAGAAGAAGTCTCCCTCTTGGTGGGTGAAGATGCAGAGTCGGAGCTCGTGATTTCATTCATGAAATATCTACTACATAATACAGCATCGGTGACAAAACTTGTAGTCCGGCTAGGAGGTTACGCTGCATTTGGAAAGCTGCTGGAGTTGAGTAGCGGGATTGACCGCATAAACGACATAGTTTCCATCGTGTTTTTAGGAAGCTTAGTGAGGTCATTTAAGAGACACTTCGATGACATAGGTTGCTCCGAGCACGGCGCAATATCTTATTGATCTGGGAGCTTTCTTGTTCAAATGTCACAGTCGTCTATGAATTCTCACTTTTTTTTTTGCTAACCAGACATAAATTTTGTAGAAAAAAATGATACAACTTGACTTTTGGTAGTTTCACATTTTTCAAACATATCTTGTTAATAACGGTTAGGAGTTAGAATATTAATCAAAGACCACCAGATTCTATCACACCCTTAAACAAGAAGTACCTCAATCATCTCAAAACAGATTTCAAACGATGATAACGATGCTAATGCTCTATACATAGGTTTGTCGCAGAAACAAAATGTCATCAAGATAAGCAACAAACCAATAGTTGCAAGCAAATCTAAGTAAAAGAGGTTTACAAAATAGACAGATGTCATTGAGTGAGTTTAAAGACCTCTACAAAATGAGAGGCGATGAAACAATGACAAGGAAACTTCTTGATGCACTTATATGGAACAACATTTCAGCCGAAGTAGTATGACTGATTACGATAGCTACCTTTCCAAGCTCAAATCTGAAACTTGCTTTTCTGAGGACTAAGTTAAGGGCTAGGAACTCAAAACTCATTTCACTTGAGTTCTTTGGATTACGAATAATAACAATGCACAACTATCTCCACAGTGTGTAAAACATAAATACACACTTTTATACTGCATGAAAATTCAACAAACGATTATTTTTGTACTATTTATGTACTGTTTTTTAGATTTAATCACCAAACCCATAATAATTTGTTCAACGTAAAAAGTAAAATCTCATTATACTTATTACAGAGGTATACATTAATTATTTTAATCAGTGTTCATCTTCATCTTCATCCAGAAGTGGCTGAATTTGATTCACGGGAAGAGGCAACTGGAGCGGCTGAATTTGGATCTGCGGAAGAGGAGCTTGCGGAGGAGGTGCTTGAAATAGAGACATCGCATGAAGAGCCCCATGAAACTGTTCACCCAGCTGTCTTAATTGATTGACAGCTGGGACATTTGCACAAAGAACATCTAAGAATGTGAAATTGATGTGCATAAGAATGCCCAATGACTGATTCATTGCATGTGCATCCATTTGGCTGTTGAATTAATCACGAAGATCGGGAATATTCGCCTTAACTACATCTAACATTAACATAGCCTCTTCTCTAGCATCCATTTCAAAATCGGAAATGCTGCTCTCCGGAAATCTTTCGCGGTTTTTCTCTCGGTGTAAATCGTCTGGTGATTTATGTACTGTTTAGAGGATGGTAATGGACAAAAAAAAAAAAAGGAACCAAACCAATCGAATTGAAACCATCCAAAACCAAACTATATTCTATACACAACTCAATCAGTTAAAAAAAAATTCAATCTGAACCGATAAACCATTGTGTTTATTTTATTAAAATATTTAAAATATGGATATATTGTGTGATCCTGAAATAAACCCAAGTTTTCATTATTTATTTAACTCCCATGTTTTCTTTTTAATTTCTCAATATGATTAATATATAACTAATTCAATTATCTATATTCTTTAACCCTATTGCCTATGGATTCGATTAAAAACAAACTTAAAAAAAAACTCATACTTAAGCGACTAAAGTCTAAAACCACATTTCAAAGGAAAATTAATTTTTTCATCCGCTTCTCATTCCGCGTTGATCCTCCATAGTCTGAAGGTAATGTTCTCTAATATAAATTCTAGTGGGTTTTTGGTTTTAATGAGTGGATTTTTTAAGCTTGAATATATTGTCATTTCATATGATGAAGTTTACGTTTTTTTAATGTTTTTTATTTGTTATTTTCATATCAATTATTATAGTTCATTTTTTAAAAACCAAACCAAACTATACAACCAAACTAAACTAAACCGAACCAAACTTATTTCGGTTGAATTCGACTAGAGTATTATTAATTCCAAATGAACCGGACCCGAAATTAAACCTAATTGCCCACCATTGATATAGTCAAAAATATTCATTTCGTTCTTCAACACATCATCTCACTAGTGTGATGTTACCAACATTGGTAACTAACCAATACCAATGCATACTGCCACTTTTACAAAGTATTTCCTCAGAATACTCTGGCATTTCATCTGCAACTAAAATTGTGTACTTTTTGTCCTTTAATGATGGAGGTTGCAAAATCTGCATCCCCCGATATGACAGAAGATTGGTGGATATACCTACATCCATCAAATAGAAGTACATAGATTGGATGATTAATATTTTTACTTAATCAGTCTTCCCCTCGTAATCGTTACTTCCCAACAGAATGAAAATATTCACACTATCATATAAAAAAAAAAGTGTCACACTATGTCCAAATAATTTCTTTTAATCCTTTTAGAAAGTTTAATTGAAAACTTACTAACAACTTTATGATTCAAATTCTCAGCGAAGCAACAAAATGACCAAAAATAAAATTCCATGACATTGAAAATGAAGATAAACTTAATAGAAACTGAAAATAGTATATTTCATAAATAAATATGAAAATATTAGTGGCAATACAAATCCCACCACTGAAAACAAAAATATCCTCACTTAAGTTAAAACCAAGAACTTAATACCCTAATGGGTAAATCTTAGTTCACTCTCAGAAACCATATAAAAAACGGCACGGAGCTCATAAGGAGTTTAGAAAACAAATAAGCAGCTTCCAAAACTCTAAAACAAATACTCAATAGAAGATAAACCCTCTGGACCAGACCAAGGCACTTGAACCATCACCATTGAATCTTCATACCCAAACTCAACAACTTCACCATCAATTTTGCAGCTCACAGGTTCACTTGATGCATAAACCCTAAATTCTCCGGCACCACGAACTCCGGTCTCAACAGATTCATCATGATACACCAAAGATCGAATCGCACCGCTAGTGTTTAGCATGTTAACCAATCCGATGGGAGCAAACCGAACCGAATTGCCCTCAATGGTGACAACAGGAGAGACGGTTATGAGCTCAAACTTGAAAGGCTCTAAAGTGAGCTCGAGATCGTCGTTTGGTCCAGACAACACGAGCTTCTTGGATTGAGACAAGAACAAAGCAAACTCTTCGACGTTTTCAATGGAGATTGGGTTGTTCCCACTGTTCCATTCAACGTCCTTAGGTCTTGTTGTGGCCGTAATCGTGTTAGAGCATTGAGAGAAGCATTGGTTGCGTCTTGTTTCTCGGCACCATCCTCCTCCTTGACAGTTGAATGCTCCGATAACTCCAGTGTACTATTGGAAGAAGAAAAGACGGAACAAGAAAAAAAGATTGCAATGAATAAAACAGAAACTTGCGTACAAAGAAACGAGTCAAATCAGATGAATTCAAAGGCACCATTGAATTTCAACTTAAAACACTTTTCAGTCCAATAAACCTGAAATTTGATCAATATGAATCTAACGAAACCTCTCATAGCTCAAGATTTATTATGGACTACACTAGTTTATCCCTATTAAGTCTATTTAATAACAATTTGTACCCAATAACGAGTATTAATTAGCTACAAATAGATTCAAAAGCCCACTCAATTTCCAGATTCACCAAAGATTATAGTCCTCTAAGAGTCTAAGACCACATTTGAAATCAATATTAGCTCATTAGGGAGGTTATAATGGACTCCATTTGCCTAAAAATGCTAATTAGGCTATAAAAAGGGCCCAATAACGGTCCATTAAGAGCCCATGAAAAGAAAGCTTTACTACCTTGTTCAAGTTCCAAATCTTGAGCATGGTTTTGCCATCATGAAGAGGGTCATCAAAGAGACGGTCACGAGTTGGGAGAGCATAGTACTCGCACCTCAAAATCGAACCGTCGGGCAAAACGAGTCGCTTCAAGAGATCGAAATCGTGCTGGCCCACACAATCGCTGATGTAAATGGGCCCACCCGAAATGGCCCGAGAGGCAGCATGGAACTCAGCACAAGGATGTGTGGACTGAAACATGTCCCAATCAGGCTGGATGAAATTTCCCATCCAGAGACTGTTGTATGCACAATGGACCATGTGACATCCTTGTAGCCAAAACGTACCGTTTATATCGCCTGATGGATCCGTGCACCAAAAGTCATCACCTAATGCCAATTCAAAATCCAACCAAATCATTAATTTATATTTCAAAATATACATTTAAGATAGCTCAAACTTGGAAGAATTATGAAATACTCCAAAATTTATAGCAAAATTAAGAAAGTAGTCTAGATTTACTTACAAAGTTAACAAAGTAGACTAAAATCTACACTCTAAACACTAAAACTAAACTACGGCTAGCCCTAACCATAAATCATATACTCTACCCCTTATAACTTAAATTTTAAGGCTAAAAATTAAACAAAGTAGAATATTTTCTTAATTTCAATACATGTAACCTGTTTTTTAGATGTTTTTTTTTTTTTTAAATACTTTATTCCTACATTTTTGAAGTGAAAAAAAAAAAAAGTAGAAGACTTACCAACACGACCTAGAGAGATGGCTTCGGTTCCAAGGAACATGAAGTCATTACAGTGCTCCATGCTGGCGATAACGCCGTTACCGTCAAAATGCTTATTCACTGATGACGTTAACGCCTTGAAGTAAGCTTTAGCCAGGTCGACTCTCCCGCCATATTTCTCGCACAACATCTCCAAAATCTGCAATTAAAAAGCCACGTGGCATTTTTTAGTTAACGGAACTATAAAAAGAAAAATAACAATCCGTTAACTCGGACGGAAACTTACGTGGATGACGTCAACTTTAACGCCGTCAATACCGACGTTTTGAAGATGAGAGTGAAGACCTTCGTAGAACTCATACGCCATGTCCGGCGAGACAAATCCGATCCCGGTATCGACGATCTTATCGACGGCGAGATCTTGCATCGTCAGNGGCTAGCCCTAACCATAAATCATATACTCGACCCCTTAGAACTTAAATCTATACTGCTAAAAATTAAACAAAGTATAATATTTTCTCAATTTCAATACATGTAACCTGTTTTTTAGATTTTTTTTTTTTTTAAATTCTTTATTCCTACATTTTTGAAGTGAAAAAAAAAGAAAGTAGAAGACTTACCAACCCGACCTAGAGAGATGGCTTCGGTTCCAAGGAACATGAAGTCATTACAGTGCTCCATGCTGGCGATAACGCCGTTACCGTCAAAATGCTTCTTCACTGATGACGTTAACGCCTTGAAGTAAGCTTTAGCCAGGTCGACTCTCCCGCCATATTTCTCGCACAACATCTCCAAAATCTGCAATTAAAAAGCCACGTGGCATTTTTTAGTTAACGGAACTATAAAAAGAAAAATAACAATCCGTTAACTCGGACGGAAACTTACGTGGATGACGTCAACTTTAACGCCGTCAATACCGACGTTTTGAAGATGAGAGTGAAGACCTTCGTAGAACTCATACGCCATGTCCGGCGAGACAAATCCGATCCCGGTATCGACGATCTTATCGACGGCGAGATCTTGCATCGTCAGTTGAAGTCCCGGCGAGAGCTCTGGCCGGATTATAGTTGACGGCGGGAGAGTCGGAGCTCCGGGACGGAGACCTCCCCAGTAACCGCAAAGCGCGTGCCAGACGTAGATGTAATCGACGGTGGAGAATTCATCTTTCAGATCTCTGACGAAAGCTTTCATTCCGACGTCGTTTTGGTCTTTTGGAGAGACGTAATCTCTGAATTTGTAGTTTTCTTGAAATTTCAGAAGCCTGTAAAACCAGATTTAACCGGTATGAGGATTTGAAAACAAAAAATCAACCGATAATATAAACAGATTGGATCTAAGCGCCACAAAAATGATTAAACCAGTGACAAAACCAAACTAAACCGTATAAAACAAGAAAAAATAACCAAAAATCACAAAACAAACGAAAAAATTGAAGAGTAAACCGGAATAAACCAACCTGCAAGGCATTTGCTCGCCGGCGACGGTACAAGTCATCCCTTCAACATCGATATCATCGGAATCATGCCCAATCGATTGCCAGCCGTCGTCGATTAGAACCAATCCCGGCGGACAACCGCCGTCGACGAGACACTTAACCCCCTTATGAACTCCGTCAGGATTCACCGTCAAATAAAAAGCATCCCACGTGCACCACCCAAATTTATCGACGATTCCCGGCGGCGATTTCTCTTCCAAAAGCTTAAAGGTGTTCAGATGAACCCTAATCACTTTCATCGCGTCTTTCACGAGCTTAAACGGATCATCTCCGGCGTGAAGATACACAATCTGACGAAACTCCGACCCGGTTACTTGGGTCGACCCGGATTCGACACAGACCGCGACGTCATCGTCTTCTCCGGATTGGAAAGATGAACGGAAGGAGCCTTCTAGAAGCGGTAGTAGAAGAACATAAGGACGACCCGACCCAGAATCCGACCCGGATTTTTCGAGGATGATGATTTGTGTCTCGTTCTCGATGTCGGATCCGTTTGACCCGACCCAGTGAGTGGTCCACCAAACCTTGAAACGGAATATGCTCATGAATCGAATATCCCTGAGTTTTCCGATGGATGCCACGTGGCGGCTTTTGGGCTCGCCGTCGAAGTTAAACCCGACGAATGAACCGGCGGAGACGTCGATCGGTTCGCCGTCTTTGTCGGCTAAGTAAGGTGAAGAGGTGAGAGTGACATTAACCGGTACATCGGTTAAGATGACTTGACCATTGGCTAAGAGATTAGAATCCTCTAACCGGAAAAGAGGCTTTCTGGTAAAGTCGATGCCGTTGATTACGCTCGCTGGAGCCATTTTTCCCGATGAAGTTTTGAGGTTTTTGGACAAAGATTGAAAGAGATTTTTAGGTTTTGGATTAGGTCAAGGAAGTAAAAAGTATTTATAGAGATTATGAATCTTGAAAACTTTCCAAATCTTGATGATTTGATGAGATTATGGATCGGAATAAAGTTTGGAAATGTCAATATACTTATAGATTTCATGTGTCGACATGTAAGGAACGTGTAAGAAAGCGGAACCTTATTCTCTCTTTTTCGTATATTTTTTTAGTATACTATTTTTTATTTTACCTTGACATGGATTATTTGGATATATTTGTTTTGTTTCCTTCGAAATTTTCATGTGGGGTTGCTTGGATTTGCTAGGGAGAGGGTTAGGGGGATTCATGAATTTTAATGGATTTGGCCAAATCCAATGTTATTCAATTCTTGATTATCAAATCTTTATTAAAATCATGTGTTATTAGTTTTATGATTTTCAAATCCCTATTAAAATTATGTGTTATTCAATATTAGGATTTGAGAATGGATTTGTAATCACATTGGATTTGGTAGTATTTTTTAATGTAAAATACAAAGGCTGAAATCCTTACCCAAGCCTCGTTATTTCAAATGATTTGACAAAAAAAAATATTATTGTGAATACTTTCTCGTGAGTATATGAAACCTCCTTCCAAAACATTCTAGTATTTTCATTACACATCATCTCATCTCACATTTTTCCATTTTACGTTAAAAACTGAAAATTCAATATTCCATTTTTCTATTGAATGATAATCATACTTTCTTGATAACACTTTCTCATGAGTTGATAAATTGTACATTTTCCATTTTTCCTTAAGAAAAATTTGTAGTGAAATCTTCCTTCTATTATTTTTAAGTTGTTAATCTATATATAAAAAAAGCTTTAACTATTTTTAACGTCTAGAAATGCGAGATTTTTTATATTGTTTTTTTTAGCAACCGATGGAGATGGTTTTATTACTTATCAAAACTAGTCTTAACGGTGGTTTTATCTTTATATTATAAGACATAAATCTGCTTTATTTGATATATCCACTTTATTTGATTTTCAAATTCACTTATTTGACTTTCAAATCCACTTTATTAGATTTGGAAATCTTACAAAGATTTTTAAATCTATTAAAATCTATGAACCAATAAACTTTTCTATAACTGTCAAAATTTATAAATAAAAATAAACGAAGAATTTTAGCTTATCTTTATAGAAAAAAAAATCGATGAACTATCAAGTAATAAACAGAAAAAAATTTGCTCGATAAGAACGAACCAGATTTGGAAGCGATTTAGAGAGGGTTAGTGCGGAGTAAAATGACTTTAGTATTTCAATTCTCTAGATATATTTTACAAGAACAAAAACAAATAATTTGAGTCTAGATCTAATCGTAGCAAGAAGTGGGTGTAGAGAGTTGGATCAAAAATATATACACGTTCTCGTCGCCATGGCTTTTAGCCGATTTTATAAGCGTGTTCCTTTTATATATTGCATCATAATTGCGACTTTAATTCCCCTACCGACAAATGTAACTTACACTAATCGTACAATGACAAATAAAATATTCATTCATTTTAATTTTGATATATGGAAATTTGAGCAAGAAATGATACAAATGATACCTAAACTAGGGTATCCATAATATTTTCGGAACGGATAACTTTATTGCCTAAATCTTTAATTGATTCGGATGTTGAGTTTTGATGTGCTTATAGGCATTAGTTGATTGACTGAAATCATCACATTCCTTTTTTTTTTATTCGGAGTATTGATGAGATTTCGGGATTTGATAAGGTTTTAATTGATCTTTATATGCGGTTTTGAATTAATTATGTCATCTTTGATTTAAGGAAATGGATTAGATTTTCCTCTTTTTGATTCTATTTTTATTCAATTTCCTTTGCTAGACGTTAAAAAATATAATCCATTACCAAAACCAAAACATGATTCGGTTTGGTTTAGCTCCATATATAGTGTAAAAATCCTAAAATCCTTTGAACACTAGAATAAGGGGCTTCCACCGTGTACCTCCTCTGTCTCGTGTGTAGAGATACTCTCAATAATTGAGACTTTAATAAAATTTCAGTTTCACAATGCATTGTATAAGCATTTTTAAAAAAAGAAAGAAAGAATTTGATAATAGAGACCTTCATTTGTAAATAAAATTTAGTTGGAAAATGTAAGAAATAAGAATTGGTTGAGATGACATGTGACAAAGAGGTTGGTCAGGTCAGGTGACTTAAGGGATATGATTTCTCACATCTCAGCTAAGCAAGAACATTCAAAGTAGGGGCTTGTGCCACGTATTAGCCTAGTTTGCTCGATCTGTTCTCTTTTTTGTAATAAACAAACCGACCAAAAGATTAGGTCTTTATTCATATGGTTTCCGTTTGGAGAACCGTTTTTTATTTGTCAAAGAAATGCACGTGGAGGTCTTAAAAATAAGCCAACGGTTATTTTAAAACTTATGACGAAAGATATCCAACGGTCGTGTGAAGCAGTTGCATTTCTATTTCTTGCACCGACTAAACTGATACTAGTTTACACTATTCTGTTAATACCAGAAACGAGTAGCTCCCTGCACCTACCAAATTACAGGATAATTGGAGGAAAAAATCTTAAAAATACGTTAACTATAATTCTTGCACCGACTAAACTTTTAAAAGCAGTTACAGATTTTTTCGACTTCCCAAATCTGTGTATTTTTACAGTTAATTATGAAACTTTTAAATTTCGTATATTTTTAGAAATACACAAATTTGGAGAGAAAAAAAATCTATATATTTTTCTAGCAAAAAATTATATAATTGATGTATTTTTAAGGTTTGTTTCTATAATTGCAAAAGGGGTTAAAATTTATAAAATTAAAAATAAGGTTAATCAAAACTTATGAGTAGAGTAATCCAACGGTGGTCTTGTGAAACAGTTACATTTCTATTAATTTCTTGCAACGAGTACGCGAGTAGACAGATATTAGTTTACTAACACCTTTTTATTGGGACCAGAACGAGTAACTACACTGCATCTACCAAATTACAGGATAATCTAAATCCAAAAAGGTCAAAAAGATAAAATTAAAAAGTATACTTTTGTTAGGGATAAATAATTTTTCATGAGATCAATGAATCAGAAGGTGACACGTGTCATATTAATTTAGACAGTCATTTAACCTAAAAGTGCACCACCTCGAAAGAATGCGGTTACGAGGCTAGGTGATCGAACTTTATGACAGATTATGATAGGTCGTATGACGTGTCACCAAAGACTAGACGGTCACTAGACCTAAAAGCGCACCATCTTAAGAGGGGTTACGAGGCTGGATGGTCGAACCATATGACATGTTATATGCGGCCACCTTCTCCCAAAACTGTTTTTAAACAGCAGAGCGGGAAGTAAAGAGATGAGTGGTCCGGACAGGTACAGTCAACTCCCCGACTAAACCAACACAAACTAGGCAGCAATGTCTGGGAAGGTAAGATTGTAAGTAACCGGATAGCAATACCCGAGAAGGTAAAGATAACCCGATATCCCCTGGAAGAATATCGGAGAAGATAAATATAAATTCGCATTACGCGGGAATGTCTTTTTTTTTTCCTCAAATATTAATTTAAGATAAAGCTGACTCTCGTACTAAGCCCATAGGTGGCCAATTTTGGCTTATATGACATGTGAAAGCGACTAGTCACTGTTCATGGGGAAGATAAAAGCATGGGCACTCAGAACGCGTGACAGCGCCTAAACTCCAAACAACCTTGTCGGGAGCACGGAAATAAGCGACAAAAGGAGGTGTGCAGAAAAGCACTCGAGTACCCCGTACGCGACCCGATGGAGGATCCAAGACCCGACCCGATAGAACGAACGTAACCCGGTATACGAGCCCGAGTCATGTATTCTCTATAAATACAACTCTTACTCCTCGAGGTAGGGGGATCAGAATTTTCACTCTCACATAGCAGGATCCAATCCAATTTGTACTCTCGCATAATCACCCTCTCGCTGAGAGAACCCTCTAAAAACGCTTAGCTTTTCCTTCTTTCCATGACTTTCAGTCCCATCTCCAACCATTCTTCGGCCACTTTCACAGTTGCTCCTAGACCGTGAAGTTCTCACACCCAAACTCTTATTTTCTTCTATTTTACCACAAAAAGCTCACCAACTAAAGCATGTTGTGGATCCATCATTTCTTTTAGACCCAATAGGCACATTTCCTCACCCCGTTTTCCGATTACTCTTTCCGCTTTCCGACGAACCACTCCGTGTCTTTCTATAACATATTATGACTTGGGCGTCAGAGATCCATCGGAAAATACACTTCCATCGTGTTTTCTGGGCCTTCACGTTTTTACTTGTGGTGCATGAGATTAGCCTCCGAAGAACGAATTGAAATAATTATGTTTTACGAATTAAAATTTGATATTAGGGGTTTAAATTTAGTTTTAAGAGTTCACCCTTTTAAAATTTAGAGTTTAATTATGATTGAAATTTTAGAATTTTTTCTAATTTATAAAACGTGAAACTAATTCTATTTTTTTTAGTTTTGATATAAAATGTAGATTATATTCATATATCTCTCTCCTTGCTTTTTACCATCCAAAAAATAAAAATTAATCTCCATGCTAATAATACTGTAAAGTTTTTGTATAAGAAATTTCAGATGTTCGTTATAATAATTGTTTTTAAAAAACTAAAACCTAAGAAATGCATAAAATTGACAATTAGATATTTAATGAAATTTTAATCGTGAAAATTAGTAATTAATATTTTTCAATTACAAACGTGATAGTATTTGCTGGAATATATCATTTTAAAATATGTTTCAAACAAGGATTTAATTTGCAAAGTGCGCGGACTAATTTTTTTCTAAAAGTTAGTTAAGTTAAAATTGATTGTCACTTGTCACATAGATATGTATATATTAACATCGCATAACCAAAATTTACGTATATATTATCCGTCGAATAGAAATTGGAATTAGTTTCGTTGTGCATAACCTATATATATATATATATCTGTAAAATATAAATTTGGTAGTGAATTTTTTATTTAAGATCAGACTATCAATTTTGGTTAATGAATTCTATAATATGATTTACTAATGATTATAGATAGGATTAT
>PKMM01018733.1:130040-143540 GCA_002933915.1 Eutrema heterophyllum
TTCATTTCATGAGTGATCGCAAAAGGATATATGCTATTGTGATACATGAACACCAAAACACCCATTGTTATCTCGTTCTTACTCATTGTTATCTCAGCTTATTTAGCTTCTATGCCCATGTATCCTCCTTATGTTGCTATCATTATGTTTCTTGTTGTAGTTATTGTCTACATCTTTGCTCGTTTCAGGGGTTAAAAACTTCATTTTTACCCTAATTACACAAAAACTATAATCATAATAATGGTTTCTTTTATTTAACATTCCACTCTCTGTTTCTTCTTATATCTCTTCACTTGGCCGAGTGTTACTGTTTAATTTATAAGTTATAACAAGTGCTATATAAAGTATTTCAATCTTTCTTTTTTGCCAAGGTAACATAGTATTAGATTAAGCTTATTGTAAGAACAAAATTTAGATGAGAAAGACATATAGAAAGGAATTTTGGGATGTGGCTGTAAAGGGAGAATTAAGGGGGGTTTAATTTTTCAGAATTTTCTCAAATATCATCGAATGGGGTGGTATTTGTATCCACTCTTTTTTTAACTACAAATTGTCCTCCAAATCATTCCAAATTATTTTTTTATATAAATTTTTAATGAAATCCTTGTTTTCCAAAAAAGGTGAGATTTTAATGAATTTTTATAAATGATTTATCCTATAACTCTGGATTTTGAAGACTTCTGACAAATACTAGATCCAATAAAGATAGGATTTTAAAACATTTTAATACCAATTGAATAAGGGGAGATATAAAGAAAAATTAAAATCATCCCAAATCATTTTCTTTACAGAGAGAAACACAACAAGAGCAAAACCAGTGAACATTCTCTTTGCTTTTTATTTTATTTTATTTTGATTTTTTTTTTTTGAAATTACTTGAGATCGTAGAATTGAATATGAAAATTATTTTATTCTAATTTTCTAAATGAAATTATTTGTATGACTAAAGAATATAGGAAAACAATGGAATTATGAAGTTATTCTAAACACACATTTCCAGTTATAGGTTTGCCTCTCATTTGCTTTAGTTATTTGTTTATATTTTTTTAATTTTAAGTATTTATTGAAAATTTGAAATTTTAATCTTTCTGATACCACTAGACAGCTGAGTAGCATTCCTGATTTAGTTTGTGTTGAAATTTATTTTTACTATTGTAAGTATTTTAGTATGTATTCCATAAAAATAAAAATAAAATAAAATATATTAATCAGAGTGAGTTCCCCAGCGATTTCGCACGGGTTCAATGACTTGTCCATGATTACTCCAGTTACTAGAGGTTACAATCAATTCCATTATATTTCTTCAGAAAACAAAAAAAACTGTGAATGAGACAAAAAAAAAAAGAGATAGGCTGCCTCTCAGAAATAAAAATCAAAGCACCGTGTGGATTGAATAACATAACATTAGAAAAGTGGAGATGTTCTTGGATCTTGAATAACATAGCATTACACACGATAATTTTTACAACGCCACAGCCACACCGTGTGGGAAGGGAGAAATTAATGTTCATGGATTTGGATACATCGTTTGTAATGTTATGTTATTCAATCCACTTTAAGGACGCTAAGCCTTATTAGGGAATAGGGACTTCAACGAAATAATTATAAGTTGAATCAGAAAGTAGGGTGATAATTATAGTGCAAGTGATCACTTATAAGTTGTAGACGATGCAGAAATCTGCGGACATAATACCTCGAAATCCAATTCTTTCGGCACGTTGTATTCTTTTGCTATAATACCCCAAGACTTTGGCATATAGACAAGTTGATTCTTTTTTTTTTTTTTTTGGTAACAATGGGTAATCCGGGCTTTTACCATCCGACTAATTCCCTTGGATGAGTGATACTGTCGGCTAGCCCACTCATCGGATTTTCAAATAGGCATAAAGCATGGCACCATCTTCGACTAGCCAAATGAGAGTGGTTATATAAATCCGCGTTTGCGGAAAATCAATCCATGGCCTAGACCAACATGATAATTCCTCCACAAGTGGGAACCACTAGCCCACCACCACTTGGTGCACGTTAATTTTTTTGCTCGCTAAAAAAAAACTTTTTAGCATAATTTATCAGATTTTTCTCATCTTAGAAGCAAAAAAAATGGATTAGTATTAATATATCTTTGTGAATTTTGATCAACGTCAATATCTGTTTTGCTAGAAGAGCCTAACCGAAGAGACTCAAATATCCCACTAGCCCTGAAATAATGAAGCTGAATTTATCATGAAATCACAATGTTTTTTTTTGGGTTCAAATAAATCACAATGTATTCGAGACTATTAATCGTAACATACATTCTATTATGATATATAAGATTATTAATCGTAATCTCAAATTTATGCATGTAATTTTTTTGTTTTTCAGTATTATGCATGTTATCTTTTTACAAATAAATTACATCATTTATAACTTTGTGGGGTTTTCGATTGTAGTAGAACGATTTTTTCTTATTCAAGATCATTGTTTTTAACATATGCTGATAGTGTTTGAAAATGACATGAACATTGCTATCAGATTGACTGAAAAAGCCTACAAAGATTGTTTGTTTAGGGAGGCACTTCAGAATGGGTTTTACGACTTACAAGCTGCTCGAGATGAGTATAGACTCTCTTGCAGCAGTGGCGGCATGAACCATGACTTGATACTGAGCTTTATGGATGTGCAAACGCGCCTCATTGAACCAATCCGTTCCCAGTTTGCAGAATATGTGTGGAGGAAACTTTTGAAGAAAGAAGACTGTGTGGTAACGGCAGGCTGGCCAACATCAAACGAGCCAGATTTGGTTCTTAAAGGTGCCAACAAATATTTGCAAGATTCTACCGTCTTAATGAGAAAGCTTCTACAAAAACAGCTCTTAGGTTCCAAGAAGGCGCCTAAGAAAGGCGTTCAAGTAACCGCAGTGGCAGAGAAGCTGAAATAGTGAATGAGCAATTTGATGGACCGAGAGCTCACTGCCTCAAGAACTGTACAGAAGAAGTCATTCTTACATGTCACTTTATAGCACTGTTTTCTTCAACAATGTTGTTTATCTTTAGGAGGTTTGAATCAGAAATTTTTTTTTTTTTTTGGAACAATATTTACATCTCGATTATCTTTTTGCATTTGTGGCCTCTCTGTTATTATTTGTTGTATATATTTTTGTAAATGAATCCACTATTTCAGCATTTTGACAAAAATCGTAATCAGCAACGTAAACGGAGAAAAACATTTGAAAAATTCATACAGAAAAAAATTAAAATGATTTATAATAAATCAGTAATGTGATTTTTATTCTTTCATGTAAACGCAGACGGAAAGCAAACGCATTGTTGAATCGTTTTGATAGAAAACTTGAGGTCTACTACAACAACAAAGTAATTCGGATTCGAAATTGGTTTTAGGTTAATTCTTAATTTGGTGCCGGTTTAATTCGGTTAACTTAAACCAAACAGCTAGAAAAATCTTTCATGTAAACGCAGACGAAAACAAACGCACTTTTGAATCGTTTTGATAGAAAACTTGAGGTCTACAACAACAAAATAAGTCGAATTCGAAATTGATTTTTGGTTTTAGGTTAATTCTTAATTTGGTTCCGGTTTAATTCGGTTGACTTAACCAAACGGATTAAATTTTGGGTTAGACCCACACCCACCGAATCACAAAATATATTTTCACAAATTCTCCCGGCGACTCAGCAGAAGAGTCAAGCTTCCGCTTCAACAATGGCGGATCACCATCATCATCATCATCATCATCATCATCATCAACAGCATCGACCCAATCGTCTTTCAGTGCCTCCACGAACAACCGCAACAATCGGAAGAGCTTATCCTTCTTTCCCTTACACTCCGACTCCAACCCCTTCCAAAACCCGTCTCAGATCGATCCATGGAACCACTAAATCTTCAATCTCCTTTTTCTTTCTCATCCTCTTCTCTCTGCGATCTCTCTACTCTCTCTTACCTTTTCTTCGTTCTTCTCCTTCATTCTCTCTGTTCCCTTTCTCATTCCTTGTATCTCTCCTCTCTTTCGTTTTCTCTCTTGCTTTCACTCTCTTCTCTGCGTTTTCTCCGTCCAAAAAAGACCCATTTCTCCGGCAGAACCGTGCGGTTTTCTCGATTTCATCTCTCTCCTCGTCTCAAATCAAGCTCATACTCGCTAAATCGGTCTTTCTAGCCGTTGTTTTCCTCCTCCGTTTCCAGGCTCTCCGTTATTGCGGGGCAGCTGCTATGATCTTAGCCGAGCTCTCCGGTACAGTCTCCGCCAGAGTTTTATCGGAGTCTCGGAATCGATTTTCCGGCGATAATGGTGGAACTGGATCATCTAAGGTTCGTGGGTTTTGCATCTTGTTTGCTGGGTTGTTGTTGTTATCGATCAGCTGGGATCGTGTCGATTGTTTCCCTTTCTCTTCATCATCTGTCGAAAATTGGGGTTTTTGGATGTACCCTAAAGAGAATTGCTTGAGAATTTGGCCTATGTTGCTTCCATTTCTATCTGGGTTTTTGGTGGGTTGCTATGAGAAAGTTTCCATGAATTGGGTCGAGATCAAGCAACTTGATCAGAAACGAGTTCGATTGATGTCCTTGTTTCTAACCACAGTATTGTTGTTCCCACTTGCTATTTGGAGTTTCCTCTTCTCTGGAAGTGATGAAGTTGGTGTCTCAATTGGAAATTTGGGTTGGCCTTTAGCTAACACTGTTGTATTTGGAGTACTGTTGAGTGAGAATTACAACGAAGATAAGTTTTCGAGCTCGAAGAAAGACTCGAAGAGGGAGTTTCTGGTTACGTCTCTATACCTAAACTTCCCATTTTAGTATTTGTGGTTTATTCCGTAAACTTGCAACTATCTGATGTCTTTGGGATGGGATCAAAGTCTCTGGGATCGGATCAAAGTAAATCAAGCTCAAACTTCTTACACACGTGGCTCTCCGTTCGTTGACGTGTATTAACACTTGTCATAAAGAGATCTCATTACTTTTCGTGACAGAAAAAGAAAAAGAATAAAATTACTATACTCGCATGATCATCGAATCTTCAATCTTAACTGTTGTTCCCGGACCTAGAAAAAGTGAGTAGATGATCTTTCTAGTCTCATAATGAGTCTTGAAGCTTCTCTGTTTTCTTTGCTCAAAGGATTTCATTCTCTGGTTTCAAGCTACAGGTATGGCTTATGAATTATGTTTCTCCTTTTTTTTGGGTTTTACAGAAAAGTTTCAGATATATGTTCCCGGAAACTAGTACAAATTTTCTTGCATGATTGTATAATACTACCATCTCGGTGCAAAAAAAAACTATACATGCTTCAATTCTTTAGTTTGCGTTTGTATTTATATCTAATGTGTACTGTTTTAAACAAATTCACAGTTTCAAACATCTTAAACATATTTTTTCTTACTAGTTGTGTAAACTTCAGTATGCGTTTGCGTTTGGCTGAATTTTGCAAAAATATTTCAAGAGTCAAGACCGAAGAACATATTTTAAAAAGAAAAATATATTGATTTCTTAGGAAATGCAAAATCGAAGTTTGAAACGATGTTATAGATTGGAAATGCAAATGCAAACAAGCAATCTAATTCAAAAAATAAACAATTTAACCGTAGGTCTGGGTGTTGTTGCCGTGTTGGTTTACGTTTACGTTTGCCTTTTTTTACATCTAATATAACTTTTCCTCACAACTTTTCAATTTTTATACAAAATTCATTAGTAGTTGCAAACATCTGTTTGATTTTTTAGCGTCTGCAAAAAAAAATCTGGAAAATATTTGAAGTTTCAAAATTATGAATATAAAATACAATATTTACCTAGGATATCTAAAATGGCGAATGTTCCAAAGATCGGGAAGGTTGTTTATAAGGGACCAAGCATAGTGAAAGAGATAATATATGGAATAGCACTAGGCCTTGCGGCTGGAGGGCTGTGGAAAATGCATCATTGGAACAACCAAAGACGAACGAGGGAGTTCTATGATTTGCTAGAGAAGAGAGAGATCAGTGTTGTCGCGGAAGACGAGTAGTATTCGTGTATGTTTCTTGGTTTCTTTTATCTTACGGTATATAAATATATTTGGATTTGGATTCATAAGCATTTTAGACATTGAGAATTGAAAATGGTGCGTGTACGCTTGTTAAAGAGGGATGAGTGATTCTCTGGTACATAGATTTCGAGTGTGTCGTATGCATAACTGATGTGGAATTGTTTTCTTGATGCAGGAAAGGAATTTATTATGTTATAGGAGTTTAAGATCAATAACAAAAAGAAAACAATGCGTTTTGGTTTTGTTTCAGGGTATGTTTTTTTTGTTGTTTCAATAAATGTTATAAAACAATGGGAATTTTATGAAATCTATATCCCTACAATCTTCTCGACCGCGGTATTCACATTTTAAATTACCCCGGTATTGCATTCATATGCAACATTTGTTTCGCATGCATTTTGCATACATATCGGACCTCAAGAAATGGTGAAACATTCAGGGGAAAAAAATCCTTAGTTCCTACGAGTTGTAGAAGTTTCTGAAGAGGTATAAGAAGCTTGATCGGTTTTGACCATCGTAGTACTATTGGTGCTACAAGATATAGAACAACTGCACTCTGGGTCTGTCGTTAGAGAGCTAATCCTCAGGAATGGAGGATTGGTTGGAGATGGAATAGGGTAATCTTTCTCGGTTAACATAAGGATAACTTCTTCCATCGATGGTCTCAGCGATGGAGAAGCTTGTGCGCATAACAATCCAACACAAAGAACTTTACAAGCTTCTGCTTCGCTGCATTGTGCTCGAAGTAACTCTTCTTTAAGACATGGGTCTAGGGCTTCTACCAATCTATTCAGTCTATAGAGGTTCCAGACCTAGAAACCAGAAACGATAGTGAATCTCAAGATTGAAGCAAAAAAAATAAAACCCTAAAATTTTTGAATTTTATTTTGATAAATTTTTTGAACCTACTCTTTGTAGGAGATGACCAGCCCCTGGCACGAAAACGTTGTTTCTTGTTCCACAAGCAATCTCGAGAACAAGAACTCCATAGCTATAAACATCAGCTTTCTCCGTTAATTGTCCTCTAACAACATACTCTGGAGCCATGTAACCTCTGTAGAAAGTAACAACAACTTAGTTTCAAAGATTTTAATCGAGCGATTCAAAACCATATCGAATTCAGTGTTTTTAGTAGCTTACAGGGTTCCTGCGATGCCAGTGCTAAGATGAGTTTTGTCCAGACCAAGACATCGAGCCAAACCGAAATCAGCAATCTTGGGATTGAGCTGATCGTCAAGAAGAACATTACTAGTTTTGATGTCTCGATGTATAATCCTAACGGAAGAGCCGTCACCTCCGTGTAGGTGAGCCAGTCCTTCCGCTGTTCCAAGGATTATGTTTAGCCTCAGGCACCAGTTTAAAACCTTGCTTTTGCTTTCATCTGAAAATCCCAAGAAATCATTTGTTAGAGACTACTCTGTTTCAAAACATTAGATTCCTTTTCAAATTTCTAGAAACTCAACCCTGTCTAGCTAACTCCTATTAGATTCTTTTTCAGTTCAACTCTTTTATTGTCTAGACTGAAATACTCGAGAAACAATAAATTCGGACCAAAAACACACACATATACACAAGAGCGAATCTAAAAATGAAACAATGCAAGGCTTACCAAAGAGAAAGATGTCGAGGCTTTTGTTAGGGACGTACTCATAGACCAAGAGACTCTCGGGTCCTTCAATGCTACAACCAAGAAGCTTGACGAGGTTCTTATGTTGGATCCCACTGATGAGATTCACTTCGTTGAAGAATTCTTCTACCCATTCTCTTGTGTTGAAGACTAATCTCTTCACGGCCACGTTCTTGCCATTTGGGAGAACTCCCAAGAAAACGGTGCCGTTTCCTCCTTGCCCTAGTGTTTTCTTGGGGCTGAAGTAATCTGTTGCCTTCTCTAGAGTCTCGTACTTGAACTTCGTCTTAGAGTTGTTGAACTTTTTCGAAACTAGACCCAGGTTTCTTTGTTCTGCTCGTGAAGAGATGAAAAAGATAAGTTAACGAAATTAAGCATGTCCTAAACTAATGCATTATGCACTTACCTAATCAAAATCATTTCTAAGAAAACGAATGTTTCTATATATGGAGAAAACATGCATATGTAATAATGCATGTGATCAAATGTGTACCTTGTTTGGTCTTTGAAACTTTGACAATAATGACATACGTTGCCAATAGAACGAGCATGACGAATGCTGACATGGTCAAGACAATAGCCACGATGACCCCTTTGTTATAAAGCCCTACCACCAAAACTTTGCGTAAGTGCCTGTGTGTACATAAAAATGTACGTATATATATATATATATTTTTTTTTTTATTCCATTATATTTTTGTGTGAAATCTAACCGAAATAAACCGAAAATGTGTCAAAAACATCGATTTAAAAATCAATTTGAATTGTAATTTGGAGTGTTCTCATGCAATTGAAACCAAATCAAATTTGTTTTTGTTTTCTTTCAATTAGGCAACCCAATTAATCTGAATCGAATTTAAAATAATTTTTTTGATAAAGGGTTTTTATCGATTTTTTTAAAAAACAGAGCTCAGTCAAAGGAAATTAAAATCTAGAAGAAAATAAATCTGAAAATGAATCTAAACCAAAACAAAAGTCGGGAATATTGGCCAAACTATAAATTATGTATCTTACCATGACCATCACCATTATAGAATTTATGATCAGAGTATCTCAGATAACACCCACTGTTCATAGCTCTCCCTTCTCTCCTCGAAACGCACCGTTTCACTTCTCCGACAGCTTTCTCCAGACAGACCCTACAACCTTCTCTCCCCAAACTCTCCCAACACTGAGCAAGCGCCTGTACCCCACTCTCCCCGGCGATTCCGAAACCCCCGCGTCTAACGGCGGCTCTCGCGGCGGTTTCCGAAACGCGGAATCCGAACTGAGGATCCAAAACGGTGTCGTTGCTGCACAAGTACTTGTCCGACGCGGCGGAGACCGACTCGCCGTAGAATTCGTAAGTCTCGTAGCGGAGGAAACAGCCGTCGAGGAAGATCCTCGCGGACGAGGAAGGGAGGCAGCGAGGGAGGCGCGTGCGTGCGATCGCGTAGCAGAGCTGGCAATCGGACGGCGAGAGATCGTTGTGGCACTGAGCCAGTGCGAAAACCGATGTCGATTTGGTTTTGGGGTTGGAGTTTATGGATTGAGTTGCGAAACGGCGTGTAGTTAGTTTCAGGGAGAGTGATTGCATAGCTTCGACGAAAGTTGGGATGTAGTTTGGATCGGCGGAGGAATTGTTGCGTTCGCCGCAGAAGAGACCGGACACGGCGGTTCTTGGATCGGAGGAGGAAGACGAGAAAGGGACAAAGAAGAAAGAATATAGCACGACGACGTTTTGAAACTGTATGGTTTTTGTGAGGGAATGCATTTTTTTTTTCAAAAAACTTTGGTTGACACGACACAAGCATTGAGCTTCTCAAATTAAATGCATAGTGTAATCATCTACCCAACTAGTATAAAACATACTTATATGCGAGTGAATTAATTAAGAAGATAATAAACGAATGGATACAATAAACGAAAGGGACAAAAGCATGACACAATTTCAAGTAATGAATTGATTAAACGAAAGAATTAATTAATTAGGATGAATGTAGCCGTAACTCGTTCAACGGATTTTCTAATGAGTCTAAAACACTGTTCAAATAAAAGAGGTTAGATAATTATATGTTTGTGGAAAATTGATTCATAATCTAAATCACGGCAACTTCTCCATAAAACAATTAATAGTCCACTACCCCTACCAATTGCTCGTAAAACAATTAATAGTTATGAGAAGAAACACACACACAAGTTCAAATTAATGACAACTATCCATTTGATCATAAATTAATAAATGGACCGTCCTAATTTATTTGTCGGTGGCTAACTCGTTGGACGGGTGGGGTAGGGTTAGGTTGGGTGCAGCAAATTCAAAAATCTTCGCCTCAATTCCTGACTCGATTCGTACTCATCGGAATACAACGTTACATTAGAAACTTATAATTCTAGAGTATCGAGAATAAGAAAGGAGTTGATTCGGTTCAATTCGACTACGTTTTGTTTGGTCTAGCTGTATCTATAATATAATATGATATTCTTATGTTTCAATTTAACTCGTTGTTACATGTATATAAACTGTTCGAACGAATTCTAAACGATTCCACATGGTTTATTACATCCAAAAGCAACTTATTAACACGCACACGTACGTGATGTTGGTTGTTATTCTCTTCTTGAGTTAGCATTGCAATGACAGTCTGTTTTGATAGCACTTAATTAGTAGTACAGTAGCAACATTTCTTTATCCTTGGACTTTGATGTTAGATAGTTTTTGTTTTTAAAATCCTTTTTAGTGACTTCTCGCACTTATCATATGATATGTTATTATGGATTACTTAAAATATGATATTGTATTGCAATGGGATTCGTAAGAACAGTGCTATGGGCCAAAAATAAATATAGTGAGACAGATTTCTAACGTTGCGCATATGGTGAAAAGAAGAAAAATGATACCTTATAACTTCTTTAAATGATTTCTTTCATTAGAAATTCTTATTTAGTGATCATACAAATTAAACTATGCCAAAAGCAGTTTAGTTATTCAATTGAGCTGTTTGTTCAAAGATTTGCTTCTTTTTTCTTATACAACAACAATTATTGGCACCAGGTTGTTGAGATGGTTCACAAAGCGAGATACTATAACCATGCGACTTGCACAGGTCCTTGCAATTCTGTTCACAATTTTTAAGTTGTCCCGGACAGAAAACATCTGTATTGATCGCGCTTATTTGTTCTGCAAAATAATAAAAATTAGTTAGAAAGAAATGTATTGTGTAAAACAATTTGAATCCTAGTATATATATATATACCTGTAATGACCAACAACAAAATTATTGCGATGGTACTAACAACAATTAAAGATCTGGTCTTGTCCATTTTTTTGAAGTATTTGTTTGTTTGTGTAACGTGTTGTAAATATTTTCTTCTGTTTTGGTGTTGATGAATTTTGTTGAGATCTAATAGGTCTTTATATAGCTAATTGGTGATATGTATTCCTAGTTAAAATAAAACGGATACGTTGAACCAACTTATTCTTCTTGAAATTTTGACTAGATATGAATTCTTGAAAATTTGACTAGAGATTTATTACCTAGTAAGTTTGGTCTAAAATTAAATTTAGGACAAACTATATGTACTACTTAATCTGGCATATAGTAAATTTGGTAGAAAAATTATTCGAAGGATATAAGACTTTGACTATTTGTATGGAAATAAAAAAAAAAATTTAAACACTAAATGAAAACACATGTATAGTAAATCCATCGCTAAATGAAAATTATTCGAATGAAATAAGAATTTTACACATGAACGACGTAATTTTCGTTTTTATTTAGTGATAAAATAGCGATTATGTGTTGATATATTTAATATATATAAAATTTAAATTGGCATCTAGAGAGTTTTTCCTATCGGTTTACATTTGATATGTTTTTTTAGTTTTTGTTCTAATCTTAAATGTGCTTTATGGTACTTGTATCTACTATATATTCTTTTCTTGATTTGTGTTGGAAACTATGTAATATGGCTCACTTTCCGATTGGTAACACTACGTAATCGTAATATGGCAAAAAAAATATAATTAAGCTGTAAAATGATTAATGGAAAATTGTGAAATGATTAATAAAAAATTGTGGAATGAAATTTTGGTGTGATTAGATAAGTTTCGAATGAAATTCCTACGTGGGTTTGCTTTTCCCTTGAGATTTATATCCACTTTTTATAGAACGCTTGTATCCTGGGTAATGTTTAATAATTAATAATTTTAATAGAACGCCAACCAAATACAGTCGAGATTTACTTAGTGGAATTATTGGTCTGTGTATTTTAATAGATTTGGAAATCTAAATCAAAATGTGATTGGTTCTATGATTTAAAATTTATTTTCAATTAGTCACAAAATAATAAAAATAAATTCTTTCTATTTTTAATAGCATAATTTAAAACGTCTGGGCTGGGACCTATTTAAATTAATAAATTAGGGTCCGTTAAAAATCCATTACCGGGATAAATTCAAGCAAGAAGAAATCCTAAAGTGAAATCAACTCAAATCCCTAAATTTTCCAGAAAACGGCGAATTCATACCAAAGAATGTCGTCACCATTTATCCTGAAACGGTAACTTGTGTATTTTGTCAGGAGCCTACTGAGAATTTGAGACAAAGAATCATCTCTTCTTTTCACATGTAGGTACTCGGAGGAGATATGAAAACGACTCAGTCACAACCTTCTGGCTTTAAAGTATACGAAAAATTGAGACTACATTCTCATTTTCCTTGTCGATGAATCACAAGACAAATTGTGGTTGTTTCTCTTGTGATACTTTTTTCAGATAACATTTCACTCCATTTGGCGAGAGAGGAACGATAGAAGACATGGCGACCCCACCATTCACCCTTCTCAACTCACCAAGGGCATATACAAACAAATCCACAACACATTGTCGTCGATTCAAAGTATGGGTGATGTTAGATACGACAAATGGATGCAGCTTTGGTTTGCGACTCAGATGAAATCTTTACACTCTTTTTTCTAATTTTAAACTAGCGATAGACAATTTTCAAAATTTGTTGTATTTTTTTTAAAAAAGAGTTTTTTTATTGAATTAAATTTTACATCCAATTTTTTTAAAAAGATATTGGTTGTTATTTCCTTCTTGAGTTAGCATTGGAAAATCTGTTTTGATAATACTTAATTGGTACAGTGGCAACATTTCTTTATCTTTGGGGTTATGTTAGATAGATTCTATACTATATGAAAGGGAAAAATGTCATAAAAACCCTGAACTTACCACTTTTAGCCAAAAAAACCACGAACTCTTCTCTGGACACATTAATTCTTCAATTTTTGTTGACTTTCACATTAAATCCCATAATTTCGTTGACAAAGCCAAATCAGACTCGTCGTTAAATAGGTTAACATATCAATTTAACCCTGTTAAATCATCGTTAAAATCATCGTTAAATCATCAAAACGTCGCCGTTTTGATTGTAAACGAAAATCCCCAAATTGATATGCATAAACCCTAAATCAAAAATCTAATGTACTCTCTCTCACTCGCGTTCTTCTCCAAATCTAATTTCTCCCTAATCGAGAAACACTCTCTCATTCTTAGCGAGAGAGACGAGAAACCACCTCGTTCTAATCCTCTGATTCTAATCGATTTTCTAATCCTCTGATTCTAATCGATTTTCTAATCCTCTGATTCTCTCGTTCTTCTTCATCTTTACAATATGAGTTCTAATTCAGAAACCACCTCTGATATCCGCGGGTTTCCGTTGAAGTGTGAGTGTGGTCGTAATGTGAAGATCTTTACCTCAAAGACTCAAGAGAATCCAGGACGACCCTTCTTTCGTTGTCCAACCCTAAGGGATGTAAGTACTTTTGTTCCTCTCACATTGTCTCATCTTATTCGTTTTATAACTCTCCCCCCCCCC
>PKMM01018733.1:144130-177684 GCA_002933915.1 Eutrema heterophyllum
TTGCCGTTAATTATTTGTTTGTTATTGTTATTATATAAGGAGGCTCGGCCGCCTGTATATAAACCTTTTTATCTGAAAATTGATAGATTTAACGGATACATATTAAAATTTCCAGATTGATTTTCTTTGGTTCCAATGGTTACAAAGAAAAATTTTCAAATTTTTTTCAAAAATCCAACGGCTATGAACATTTTGTTCAATCTATAAATATACTTATCTTTCACTCATTCATTTCACTCAAAAATTTTATCTCCTCTCAAATACTCTCTAAGAAAATTATTTATTTTTATAAGAAAATGGTTCATCCGCTTTTAGCATTTGTAATAGGTTTTATACTTGTTGCTTTTTACGATCTACTCGTTGGAGAATTTTCTCCCAAGGAAAATGTGATGGTTTTTATTCTAATATTTTATGCACTTGTATTCCTTGTAATTTCTCTATGTATTCCACCGCTTCGCATATTTTAAAAAATAAAATCATCTCTCTAATAATATTTTTGCAATTATATATGTTTTTAGAAAAATCAAATGGCAAACATTGAGAAGCTCAAGTTTCCGGCTCTAAAAATAACTTGAGCAAACTACATTGAATGGATCACCAATACTGAGCTCTATCTAGAGTCAAAAAAATTGTCCGAGACAATAAAAGAAGGAAACAAATCGCCTGCCAAAGATAAGACAAATGCGATAATTTTCTTAAGAAAACATCTCGACGAAAATGTGATGCATGATTATGCAAACATAAAAGATCCAGCAGAGTTTTGGAAAGCTCTAAAAGAAAGGTTTGATAATCAAAAAGAAATAACTCTCCCTCACGCCTTAGAGGAGTGGAAAAACTTGAGGTTTCAGGATTTTGAAAAAGTGGGAGAATATAATTCCGCTATTTTGAGAGTGGTATCACAATTGAGATATTGTGATAAACCTGTCACCGAAGCAGAAATGCTCGAGAAGACATATCTCACTTTTCACAAAGAACACTGTATTTTGCAAGAACTCTATAGGAGTTGCAGGTACACAAGGTTTTCTGAGTTAATTGTGACTCTCATATTGGCGGAAAAGAATAGTGAGCTTCTTATAAAGAACCACAATTCTTGACCTACGGGAACCAAAGCATTCCCGGAAGTAAATGCAACGGATGCAAAAAATCCGGAGAGGAAAAATCAAACCTATCGGGGTCGTGGCCGTCGATTTAATCGCGGACGTGGGAAAACTTACAACCCAAAAGGGAGGGGATCATACAAATGGGTTCGACCTGAGCATTTTCCGAAAGGAAAAGGACCACAAGAAAAATCTGCCCAGAAGCATGAAAATGTCTGTTTCAGATGCGGATCCAAAGGGCATTGGTCCCATGTATGTCGAACTCCCCCACACCTTTGTAAGTTGTACCAAGAATCCGTTAAAGGCAAAGGGAAGGAAGTGAACCTTACAAAACACTTTGAGGGTACAACATACCTCGATTCTTCCAACTTCGAAAATAATTTCGACGAGACCGCTTTTGCGGATAACTAAAATTGTTGTAGTGAGACTACTGAATAAGTCTCCATTTATGCCATGTATAATATTTTGTATTTCAGTTTTAAACGAATAATATTATTATGTATTTCGGTTTTAATGAATAAATGTTGTTTCCTTAAATATATAATTATTAAACGTCCTTTACTTTCCCTTTATTTGATGTTCATGTGAAATACAAATAATGGATCACAATGCAAATGAGACAATATCCAAGGAGAAAATTCGAAAAATTTGCATAGCAAATAGTGGAACCACTCACACTATTCTGAAGAAGAAAAAATATTTTACAAATATAAAACCGACAAACATTATTGTCAATACAATATCAGGTCCTACAGACCTGATTAAAGGAAGTGGCAAAGCCAACTTTATGTTGCCTAATGGAATAAAATTTTCCATAAATGATGCTTTGTATTCTCCAAATTCTAAGAGGAATTTGTTGAGTTTCAAAGACATATATCTCCAAGGATATGAAACTCAGTCTGCAACTGAGAATGGAAAGAAGTATATGTATAAAACTTCTGAGAAATCAGACAAAAGACTTATATTGGAAAAACTTTCAACACTTCCTTCTGGTTTGCATCACACTTATATATATGAAATAGAATCACATCTCGTGATCAAACGAAATCAAGATGATTTCATATTATGGCATGATCGCCTCGGTCACCCAGGCACCACAATGATGCATAAAATCATAGAGAACTCACATGGTCATTCCCTAAAAATCCATGAGATATACCAGGAGAATAAAATGACATGTGTTGCATGTTCTCTTGGAAAATTGATCATAAGGCCATCGCCAACCAAAATTGATAAAGAATCACTAAAGTTCCTTGAACGAATTCAAGGCGATATTTTTGGAACAATACATCCACCATGTGGACCATTCCACTATTTTATGGTGTTAATTGACGTATCCGGCAGATGGTCACATGTTTGTCTATTATCATCTCAAAATGTTGCATTTGCGAGATTTCTAACTCAGATAATCAAATTGCGAGCACAATTTTCTGATTATCCAATTAAGAGAGTTAGATTAGACAACGCTGGTGAATTCACATCACAAACATTCAATGATTATTGCATGGTAATGGGTATTGAAGTTGAACATTTTGTGGCTCATGTTCATACACGAAATGGTTTGGCTGAATCATTAATTAAACGTGTGCAATTGATTGCAAGACCATTGATTATGAAATCAAAACTCCCAAATGGGGACATGCTATTTTGCATGCATAAACACTCATTCAGATAAGACCAAGTGCGTACCACAAGTATTCCCCACTACAATTAGCATTTAGTAGAGAACCAAATATTTCCCAGCTAAGAATCTATGGTTGTGCGGTATACGTGCCAATAGCACCACCACAACGTACAAAGATGGGATCACAAAGAAGGTTGGGAATATATATAGGATGTGATTCTCCATCAATAATATGATACCTAGAACCACAGACTGGTGACGTCTTTACGTCACGTTTTGCTGATTGTCATTTTGATGAGAAAGTATTCCCGGTTCTAGGGGAAATAAACAAGTAGAGAAGGATATCAAATGGAGTGTGCCAACCTTGTTGCACCTTGATCCTCATACTAAACAGTCGGAACTAGAAATTCGATGGATTATGCATTTGCAGAGCATAGCAAATCAGCTACCTGATGCATTTGCAGATACTAAAACGGTAACTAAATCTCATATACCGGCTGCAAATACTCCTGCTCGTATTGATATACCATATGAACGTGGAAAAGCAGATGATATACGAGAGTCTAGAACATGCCTGAAGCGTGGTCGACCTATCGGTTCTAAGGATAAAAATCCTAGAAAACAAAAGGAAGCTGAAATGCATAATACACCCAAAATAGCAGAAAATATTTTGGAAGAAACAAATCATGAGACTAATGATAATGCAGAACATCATGAATCCGAAAGAAATCATGAAATTTCCATCAACTACATCCATAATGGAAAGATATGGAATCGAAATGAAATTGATGATGTCGATGACGTTTGCTCATACCTTGTTTCAAAGGAAATAAATGAGGAAAACGAAGATCCAGAACCAAAGTTTGTTTACGAATGTCAAAAGAGACATGACTGGATAAAATGGAAAAATGCTATACAAGTCGAACTTGATTCGCTTAATAAACGAAAAGTATTCGGACCTATTGTGCTCACACCTAAAGATGTGAAGCCGGTTGGATACAAATGGGTTTTCGTAAGAAAATGAAATGAGAAAAACGAGATTAAGAGATACAAAGCTCGCCTCGTGGCTCAAAGTTTTTCTCAAAGACCTGGGATCGATTATGAGGAAACATATTCTTCTGTTATGGATCGGATGTAATCACGTTTAGATTCTTAATGAGTGTAGTGGCTGATGAAAATCTAGAGATGCGTCTCATATATGGATGTCGTTGCAGCATATTTATATGGATTATTAGATAATGATATCTATATGAGAATTCCTGATGGGTTCAAGATGCCATCAACATTAAATTCCAAACCCAAAGAGTTATGTGCAATACAATTACAAAGATCATTGTATGAGCTAAAGCAATATAGATGTATGTGGTACAATCGTCTCAGTGAGCATTTAGCAAAAGAAGGATATGTGAACAATCCTATATGCCCATGTATTTCATAAAGAAAACAGTTACCAGATTTGTAATTATCGCGGTATATGTTGATGATCTAAATATTATCGGAACTCAAGGGGAAATACAAAAAGCATCTGAATATTTAAAAGAAGAATTTGAGATGAAAGATCTCAGACAGACAAAATACTGTCTTGGCCTACAAATTGAGCATTCTCAAAAAGGTATATTTGTGCATCAATCCACATATACCAAAAGAGTATTAAAACGCTTTAATATGGATAAAGCAACTCCTCTAAGTACCATGATGGTCTTTAGATCACTTAAGGTTGAGAATGACTCATTCCGACCGCATGAGGGAAATGAAGAGATATTTGGTCCTGAAGTATCATATCTAAGTGCAATTGGAGCCCTTATGTACCTTACCAATTGTACACGACCTGACATATCATTTGCTATTAATCTTTTGGCAAGATTTAGCTCGTTCCCTACAAAAAGACATTGGAATGGGATTAAACATGTCTTTCGTTATCTCCAAGAGTCAAATGATTTAGGTTTGTTTTATCCTAAACATTCAAAGAGTTAAATGATCGGTTTTGCAGATGCATGATATTTGTCATATCCACATAAAGCCATATCACAAACAGGGTATGTGTTCACGATCGGAGGCACCGCTATATCTTGGCGTTTTCAGAAGCAGACGCTTGTGGCCACTTCTTCAAATCATGCTGAAATCATTGCACTCCATGAAGCAAGTAGAGAATGTGTGTGGCTGAGATCAATTAGTCACCAGATCCTATCAAGCAGTGGAATTCGCGTAGATACAGAGCCAACTATCTTATATGAAGACAACGATGCATGTGTTGCCCATACAAAAGAAGGATATATCAAAAGTGATAGAACCAAACATATCCATCTGTAGTTCTTCTCATACACTCAAGAACTCGAGAAGAATAAAGAAATTGAAGTGAGATATATCCAATCATGTGAAAATGCAGCGGATCTCTTCACGAAATCATTATCCACCACTATGTTTAGAAAACATGTCCATAACATTGGAATGCGTCATCAACGAGACTTATAAGATGACGTCCTAGTCATTCGAGGGTTTGCGTGGTTGTACTCTTTTTACCTTCCTATGGTTTTTCCCACTGAATTTTCCTAAAAAGGTTTTTAACGAGGCAACAAATATATAACGCAAGAGATAATAGTAACACTGGTCTCCAAGGGAAAGTGTCATAAAAGTCAAGAAAATTAGGCAGAGTGAAGACCATTGTCTCTCACTTTTCTTTCTATATAAACGAATGCTTCGATTGTAAACATACACCTCAATTACACTACAATAATACGAAACATCTCTCTCGTCTCTGTCTATTATCAGTACCCTTGTTCTCTCTACGGGTATAAATTTTTCACTTTTATTTATATTTATCTTTATGATAAATTTTATTTATTTTTATAACAATTTTTACATTTTGTTCAAATTATCCGATGGCTATATCTAAAATAGTAAACTCTAATCATCTCTTAAATAACCATTAATTTACCAAAACTTAAATTATTAAAAAAGAAAGTGAAAGTACGACACTTAACTTTGTCATAAATAAAATAGCATAATAATTTAAAATGATTGGGCTGAGACCNGCGAATACGCCGATTCAGGGATATTTAGGGTTTTGAGTAGACGGACTTCACTTCAGGAGTTCTTATCGCCTGAGATTTATCCCGGTAATGGATTCTTAATGGGCCTTAATTTATAAATCTAAATTTTGCCATTAAAAATAGAATGAATTTCTTTTTATTATTTTTGTGACCAAACTTGGAAAATTGGCTTTTTTCAGACCTGAAATATTCACAGATGTTATTATTATACCTGTTATTATTATACCTGAATTTGTCGCTGGTGCTAAAACATACATTAAATTCTTAATATTTCAATTTTCATACTTAAAACTTTAATTTTGTGCTAAAACATACGTTAGACTAAACGATGTTAACACGCCGTCAAGTCATGTCTATATGGCTGACACGTATGAAACGATGTTGTCTAAGTCGTCAAAAATCTGATTTGATTTATCCCACAAAACGACGTCTTTTGTGTTTTGAGAATTGAAACTACATCGTTTTGTTAAAAATAAACCTAAATAAGAACGGCCAGAATTAAGACGTGGTGTAAGAGTTTGCATATCATCCCTTCAGGCTTTGGAGACATGAGGTAAACTCTAAATTAGGGCTTTTTCATTCGATATTTGTAGAGATTAGGGTTTAAAGTTTGATTGATAATGTTTTATATGTATGGCTTGGATGAGATTGGTTTAGGGTGTTCAACTTATTTGTAATGAAACACAATATAATATCACGTAGACAAGTGTTTTTATAAAATGTCAGATTCTGAAATTCTGGTTTTTTGTTCTTGTTATAGTTCTGACGATGCAATGTTTCAAGTCTATTAAAACGGAAAGTTCGAAATTTCAAAGAATAATAGGACGATATATGTTGGAGGAGAGGTTCACACACTTATAAGCTCTTCGAAAGCCATGTTTACTAACTTGATGGATGCGTTGAACATTTCTTTGCACGGACAAAGGATCTAGTACAAACTTCTTTTCGAGGATCTTACGGAGCTGAAGTTGTTTTGTAATGGAAATGCAACTTTTCAAAGAATGTGTGATGCTGTGTTTTGGAAAAAAGCAGCCGATGTTTTCATGGAGCGTGAAGATGTCGTTGATGGAGTTGCTGGTGTTGTTAATCAAAACGAAGTTGATGGTGCTGAAATTAGAGCTGATGTTCATGATGAAATTCATGTGGAAGAACCCGTAGCTAAGGAAGAAGAGCATGATAAAAATAATGGTGATGATGAAAGGCTTGAGGAAGAAGCTATAGCTGAGGAAGAAGAGAAAAAGCATGATAATTTCGAGGATACTCCTCAGAATTCGGATTGTGAGGATGGTGATGGTGGAAGACGATATGTAGGCTGCAAAAAAGGAAGTGGAGATCTTAGATTGGGTCAAGTCTTCGAAAGCATATCTGAATTCAAGGAAGTTGTGATTGATTATGTTCTTAAAGAAGGATACAATGTCAAGTTCACAAAGTGAGGATCTGAACAGTGTCAAGTGAAGTGTTCAATTGGTGGTGATTGTAATTTCAGAATCTATTGTGCGTATGACAAACCAATAAAAAGGTACATGATTAAGACCTTCGACGATGAACATACATGTATGAAGGACGGGCATAGCAAGGTAATCAAGGATGGGATCATTACTAGATTGTTTTTGAATGACATTAAGAAAGATCCTACTTATAAGCCTTCGGCAATGCAAGATGCATTTGAGGATAAATACAACATTGCTGTCTCAAATGACCAATGTAGAAAAGCTAAGAGAAAAGTTTTAGATATTATTCAAGACGAACATGATGAACAGTTTGCGAGATTAAAAGACTGTCGGCTGGCTTTGATTGAGTAAGTTAAATATTCCTAAATGTTTACAAATATTCAGTTTTTAACATTCTGTTAATCTAACTTTGATTTTTTTTTTTTGAAGCTCTAATCCAAAGTCTACCGTGGAGGTAGGGACCGTGAAAATGTTGAGGGAAACGAGACCTTTGACAGGTTCTATGTGTGCTTTGCAGTACTTCGGAAAACATGGCTTGCTCATTGTCGCCCAATTATTGGATTAGATGGATGTTTCTTGAAAAACAATGTTGACGACCAATTATTGATGACCTAGACGACGTCGTTTCATACGTGTCAGCCACGTAGACACGACTTGGCGGCTTGTTAACACCGTTTAGTCTAACGTATGTTTTAGCACAAAATCAAAGTTTTAAGTATGAAAATTGAAATATTAAGAACTTAAATGTATGTTTTAGCACTAGAGACAAATTCGGGTATAATAATAACATCTTTGAATACTTCAGGTCTGAAAAAGCCAATTTTCCGACCAAACTTACTAGGTAATAAATCTCTAGTCAATAGTGAGGAGATTTGGGACCAAATTTACTAGGTATTAAATCTCTAATCAAATTTTCAAGAAATTCATTTCTATTCAAAATTTCAAGAAGAATAAGTTAGTTCAACGTATCCGTTTTATTGTAGCTAGCAATTCATATCACCAATTAGCTATATAAAGACCTATTAGATCTCAACAAAATTCATCAACTCCAAAACATAATAAATTATTTACAACACGTTATACAAACAANAAATCAAAGTTAGATTAACAGAATGTTAAAAACTGAATATTTGTAAACATTTATGGATATTTAACTTACTCAATCAAAGCCAGCCGATAGTCTTTTAATCTCGCAAACTGTTCATCATGTTCGTCTTGAATAATATCTAAAGCTTTTCTCTTAGCTTTTCTACATTGGTCATTTGAGACAGCAATGTTGTATTTATCCTCAAATGCATCTTGCATTGCCGAAGGCTTATAAGTAGGATCTTTCTTAATGTCATTCAAAAACAATCTAGCAATGATCTCATCCTTGATTAATACTTTGCTATGCCCGTCCTTCATACATGTATGTTCATCGTCGAAGGTCTTAATCATGTACCTTTTTATTGGTTTGTCATATGCACAGTAGATTCTGAAATTACAATCACCACCAATTGAACACTTCACTTGACACTGTTCAGATCCCCACTTTGTGAACTTGACATTGTATCCTTCTTTAAGAACATAATCAATCATAGCTTCCTTGAATTCAGATATGCTTTCGAAGACTTGACCCAATCTAAGATCTCCACTTCCTTTTTTGCAGCCTACATATCGTCTTCCACCATCACCATCCTCACAATCCGAATCCTGAGGAGTATCCTCAGAATTATCATGCTCTTTCTCTTCTTCCTCAGCTATAGCTTCTTCCTCAAGCCTTTCATCATCACCATTATTTTTATCATGCTCTTCTTCCTCAGCTACGGGTTCTTCCACATGCATTTCATCATGAACAGCGGCTCTAATTTCAGCACCATCAACTTCGTTTTGATTAACAACACCAACAACTCCATCAACGACATCTTCACGCTCCATGAAAACATCGACTGCTTTTTTCCAAAACACATCATCACACATTCTCTGAAAAGTTGCATTTCCTTTACAAAGCAACTTTAGCTCTGTAAGATCCTCGAAAGGAAGTTTGTACTAGATCCTTTGTCCGTGCAAAGAAATGTTCAACGCATTCATCAAGTTAGTAAACATGGCTTTCGAAGAGCTTATAAGTGTGTGAACCTCTCCTCCAACATATGTCGTCGTGTTATCCTCTGAAATTTCGAACTTTCCGTTGTAATAGACTTGAAACATTGCATCGTCAGAACTATAACAACAACAAAAAACCAGAATTTCAGAATCTGACATTTTATAAAAACACTTGTCTACGTGATATTATATTGTGTTTCATTACAAATAAGTTGAACACCCTAAACCAATCTCATCCAAGCCATACATATAAAACATTATCAATCAAACTTTAAACCCTAATCTCTACAAATTTCGAATGAAAAAGCCCTAATTTAGAGTTTACCTCATGTCTCCAAAGCTTGAAGGGATGATATGCAAACTCTTACACCACGTCTAGGTTTATTTTTAACAAAACGATGTAGTTTCAATTCTCAAAGCACAAAAAGATGTCGTTTTGTGGGATAAATCGAATCAGATTTTTGACGAACGTCGTTTCATACGTGTCAGCCACATAGACACGACTTGACGGCGTGTTAACACTGTTTAGTCTAACGTATGTTTTAGCACAAAATCAAAGTTTTAAGTATGAAAATTGAAATATTAAGAATTTAATGTATGTTTTAGCACCAGAGACAAATTTGGTTATAATAATAACATCTTTGAATATTTTAGATCTGAAAAAGCCAATTTTCCAAGTTTGGTCACAAAAATAATAAAAAGAAATTCATTCTATTTTTAATGGCATAATTTAGATTTATAAATTAAGGCCCATTAAGAATCCATTACCGGGATAAATCTCAGGCGATAAGAACTCCTGAAGTGAAGTCCGTCTACTCAAAACCCTAAATATCCCTGAATCGGCGTCTTCGCACCGACGAACGACGAATGACGTCGCCGCCTAGATCTGCCGGCGAAGAGCCACCGATAAAGAAGACGAGGAAGAAGAAAAATCCGTCGCCGGAACTCCCACACACGCCGCAATCGACGCCGATTCCGTCACTTCCTGATGATTTGCTGTTGAGCTGTTTCGCACGCATCTCTAGATTGTATTACCCTGCTCTCTCCCTCGTATCCAAGAGCTTTCGATCTCTCCTTTCTTCGCCTGAGCTTTACCAGACCCGATCCTTCTTAGGCCGCACCGAGAGTTGTCTCTATGTGTGCTTACAGCTCTCCCACGACTCTAACCCTCGCTGGTTCACTCTCTGTCAGAAACCTAATCGAAAGAAGGAGAAGAAGTCAAGTGGCAACCTTTTAACCCCAATCCCAATTCCCAATTCGCCTGAAGTTCAATGGCAAGGTGTGGTTTCAATTGGTTCTAGCATCTACGCCATTGGCGGACCAGTCAACGGTTCTCCCTCTTCTAACGTCTGGGTTCTTGACTGCCATTGTCACGCTTGGCGCAAGGCTCCAAGCATGCGGGTGGAGCGGGAAAACCCAGCGGCCAATGTCTTTGATGGAAAGATATATGTAGCAGGAGGAAGCAAAGACTGCAATTCCTCCAATTGGATGGAGGTTTTCGATCCAAAAACACAAACTTGGGAGCATTTGTTGTGCCCTCTTGCGGAGAGATTCGGCAGTAGTAGTGTACACAAGAGCGCAGAGATTGAAGGAGGAAGAATCTACTACATGTTTACGAGTCAGTGTGTGGCTTACAAACCAAAAGAAGATAAATGGGAAGCTACAGAAGGGCTGACTTATTTAGATTTAGGATGGACATGGCATTCTTATCGCGTGATCGATAACGTACTTTATAGTTATAGTAATTTAGATGGATCCAAATGGTACGACCCTAAGAGATACTACTGGATGAATTTGAAAGGTTTGAAAGGACTGCCTAAGTTTAATGGTTATGGTTGTGTTAAACTGGCGGATTATGGTGGGAAGCTGGCTGTTTTGTGGACAAAGTATTTTCGTTCTAGTGGCTATAAGGAGAAGAGGATTTGGTGTGCTGTGATTGTGCTGGAAAGACGCAACAGCGAGGAGATTTGGGGAACGGTCGAGTGGCTTGATCCTGTTCTTACAGTCCCTAACTCTTATAGTTTCATGTGTGCTCTTGTTGCTACTGTTTGATGAAATCGACTCTGTTGTGAATCTTTTGAGTGATGGAGGTAGTGGATTAGTTTAGTTTGCATCGGGCTGCAAATGTAGAAGATTAGCTTATTTTGTGCTGGAGACTTTTAACCAAATTCCTCTGTTTTCTGCATATGGTTTAGGAAGAAGAAGGAGTTTAGATCTCCAGAAAGTATGATCCGTTTTATTTTGGGAGTGTGGTTTCTCTGGAATTGTAGCAACTCGTGTTGTCCATACTGTGTGAGACTGAAGGAGATTTCTCTGTTTTCTCTTGATATTCGAGTTTTGGTATTTTGATCCAAGTGTAGCTTTTTTCTTATGATCCAATTCGATCCAAGGAAGCTGGCTGTTTTGTGGACAAAGTATTTTCGTTCTAGTGGCTATAAGGAGAAGAGGATTTGGTGTGCGGTGATTGTGCTGGAAAGACGCAACAGCGAGGAGATTTGGGGAACGGTCGAGTGTCTTGATCCTGTTCTTACAGTCCCTAACTCTTATAGACTCGAGTGTGTTTTTGCTGCTACTGTTTGATGAATCGACTCTATAGTGAACCTTGGTTTATGGCAAACATTTATTAACATTGTTTGGAAAGTTTTAATTCTTCTCTTGCTTGGGTACCGAGACTCAGACTTTAGGTTTTGTTTGATCCAAATATAAGGTTTTGTTTATGAATCCACCATAGAAGATTTCTCTGCATTTTTGGAGTTTCGAGTTTAGGTTTTTTGATTCAAGTATAGGTTTTGTTCATTAACCTGCCATAGAAATGTTCTCTGCTTTCTCCGGGATATTCGAGTTTTGGTTTTTGATCCAAGTAAACTTCTTGTTCATGAACCCACCATCAAAAAGTTCTCTGTTTTCTCTTGATATTCGAGTTTTGTTTTTTTGATCCAAGTGTATCTTTTTTTTTTTATGAACCCACCGGGGAAAGTTTCTCTGCTTTCTCTGGAGATTCGTGTTTAGGTTTTTGATCCATGTATAGGTTTTGTTCTATTTGCCACAAATCTAAAAAAGTTTCAGGAAGCATGATCATTATTACCCTCAAAGAACTGTGTATTACTTTGATTTAGATTTGTATATATACTCACCAGAGAATCCAAACTCAAGCATTGTTCTGCTATTTTGAATAATTCATTGCTGTTTTCTCTGTTTTATATTGAAAATTTCTCTGTTTTCTCTATTTTATATAATCCATTGAAAATTTCTCTGTTTTCTCTAGAGATTAGAGTTTTGGTTTTCAATCTAAGTATAGGTTTTGTTCATGAACACATATCCTCGAAAATTTCTTTATTTTCTCTGGGATTATTCGAAGGTAAACTTAATGAGAGAGCAAATCAATGTGTGAATTGCAATACAGATGCTAGTGTCAAGGAAGATATGGGTTGTTTTTGAAAGAGACAGTTTGCAGCTACACTCTAATATTACATCAAAAGGTCTCTGATTGTTCATAACAAAGTTTACATTCTCTATAAAGTATCTTTATTTTGTATGTATAACCATGTTACTTGATCCGAAATTACCAAGGAAAAAGAAGAATATAGTTTATCAATGTTTGAAAGGCGATACAAAGAATCTAGTTTAAATCCACATGAACCTACTTTCGTTCTACATAAAAATGATATGAATGAGATGGGATGTGGTTGTGATCGTGAGATGATGTGCTCAAGTGAATACATCACTTAGTCGATCTGAGACTGTTTCCATAGCTTTCCGTTTTGTTGTTGTTATTGTCTTTGCATTCCACACGCATGAGTGTACACTGCTNNTGTGTATTACTTTGATTTAGATTTGTATATATACTCACCAGAGAATCCAAACTCAAGCATTGTTCTGCTATTTTGAATAATTCATTGCTGTTTTCTCTGTTTTATATTGAAAATTTCTCTGTTTTCTCTATTTTATATAATCCATTGAAAATTTCTCTGTTTTCTCTAGAGATTAGAGTTTTGGTTTTCAATCTAAGTATAGGTTTTGTTCATGAACACATATCCTCGAAAATTTCTTTATTTTCTCTGGGATTATTCGAAGGGAAACTTAATGAGAGAGCAAATCAATGTGTGAATTGCAATACAGATGCTAGTGTCAAGGAAGATATGGGTTGTTTTTGAAAGAGACAGTTTGCAGCTACACTCTAATATTACATCAAAAGGTCTCTCATTGTTCATAACAAAGTTTAAATTCTCTATAAAGTATCTTTATTTTGTATGTATAACCATGTTACTTGATCTGAAATTACCAAGGAAAAAGAAGAATATAGTTTATCAATGTTTGAAAGGCGATACAAAGAATCTAGTTTAAATCCACATGAACCTACTTTCTTTCTACATAAAAATGATATGAATGAGATGGGATGTGGTTGTGATCGTGAGATGATGTGCTCAAGTGAATACATCACTTAGTCGATCTGAGACTGTTTCCATAGCTTTCCGTTTTGTTGTTGTTGTTGTCTTTGCATTCCACACGCATGAGTGTACACTGCTTTAAAGGGCTTATTGTGAGCTCTCCGTGCCACAGGAGCCGGATGTTTCGATATCCAAGACTTCAACGACGCGAGAAAAGGTGCCACCATGTACAACTTGAGACCACTAGCAGCTACATGATCAAGCCGATGCCACGCGATTTCACTGATTTCCTTCTTTGTTTGCGGCGCAAAACCTGTATCATCCCTCACCCCGGCAACAATGTAAAGCCGCACTCTCTGCTCTTGTCTGAACGTAAACTCAATATACTCTTCTTTCTTAAGTAGCTTCGAGACATCAAACCCGGTTTCCTCCAAGACCTCACGTATCGCACAAGCGTAGTCTTCTTCACCCTTACTCTTCTTCCCGTGTGGAAAGCTCCAGCTCGATGATTTCTTCCATCCGTTCACCAGCAAGCAACGTTCATACGTCTCGTCGAGGATAATCGCACCAACGACCGGAACTCGACGCTTGTAAGAGTTGAAGTCTTTGAATATGTCGTCAATGTTGGCGACATAAGGTCTAAGACATAAGGTCTAAACACATCGCATCTGTTGAATAAGAGCCAAGTAAAAGCTTTCAAAGAAAGCGACTTTAGACATGGATCGTTTTCTACAACGTTATCTTCGTAGTACCAATAAGCATTCTCCACAAGAAACAAAATCCTCTCGAATGACTGTTGATCTTCTTTAGGGACATTCAGAACAAATCGACAGCAAAGATCCTCAAGAAGTTCCTTCGATGGGAGGCGGTTTCTGAGTTTCTTCGATGAACTTGATGATCGGCCAAGACTCCTCGACATTTTTTTCTTTTCCCTTGTGTAGTACTCGATCTCCTGGTTAAAACGTAAAACCCTAATTCTGGATGAGAGAACGAGTGAGTGCTCTCTGGATGTTTATATATATATATTAAAAACATAAACTAATATATATATTAAAAACAAAAACTAATTGAAAAGGAAATCATTTTTTTTTTTTTTGCCATTTGAAATATTATCTATTAAAAATTATATGAACAATTTAATGTACGATTAATGGACAATTCTACTTAATTACAATGATTCATGATCGACGGTTTCATTAGAACCATGAAACTAGAACCATGCTGAATTTGATGGTTCTACTTGCATCATTCTTATACTTGCACAATTTCTTCCTTTAATTTTGCATTATCCAGGGATCGAACTGATGGCTTAGAAACATTAATCAACCTTTAGTCACGATGAAATTCCACATATTTTGTTTTTTTTAATACTATTTTTCCTTTTTTTGAAAAGGGTTATTTGCGAAATTCAAATAGTTCCTTTTCAATAATTTACACGTGTCAGACATTCACCAAGCAGACGGCAAGAATAAAAAACAGAAAGACGGCCCAAAAAAAGCCCAATAAAATATTATCCCAGTTTCAAAATCGACGGCTGATATTAACAAACGTTTCATTTCCAATTTGCGTTTTCTTATAAAGAGTAGTGATTCGCTTCCTTTCTTGTTCACAAAATTCCTTTTGTTCTCCTAAGAAAACCAGATCGATACAAACAAAGCGAATTTAGGGTTTTTGTTTTTCTAATCTCGAAGAAGATGGCGATGCAGAAGGCTAAAGAGATCGTTTCCAGCAACGCCGTCGTTGTTTTCAGGTCCCTCTCTCATCTCGATTCTCCATTTCTCTCGCGTTTCTCTCGAATTATGTATTGGGTTGTTTTGTTTTGTGATCGTATTGGTATCTTCGATTCGAATCTGAGTCTGTTTCTTCTTTATATCACTGTGATTGTATGTTTTAAAGCAAATCTGCATCCATGGATGTATCTAGACGCTTTTGTGTACCAAGGGAGCGTATTCGTATGTCAGTTTTTTTTTGAGTAATCTGATTGGTTTATTTTGCGCTTGTGTTGTGGTTTCTCTGGAATTTTGCAGCAAGTCGTATTGCCCATACTGTGTGAGAGTGAAGGAGCTTTTGAAACAATTGGGAGCTAAATTCATGGCCGTTGAGCTCGACAAAGAAAGTAATTATCACCAATTCTTCATTCATAATTTTCTTTTGATTTACTGTGTACCGAGATCGAGAGTTAGGTTTTTGATTCAAGTATAGGCTTTGTTTATGCACTCACCAGATAAGATTTGCCTGCTTTCTCTGGAGTTTCGAGTTTAGTTTTTTGATAAGTATACGTTTTGTTCATGATCTTGCCGTAGAAAATTTCTATGCTTTCTCTGGGGATTCGAGTTTTGGTTTTTGATCCAAGTTTATGTTTTGTACGTGAACCCACCATAAAGATTTCTCTGTTTTCTCTGGAGATTCGAGTTTAGGTTTTTTTTTTAATATAAGTATTGGTTTTGTTTATGAACCAACCGTAGAAAATTTCTCAGCGTTCTCTGGAGATTCGTGTTTTGGCTTTTGATCCAAGTGTATGTTTTGTACGTGAACCCCATCATAAAGATTTCTCTGTTTTCTCTTGAAATTCGAGTTTAGGCTTCTCGATCTAAGTATACGTTTTGTTTATGAACCAACCATGACAATTTCTCAGCTTTCTCTGGAGATTCGTGTTTTGGCTTTTGATCCATAAGTATGTTTTGTACGTGAACCCCATCAGAAAGATATCTCTGTTTTCTCTTGAAATTCAAGTTTATGTTTTTTTAATCTAACTATAGGTTTTGTTTATGAACCCACCATAGAAAATTTCTCTGCTTTCTCTGGAGATTCGTGTTTTGGTTTTTGATCCTGAGAACCCATTGTCGAAGATTATCTGTGCTTTGTGTGGGATCTCATGATGATGTGAATGTGATTCTGTTTGCCACAAATATATAAAGTACCATGAACCGTGATCATTAGTCATTACCATCAATGAACTATGTGTAATACTTTGATTCAGATTTGTATATACTCACCAGAGAATCCAGACTCAAGCCTTGTTCATAGCTGTTGTGTAATACAGGTGATGGTAGCAGCGTTCAAGCAGCTCTTGGAGAATGGACAGGACAACGCACCGTGCCTAATGTGTTTATAGGAGGAAAACACATCGGTGGCTGCGATGGTAAGAAAAAAACAGAGCAATTTCATTCAAACTTTTCCGGATCTTTGGTTGTTTTTTTTTTCTTTTCTAAACCATGATTGTATTGTTCTTGTAGCAACAATGAGCATGCACAGTAGCGGCAAGTTGGTTCCTCTGTTGACTGAAGCTGGAGCTATCGCTGCAACGGCTGCAACGACATCTGCTTAAAGAGCACATCCGATTGCGATTGCTTCTATGATGAATAAAATGGTTTGAGTCAGCAATAAGAACTTGTTTTGTCTTCTAGTTAAAAAAAAAAAAAAAACAGCCTGAAAATGTTTTAAGAGTGTCCTATCAAAATGCAATATTATTATTATGTTATCATCTTCTGGATATGGGTTTGGTAGTGCTTTCATTCTCCTTACATTTTTTATGTTATCATCTTCGGATATGGGTTTGGTAGTGCGTGCTTTATTCTCGTTACATTTTTTATGTTATCATCTTCCGGATATGGGTTTGGTAGTGCTTTCTTTCTCGTTACATTTTTTATGTTATCATCTTCGGGATATGGGTTTGGTAGTGCTTTCATTCTCGTTACATTTTTTTTTTGTGATAAGAGGTGTTTAGTCTTGCGGAAACAAAAACCAGTGACTCAAAATAATGACAAAAAAAAGGCCTTTNTTTTTTGTGTGACAGGTGTTTAGTCTTGCGGAAACAAAAACCAGTGACTCAAAATAATGACAAAAAAAAGGCCTTTAAGCCACATGAGAAAAACAAAATTCTAAGAATGAAACGTTTTTAATTTTTGCTTCAAATGCAAGCAAACAACTGAGGTTATTTTTTGTTTTATTTTTTTGCTAAAGACAACTGAGGTTTTTGAGACCACGTTTTAAGTAATTTTTTTTTTTTTTTTTTTAACAATGAACAAATTACGAGAACTATTACAAAAACAATTTTACAACGGACAACGCCCCAGTACCACAAAAAGTAATGTTTATAATTAGGGTTGGGAATTCAGTTATTTCGGGTAATTCGGTTCTGTTTTTTCGGTTTTTTGGTTAGTTCGGTTTTCAAAAATCTTGTCGAAAATAACCGAATAAAATATCGGTTCAGTTCGGTTATCGGGTAGTTCGGTTATTGATATAGTTACCGAAATTAACCGAAATTTATGGTTTTTGGGTTAAAATTCGGGTAAATTCTGGTAAATTCGGTTAAAACGGTTCGGTTATTTGGTTAGGTGATTTAGACCCAAAAAAAAACAAAAACTGGGCCAGGTCTTTGAAATAGTTAGATTAAGCCCACGAGATTGGGTCAAAGAGTGAAAAAGTGAACCAAATAAGGAAGAGTGAATGTATCAAAGTGGGATGAATTACGTTTTTTTAAAGAGGTCAAAATAGTTAGATTAGGCCCACGGTTCGGTTCACTCTTTGTTTACGTATTTATCCTTAAAAAAAAAGAAGAACCGACATTGAAGAAGAAGAAGTATGGAAGAACCGAAGAAGAAGAATCTAAGAAGAAAAACAAAGAAAAAGAAGAAGATTAATGGAAGAAGAAGATTAATCAAAGAAGAAGAAGAATAGAAGAATCGAAGAACCGAAATTAATTTTAAATATTGCCGAAAATAATCGAAAATAACCGAAAGATAACCGAAAGATAACCGAATCATAACCGAATTTACAAAATTTCGGTTCGATCGATTCGGTTAGCTTGGTTCGGTTAATAATCTCAGCCCTAGTTTATATATTGATTTTACTGACTTGAATCCAATCCATTATCCGAATTAGCCGACCCGTAATATTATTAACTGATAGATATTTGCTTAATATTATTATGGTTTTGCAAATTTGTGATGCCTATAGTTCAGCAATAAAGAAACATAATTTTCGCAAAAAAAGCAATAAAGAAACATAAGGCAGAACAAAATGTATTTTTGAATGCTTAAAGTCAAGAAAAATGAATACAGAAAAAGAGCATCAAAGCTCAAACCAAACAAAACAAAAAAGCCTTGTGAAAATAGAAAAATAAAAAGTGAAGCTTGAAATAAATAATGCAAGAATTAGCAGACGTAAGATTATGATCCTCAGAAACAGAAATAATTCCTTTGGTTCAAGTTTCTTCCTTTGGTTCCTTCACGAGCAAGTTTGAGAGACCATTGGTTAATGCAGAGGACGAGATCAAGGAAGCTCTGAGAATGTTGATGAGCTGCAATAGAGATAGAGAAGATGAAGAAAATTTAAAACATTAATTAATCACTGAGGCAATTTACCAGAGAACAAAAAAGTAAAAGAAGGCAATATTACAAAGCATACCTCAGCTCTGGAAATGCTAATCTGATGCTCCTCGAGATCACTGATGTCTACCTGCATCTTCTTCAACAAGCCAATGGTCGAAGATGAATTCATCGGAGTTATAGTCAGATCATTAGACACAATGAACCTTGTGTTTCTCTTCATAAACCCAGTACCACATGTTGATGAACTTCCAGGCTTTACTTTTGGATTATCTGGAAACACTTTCAAAATTGTGTCATCTTCTGAGACCAGCGACCTGTTAATCTGCCTGGCGAATTTGCATTGCCGAGGATACGAACAATATCGAGGAACTAAACATTCATACACTGGTGATTGAGGAGGGAGATAGCGAAACACCTCGTTCTGGCTGCATTTATAATAATCTGGAACTTGACTAAAAGACGCTCCTCTACAAGGGCTTCTGCACAAATTTCCGACACCTCCCAAAAGGGTATTATCATTAGACAATGAGTAGGCCAACTCAAGAGGGAAAATCAGAAAACTGAGAAGAGAATCAACGAGTCTTCATTGCACTCAGCATAAAGAATCTCCTTGTCAAGCTTTCTAACAAATACTTTCACAGAATACGCACTGCTTGGCTCTACACGCCCTGTTTTTTTAATAGGAGGGGATAGCATTTTGAGCTTCCTTGTCATGCAAGGTTTCCGGAGGAATGCGCATGTTAAGGGAGTTTCCGAAGCGAATAAACATCCCAGAAGAGTCAGCACCTAGACTTAGACAGGATTAGATGTTAAGAGCTAGCTTTATGTACTACAATGAGGAAAAAGGATAGAGATAAGAAGCCAAAGTACCTCTTCGAACCCTACATCAAGTAGGGTTTCGCGCAGATCCCTAAAACCATGATACCCTAGATCATTAAGAACTTTCATGACAGCACCAATTGAGTTCAACGTCACGTTCAGATCATCAGTCACAATGAATGAGGATCTGCAATTGACAAACACTCCATCTTCACTGTTTCCTATCACTTTTCCAACTTGATCTTCTTCTGGGACCACAAACTGATCGCTCATCAAAGCTCCACAACTACATCTTGAGGTGTTAAAATTGCTGTACACATTGCTGCATAAGTCACCTTTCTTAAGGAAGTTTGGGCACAAAAAGAACTTTGTGGCATCAGTATTACCCATGTTCAGCTTGAGCCTTCTGCAATGAATCTCATTGCTACTCTTCAGAATCAGTAACATACTCTTGCAAGCTTCGGTCTCAAATTGTTCGATGCCCATATCAGCAACACTTCTGCTAAGGTTTTTGTAACAGCCTAGGACGACTGTCTGAAGATTTTTATGATTCTCCAACAAGCTAGCAATTCTACCCATTGGGAGAGACAAAAGACTGATGAGCACATCAACAAAATCCTGATCTGCCTCAGCCAAAACAACTTTGTTTATCTTCTCATCGATTAGAAGTTTCAAGCTAAACTTTGCACTTTTAGCCATTAAAATCAGAAAGGAAAAAAAAGGAATCAACTGAGACTTTAGGTATCAGAAAGATTTGCCTCTATATATGTTTATATAGAAGAACCAGCGATAATGAATCTGAAGAGGTTTCAAAACGTTAAATGAATATAATGAAGACCATTTTTTCAAAAATATAATGAAGACCAGGAGTCGTAACCCTTTAAGCTTCCTCGTGACCTAATGCTTGGAACTCGTGACTTAATGTTTAGAAACTTGGAATATAAATTCCCAAAAAGATATTGCTAAATGAGCAGTTACTGATCAGTAAATTCTCATTTTCAGATTCAATGAATATTATCCCTTCGGCCTGAAATGAAAATGTTCCATTAGAATGGTCTCACAAGTCGGAGATTTTACAGTTTACAGTATGTGGAATAATATATCTAAGGATTTATTTTCTTGTAGTGATATATACACACATTGAGTTGTGACTGTGCTTATATACTCGCATGAACGTATATTTATTTGAAAACAAGAAGGATCGAAAAATCGAAAAAGATAACCTTAAATAATGTTAGGACGAGTATGGTTGTCCACCTCTCTCTATATTATTTTTCTACTAACCATTCGAGCATCTTTGCTATCATTCCTTATTTTTGGTCCCATAAAGCTTCATTATTTCCACCAACTTTATATATATTATAATAGAATCTTATCAACGATATATCAATGTAGAGCAAGGTTCTCATGGTCAAAAGTGATGAACCAACCCAAATAGCTTTTATTCTATACGATTTCGTTCTAATTTCCATTATAACTCGAGCTTTGGTTTCAGAATTTCCCTCGCCTCTCCATGCGAACTTTGAAGAAGAGGAAAGCAGCATCATTGACAATGAGGACGACATAAACTTTTCTCCTCTTTGCTATATCTTCTAGGTATTTATTTAATTTCACCACCGGCGCGCTTATGCTTTTTCCTCGGTCTAATCCAGGCATGAGTTTTTTTATTTTTTTAAAGATGCAGAAGAAAGTTATTTACTTTGTTGATGCTATGCATTTTCGAGCTGTGTATTCCTTTCTCTATATGTGAACATTTATAAAGCTTCAAATAACTAGCAGGCTCTCTTCTGTTCAACATCTGGTTCGCTTTTGATGTGTTTCAATAAAAACAAATATTATTAAAAAGAACAAGCTTTTCTTGCTGGATATATAATTTGCAGGTCCTCTTCTCTTCTTCTATATTTTATTACCTTGGTGGTCACAATGATATGCTAATTGTTGGAACAAAATTTATAAAAGTTTATGGGCTTTATAAATATGTGTATGTGTGAATTGAAATGAGGTTTTTGGGTTAAAAGGATAAACCTTGAAAAAAAACCTTGTGAGGGACATGCAAAAAGTCTCACATTGCTAGTTGTAAATAATTTCCTCTATGATCTTCTCCTATATATAGGATCGCCTCTCTTGAGAGAAATGCATCTGATTACACACAAAAACTACACTTGCAAAAGAAAAAGGTTCATTCAATTCTCTACTGATAAAAGTAAGTCTTTTATTTCGAGAGTATCGTAGTATCAAGTTCGACAGATCCGTTATCAAGTGCTTGTGATAACGGATTCAATGGTTGTATCCTGGGACTCACGAATCTATTAAAACCATCGCACTACGGGAGATTCTTTGAGTTAAGGAAAGAGATTAATCTTCGCCTCTATTGATATTGTTTCTGCTTCATCTCCTTTCTGTAGATCGTTTTATATTATCTTTCCTTAACGTTTATTTATCATTCTGTGATTAAATCAATATCCTGTTATAGTGCAAATTTTTGGTCTAACAGTCTTAACTCAAAGAAGATCTGATTTTCGTTTTACTACTTCAATCAGATCTTTAATCACGAGTAAATAAACGTTTTAAAACGATTTTTTAGAATGCTGATGATACTCATACGTTGTCAAACGCTAATTCAGCGACTCGAAACGTGAAGTAGAGGCAGTTTCTATTTTTTAAAGATTTTTTATAAAAGANTTTGGTATAAGATATACAAACAAAGATAATGTGAAAAATATTATGAACAAAGACAACGTACAAAATTTAGGAAACTCCTTCCGTTTTTTAGCTCTTCCTTCAAAGTTCAAAAGTCTTCCTTCAAAGAGTTTATAGCCAGCAAGCCTAGGCAGTCACGCTAATAAGATGTATCTCTTTTAAGACTTTTTAAACATAATCCATTAATGTTGGGGAGTATATGAGAAGGTTTTGAATAGATGATTAGTGACATACCAACGAGAAGAATAGAGACAGAAAAACGTGTTAAGAGAGAATGGAAGCATTTTCTTGATCTTGGAGCAGCCTTCTTTTCGCTCCTCTCTTTGTAATTAGAAAGATTGTTAGTGGTTTGTTTAGCACTTTCCGGTTTAATCCGGTTCGAACCAAGATCGGTCCAATTGATTTCGGTTTACGACGGTTCAGGCCCAGAAGAAATAAAGCTCATGATCGCGGTTACCAGCCTCCGATTTCACTAAGGTCCAACTCGATACTGACCTCCGAAATTTGCGGAATATTTCCCGATCTCGGAGGAGATTTCGGGAAATCTTTCTTTTTCTGATAGAATTAGAAAAATGAAGTTATCTAATTTGGCCGACTCAAGACACTTATAAATAAAGGAGGTCTTCGCCACATTCAGGACATTCACGATCACAAGCAGGATTTAAGAGATAGAGAGCTCAGACTTTTAAGCTTTTATTCTTTTAAAGTTTTTACTCTTTTCCGATCAAAACAATCTTGTAATTCTGCCGAATTCAATCTAATAAAACGAGATTCCGATCAAGTTATTTGTTTTATCCCCTTGTGTGATTTCCGTAATCAACAAAGATTATGTTTTTTTTAGAGATATACTATGATCACCAAACATCTTACAATTATTGGTTTGCTATATTTTTTCTTCCGTTTGATGTTATATTAAAATACTTAGAAATTTTACAGACATCGACTGCCAAACTAACGAAACTGGAGCCACTAACCCACAAGAGGGAAACAAAAGAACAATAAAAACAAAACTTACAATAACAAAATTTACAAACTTACAATAACAAAATTTACAAACTTACAACAACCACAAAATAACACACATAAGATTAACATTAAAACGCAAATTCAGTCGGAAGTGTTACTCGGAGTACGGGTCTTCTAGGCAAACTTTTTAGGCAAGAAAGACGGCAACGCGGGGAAATTCTTCTGAAGAAATTGGTTTGCTATAATTATAGTTACTATTAAATATACTCTGATTTTCCATGTTTATGTGATTAGGCCAAGTTCTGTCTATTAGCTTCAAGCTTGGCCTCAATCGAGTATTGAGTGGATGCAACTCGATGAATTAGCCTCCATTGCCGTTCCGTTGCTGGATCAGTTATGACAGAGATTATGGAAATTAAGCCTCCAAAAACCGTCGGCCAACTTTAAGGCCGCCTCCTCCGCTGTGTCGAATGCCCCGAGTCAATGACAATATTGAATCCTGGGTAAGCTGATCTCACCCACATCAGCAAACAAGGGTGTCATTCGATTTGTCAATTTTGGTCTCTACGGGATTTATAGTAGATTTGCTTTCGCAATGGATTTTGGTTGATTCAACTTTCTGTTGCTGAAATTTCGATCGTGCAGTGCAAAGCTGGCCGAAATCCATGGCTCGTGGAACCCCCAAATCAAGGCCTTCGCGGGGACAACCAAACTCAAAGGCGGAGGAATCGAGCTTGAAAATGGGCGTATGGGTTGTGATTCCCGTACTTACCAAAATATCCGAAAACACGTGAGCGAGCAAGACGGACGAAGAATCAAAAGCATTTTGTAGAATGGCTAAGGATTCAATTGTATTGTTCGATCATCTGGGGTGATAGCTCATACATTAAGCCATAGTATTAGGGATGTCAGAATGGGTCATGGATCATGGGTTATGAGTTGACTCAAATCGACCCATGACCCTAATGGTTCAAAAAAATTGACTATAATGGATTGATGGGTTATGGGTCAAATGGTCATGGATCAAATGGATCAATTTGTAATGGGTTATGGGTCAAATGGGTGATCTGTTGGACCTATCATCATGACTCCATTATGACATCATCATGACTTCATTATGACATCATCATGACTTCATTTCATTATGACATCATAACAATATTACTACTATCATAACATCATTTTCCCGCCAAAACGCTATTCTACTTTTTCCCGCCAAAAACGCAAATTCACATTTTCCCACTAAAAACGTGATTCCACATTTTTCCGTCAAAAACGTGATTCCACATTTTCCCGCCAAAACGTGATTCCACATTATCCCGTCAAAAATGTGATTCCGCGTTTTCCCTCAAAAAACGTGATCCCGCTTTTCCTGCCAAAAACATTATTCCGCATTTTCCCGCCAAAAACGTTATTCCGCATTTTCCGGCCAAAAACGCAATTTCACATTTTCCCGCCAAAAACGCGATTCTGCATTTTCCCGCCAAAAACGCGATTTCACATTTTCTCGCCAAAAACGCGGAATAGCGTTTTCCGCCAAAAACGTGATTTCACATTTTCCCGGCAAAAATGTGATTTCACATTTTCCCGGCAAAACGCGATTTCATATTTTCCCACCAAAAATGTGATACCATGTTTTCCCGCCAAAAACGCGATTTCGTGTTTTCTCGCCAAAAACGCGATTCCGCGTTTTCCCGCCAAAAACACGATTTCACATTTTCCCGCCAAAACACGATATCACATTTTCCCGCCAAAAACATGATTCCGCGTTTTCCCGCTAAAAACATGATTACACATTTTCCTACCAAAAACGCGATTCCGCATTTTCCTACCAAAAACGCGATTCCGCGTTTTCCCGCCAAACACGCGTTTCTGGGTTTTCCCGCCAAAAACGCGATTCCGCGTTTTCCCGCCAAAAAAAGTTATTATGTGTTTTCCCGCCAAAAACACAATTATGTATTAGCCTGCCAAAAACGTCATTCCTCGTTTCCCGCCTAAACGTTATTCCGTATTTCCCCGCCGAAAACGTAATTTCACATTTTGTGTCAAATATATGGTTCGACGAATTAATGATCAATTCACAATAATTAAAGAAAATTTGTCTATTCATAATATAAGNACTGGTCGATTTTCATCAGAAAAAATCATGATCTAACACACTAAAATCACACCAAAATTTCTAGCAAAGTTCCTCAATTCCCTACTGCTTAGAGTAAGTCTATTTTGAGAGTATCGTAGTTATTATGTTCGACAGATCCGTTATCAAGTGCTTGTGATAACGGATTCAATGGTTGTATCATGGGACTCACGAATCTATTAAAACCGTCGCACTACGGAAGATTCTTTGAGTTAAGGAAAGAGATTAATCCTCGCCTCCATTGATATTGTTTCTGCTTCATCTTCTTTCTGTAGATCGTTTTATATTATCTTTCCTTAACGTTTATTTATCATTCTGTGATTAAATCAATTTCCTGTTATAGTGCAAATTTTTGGTCTAACATATACATATATTTATCTTGTCGTGTATATAAAGAGATTTGACTTCGTAATCTGAAAGCAACGTTTTTGTTTGGAAGAAGAGAAAGAGGTTTTTTTTTTCTTTACCTAAATCGGGAAAATTAAAGAGAGTTTAAACGTATCAGATTTGATACTCGGAGATTTTTTAGAAATCGCTTCTTATTGGAGAATAACGTTAAGCGTTTTCGTGTTGAAATCATTTCTGGGTTTCTCGATCTTTTATTGGAGATCATGATTCTCGTTTTCTTGATATGTTTGCTTTTTGCGATTTGATTCCAATTTTTGATTTCTGGGTTTCGTATAAATCTGAGTTGAAATCTACGTTAATTCTGCATTTATGATTCATAAGCCTTCTGGGTTTCTCTGCAAATACAGAGGTTAACACTATCATCACCTGATTCTCGATTTATACTCTCCTTGATTTCCAGGCATTAACCAGACGCCGTTTCCGATTTCAGATAATCGGAATCAAACACAGAGATCGATCGGTTGGTGAGAAATTGAGAATCGAGAGAAAAGAGGAGTTTGTTTAATTATCTGCTCCTAAATTTTGTGTTGTCTCTCCTTCACGGCTTCACTAAGTTTTTCCTTTTCCAATTAAAATCTTCGCTGGCTTCTCTCTCTCAATTACGCGATGAAGACGAAGAACAAAACCGGGTCGGTTAGGGTCAATTTAATTTTTGAGTCGGGTCTGGTTAAAATCGGGTTTGGTCGGTTTCTGTTTGGTTTTTAAACGTAAACAGAGTTAAACCGTAGTCCGTGGGCAAATAAGTTTGGAACTTTGATTTCGTGGGCAAATAAGTTTGGAACTTTGATTTTACGAGGAAATATGTTTCGAATTTTCAAATGATGGGGAAATGAAACTAAGCTCAAATTTCAGGGGTATCTGTTATTATATGAAACTTCCGAGGAGGAAATAAAACGTTTTCCCTTTATCTTTTGAAAATCAATTAAAAAAAAAAAACTCAAATTCCTTCGTGTGCAAAGCCTTGAGAGGAGGATTTAACCTATTGTCTTAGCCACCATTGTCGTCTAAACTATGAGTGTCAAAATGGGTCAAATGGGTCATCCATGACCCTAATGGATTGAGTGTAAATGGATCATTGGTCACCCATGACCCATTAGTCATGGGTCATGGATCATTCATGACCCATCTAATTACATGGATCATGGGTCAAATGGATGACCCGTTGGACCCATCATAATGACATCATTATGACATCATCATGACTTCATTTCATTATGACATCATCATGATTTCATTATGACATCATGATGACTTTATTATGACATCATAACAATATTATTACTATCACAACATCATTTTCCTGCCAAAAACGCTATTCTACTTTTTCCCGCCAAAAATGCAAATTCACATATTCTCGCCAAAAACGCAAATTCACATTTTCCTGTCAAAAACGTGATTCCACATTTTCCGGTCAAAAATGTGATTCCGCGTTTTCCCGCCAAAAACGTGATCCCGTTTTTCCCACCAAAAACGTGATCCCGCTTTTCCCACCAAAAACGTTATTGGCGGGAAAATGTGAAATCGCGTTTTTGGCGGGAAAATGCGGAATAACGTTTTTGGCGGAAAAAGCGAGATCACATTTTGGCGGGAAAACGCGGAATCACGTTTTTGGCGGGAAAATGCGGAATCGCGTTTTTGGCGGGAAAATGCGGAATCGCGTTTTTGGCGGGAAAATGTGAAATCGCGTTTTTGGGTGGAAAATGCGGAATAACGTTTTTGGCGGAAAAAGCGGGATCACGTTTTTGGCGGGAAAACGCGGAATCACGTTTTTGGCGGGAAAATGTGAAATCACGTTTTTGGCGGGAAAACGCGGAATCACGTTTTTGGCGGGAAAACGCGGAATCGCGTTTTTGGCGGTAACATGTGAAATCGCGTTTTTGGCAGGAAAATGCGGAATCGCGTTTTTGGCAGGAAAATGTGAAATCGCGTTTTTGGCGAGAAAATGCGGAATAACGTTGTTGGCGGGAAAACGCGGAATCATATTTATGACGGGAAAATGTAGAATCACGTTTTTGGCGGGAAAATGTGAATTTGCTTTTTTGGCGGGAAAATGATGTTATGATAGTAGTAATATTGTTATGATGTCATGATGATGTCATAATGAAATTAAGTCATGATGATGTCATTATGATGGGTCCAACGGGTCACCTATTTGACTCATGATCCATTATAAATTGACCCATAACCCATATGACCCATGACCCATTTGACTCATCAACCCATTAGAGTCATGGGTTGATTTGGATCGACTCATGATCCATGACCTATTTTGATACCCCTAGTCTAAACCAAGAACCAAGTTTGTTTTCGAATTCTCGTACGTAGAATCTCGGAATTTAACTTGTTAAATAAGCTTCCATTTTCTATCAGTTAGTATAAGATTAAGTATGTTTATGCTTGGTGTTGATCTACAACGATGCTAAGATCAATATAAGAGGTAACACCATCAGCTTATTGTGATGCTGATGAATGATTTTTATATCCTTGGGAACCATAAGATCAAATGGATGAGAATGATTCAACCATTTTATCAAAAATTGACTCATAACCAGTAGTCATAAACCATTTTATTGTGTATAATATTATCGCACATAGTATTTACCCAAAAATTATGAAAAATATTGAATACTACGAAGATTGGCGTGTGATAGGTCATATAATTTTTTGTTATTATTCATAGATTCTTCAAGAGTGTCGGTTTTTAAATAGGGATATCTATATCTATAAATGGATATTTTAATATTATTTCAACGACAGAAGGTTATGAATTATAAAATTTTGAGTAGTAACTTGAAGGTATCGTAATTTTGGTTTGGGATTAATCGTATCAGATTTTGGTGATAATTATTATAAATACTGGTCTACAGAAGAGACCATCAATTGAAAGAATAATAACTTAAATTATCACTAAAAAAATTAAGATGATTTTGTTTATATATAAACTAAATCGTCATCAATATAATAATGGAGAGCGACTGAGATCTTCGTTGGAGATATTTAACGAGAAAATGACTTTAACACCAATTCAATTGAAACGATGATTACAACGATTTGTTAAAATAAAATGGAAACACATAGTACTTTAGAAATTTCATTTGCCAAAATTATTCGTTTTAACTGATTGTAACACTTCCAAATAGCTAGTCTCTAAGATTGATGGCTACTAATCGAACTTTTAGATTGATAAAAATTTCAATTTTTTTTCTAGACGAAGAGAATTATTAAAAAAAATAATGTTGAAAAATATATCTTAAAGCGGAAAAGGATAAACAATTTCACTTAGTTAACTGAGAACCACAAAATGAGTTTCTTTGTAATCGGCTAAGAGTAGTACTACTATTGGTTGATGGGGCAATTCAAGTGCCCTTCCATATATGGATAATTATTAATCGTGCTTTATTTGATATTTAATTATGACTCACTGATAAAGCTTGAACTTGGTGAAAGTTTTGAAATTTTCTGATTAGTCAATTAGATAAAATAAATTATTTCTTTTATACAAATAATTTATGGTGTTTGTTATTCACTCGTTCCTATCGTCTTGAAGGTTTAACTCCGCTATATCAAACCAAAATTAAAATTGTAGAAAAAAATTGAACTGAAAATACAGTTGAACTTTTTCTTTATTATGATATTTATGTAAATTCAGTACAAAGAAAACAAAACATAGGAAATTCTAACTAAATCTTTTGATTTGAGAATATATGATGCTATATTATGTTAAGTCAAGTATAAATGTTGTTGCAACGAGTAAACAAGNATCATAGATGGCCAAACAAAAATTACCGCTGGTTAAATGTAAGATCATATGGGCCATAATCTCTACCTATATCTCTACCTAATAGATGATTTACCTTTATCCATCGAAACGGATTCATATGGGCTATGGGCCATAATCTTTACCTAATCCCTAATAATCTACTTCAAATGCACCAACGATTTTTTGTTTTAATTACTAGAAAAATATCAGACTCTTGGCTCATAGTCTCTTCATATAATGACGAGAACAAATTACTTTCTTCAATATCGAGATTCGAACTCGTGGGCGTGAAAGGCTTAATCCCTTACCCTAGTACACCAATAGTTAAATGCACCCAAATGAGTTATTATTCATATTCATAAATCATAACTACATTTTACACAGTTATATAAAAGACTCGTGTACATCGAAGATCGATTATGCAATCATATTTACGCACATACATGTTTATATATACATGTGAAAGAAGATAGATATCATCCTATATGATCCATAGTTAGGTCGTGAAGCTATATAGCTCATGTGTTATTACAATTCATAGAATAAAAATAAAAACGAAAACAAGTGTGGTTAATTAATATCTTTAGTTTTTTATTGTAATAAATCACTAAGATTATAGATTGTTAATAACGCGTTAAATTTGAGAATCCTTCTCTATAAAAGCAATAGCTACTTGCCCACCACCTCAAAACATCAACTATCTCTCTCACTTTCAATACTCTCGCTTTCTATTTCTCTCTCTAGATAATATCTTCATCTATCAATTATTTATAGTAAATAAGAGTATATAATTTCATAAAAATGGAGAAAAGAGAAAGTAGTGGTGGGTCGGGATCAGGAGATGCAGATGTGAGAAAAGGGCCATGGACGATGGAAGAAGATTTGATTCTCATCAATTATATCGCCAATCATGGTGAAGGTGTTTGGAACTCTCTCGCCAAATCTGCAGGTGATGGAATTCCTTATATATATATCACAAAATTTGTAATTAAGCTCCAATTTGTCATCCATGTATGTATATGATCATATCCGTATATGTGTGTGTGTTTGTTGATAAGCTAGGGTTTGGTCTTCACATGTGATGATATTATATATGTTTTAATCTCTATATGATATCACTGTTTCATATGAGAGTACGTAGAAACTCTAAATATCTGCTTTGTTACATAAGCAAACAAGCGATCTATATTATAAGTATGAATAAAGAGTTTTATTTTTCATATGAAAAAAAATTATTACAAGTTTTATTGGGACAATCACCTACCAATCTCTATCGTATGTATATATATACATATCTATTTACTGGGTTTAACAAATCTATCTACATCTGATTGAAATCTACCTAAATCTCTATCGTATGTAAATACATCTCTATTTTGTGCATTGATCAACAGATCTTGTCGATTCGGAATTGTTCTTTAACTTTTATATACCCACGAGCATTTAGTTATATAAATTATATTGACCTAACTTGTAAAGGTTTATAAAACTGATCTAAATGTAACGTAAAATCTATATAAAAAACATAGATTAGTCTAAATTTATAAACTTCATGTATCTTATTATCTATGTATGTAAACATGAAGGAGTTTCCAGACGCATAGCCGGATTTATCAACTAAATTATGTGGTTTTCAACAAGAAATCTAATATGTTTGTTTGTGGTAAACACTCAGTTTTTTTTTAATAACAAAAATAACACACTAATAGAAAATACTTTTAAAAAACTTTATCAATTATTATGTTTGGAAAAAGATTATTTTTATAGTTTTATCAATAAAAGAATATATATATATGCATGCATGCCTTGTTTTTAATTACAGTATACATGTATTGTAGGTCTAAAACGAACCGGAAAAAGTTGCCGGCTCCGGTGGCTGAACTACCTCCGACCAGATGTACGACGGGGAAATATCACAGCGGAAGAACAGCTCATCATCATGGAACTTCATGCCAAATGGGGAAATAGGTTAGCATTTTGTTTATATATGCCTAAATAAATTCTTAAACATTAAGGTTATATGTATTATATGTGCAACGAGAGAAGCAAAGCTAAATGTTCGAACTTTGGACCGGCTTTATATATATTATTGAGGCTAAAGACTGAAAGGATCATTAAAAAGACATGATCAAAGCAAGAGATTAGGTGACGAAGCCAAACATATTGGTGGGTGTGACAAAACTTTCCAATTCTTTTCAGCCATTTGTTTTAATTTCCACATGTGTCAAAATTTCCTCACCACTAACATTCAAACCTATCATGCCGATTCTCCCACAAACTCGTAGTTCTATCTATGTTGTAATCCATCTATCAAATAAGTTTGTAAGAAGTAAAAAGCACAGCACATTCAAGAAATTTTCAATAAATGGCGTTTTGACCCCAAAAAAAACTATATATACAGCGTTTGTAAAAAAGAAAAAAGCTGGCATATTCATATTCTTAAGTTTGAAAAATTGTCACATATATGATTCTTTAGCTCAATAAATAGCATATCATATTCTTAAGAATACGATTTATTTTTATTTCTTGCACCAGTAAGTCTCTTTTCGAACTATACATATATACTATCTATAAAGTTTTAAAATAAAAATATAACTAAAAATTATGATATGAAAATTCTAGTTGTTTGCATGTTGAGATGATTATTTCTTATTTGATTTATATTCTTAAGAATATCACATGGATCTTTCTTTTTTAAGTTGGTTATCAAAAATAATTGTTTTAATATATATTCAAAAAGACATGTACCAAATATATATAATTTTTTTGTCAACACTCAATATATATAGAATAGTATCATGTATATGTATACACACACATAAAAGTGATGGATACCGAAAGTTAGATAATCTATATGGTCTTATAATTGAAATTTTTGATTAATGTTAAATAGTTATTTATTTTAATACTGATATATATATCCAAATCTCATCCAAACCATATATTAATAATAATGTTTGTCTAACGTTGCTCTAAATCGGGGCTTGCCGTGATTGATGAATGCCATTAGGAAAAAAAAAGCGTTGTCTAAATCGAAGCTTACAAAACCTCACTGTTACTAAAAAAACAAAACAGATGCAAACCTTAATATTTTGCTCAATGTAAATGTAGGTGGTCACTTCTAATAAAATCATTTTTCATGATAACACATATACCATAATTAACTCATGATGACTAGCTAAATTATTCTTAAATTATGATTAGGTGGTCGAAAATTGCAAAGCATTTACCAGGAAGAACCGATAATGAGATAAAGAATTTTTGGAGGACCAAAATCCAGAAATATATCATCAAACATGGAGAAACGACGACCGTTGGATCACAAAGCTCAGAGATGATAAACGATCATGGAACAAGCACAAGCCACGTCTTGAATGCTCATCAAGAAACCATGGGGATATATTCTCCAACGACGTCGTATCAACAAGCCAACAATATTGATCCTCAGCTTAATTACGGCAATTATGTGCCTTCGTCGGATTCGATCATGATGCCATTATCAGTTGATCAATCCGAAGAAAACTATTGGAGCGTAGATGATCTTTGGCCCATGCATTTATTTGGTAGTAATTAATTAATTAGTTATTTTAAACCTTATATTTACTGTCCAAAGAGGGTTATATTTTATACTACTATATATACGAGTAATTAAATGCCGATCGGTTATTTCTAAGCCTGATAATTTATATAAACAGATATCATGAGAGTACTATATATATATATGGGGTTGCCTTATCAG
>PKMM01018733.1:178353-189252 GCA_002933915.1 Eutrema heterophyllum
ATTTCTTCAGTTTAATAATTTTAATTTTAATATATATTATAAATTATTTGATACTTTTTATAAAGTATCTATGAGAGTCAGCTTAAAAAAACGTTTGACGATTGTTTTCAATATCTTATCTTAATTTTCTTTCAGTATTTTATTTTACTCTTTAATTAGCTTCTAATTTTGGTAAAAGAAAACTTCCAAGAATTTTGCTAAAAAATTAAAAGTTATATCTTTTCAAAATTTGCAATAGAAATGGTGCATGAATAAAATAAATAAACTAATATAGGGTCTCTATAAACTTAGAGGCATATTTGATCTATTTTATTCGGGTAGATATACATGTAGTGATGTACATGTACATGTGGAATGAATGAAAGCAAATGGCACATGATGAATAACATTCATGAACATGCGTAGCCTAACCCAACCTATAGTCATAGAACACGTGTCACATAGGGCTACAAGTAGTTAACGTTTATACAGACAATTCCCCCACTTCTTGTTAACCTTATTCCACCATTGTATCCAATTTTGTGCATGACCATATAACATGTAGAACAACCCAACGTTAGCCTAACTCTTTCAACCGAAACCACAATAAATCATATTCTATTAATTTCAATAGATATTTCTATCGAAAATTTCAAGACCTCAAATATTTAAAAGAAATTTTTCCATTAGAGGAAGAAAAGAAAGACTCGATAAATGAAGTAACAATTTAAATAATCGATCCAAAGAAATAATAGCGGGAAAAAATAGGTGCGTTAATGTATTTAACGGAATTAACAAAGCGTTTAGAATGTTGAAATCGAATTCGGATGATTAAATTGAATTTTACTCCAAAATTATTTTATTATTAAGAACATAAATCCGACCAACGAGTATATTATTGGTAAACGACAAGAAATTAGGTAAGGGAGTGAGTTCACTATAGTAAGACGGCATATGTAGTTATAAGGTTTACCAAACTTTAGCTTTTAAGAAAAATAAGTAAATTATAAAGGCATCAAAAAGTGAATACAACATAATTAGAGATAAAAACTTTAGCTTTTAGACAAGAAAGCCCCTAATTGGTCCCAAATGAGGCACTTGTAAAAGATAATTCCAAACTCCGATTCCTCTTCTATATCAATTGCCTATAATACATATATAACAAAATAAATTTATAGATATTTTAATTTATGATTGCATACACACATTATTTTATAAATGTAGTGATGAGGATCATCATCTTAAATGAGAGATGAGTCCGAGTCAAGTTTTTTTTTTTTTTTTTTTGGTTTTAAGTCCAAGTCAAGTTTGTTATTGCATCTATGTTGTTTCAGACCTAAATCCCACAATTTCTACGGACTATAGATTAGTCGTTGGTATTCGAACTCGTAATCTTGAAAAATCTCTTCTTTTAAATTCCCAGTTAGACATCTATATATGGTTTTGTTTTTCCTTTTACTCATGTAGAGTTAAAATGATCCCTTTATGATTTGTGTTTGGGCTTAAATATTTTATATAAAAAAAAGATAGGTTTTTTACTTATTATTGGAGTACATAAAACCCCAAACAATGGCAGCAAAAGATATATAATTTAAGTCACACAACCTAGATTTGGATGAGTAGAGAAAGTAGAGGCGTTGGTTTAGTGATAATTTGTTCTCATCACACCAAGAGACTCGAATCTTAACCACTGTATCCATATTGACAAGAAGAAATAAAAACTATAAAGTAGACAAACCGTTGATATGTTGTCCAAAAAAAAAAAAAAAGACAAACCGTTGATACATCACGTCCAAAGAGAATTGATCACCACATGACCAAGTTGCTTATAGCCTTATAGCGTTTAGATTGTATAGCATTCATATTCTAACTGAATCTAGAACATATGCTCAATCTTTTTTGATCCATCCTCAATCGTATTATATATGCATTATATGCAAGTACAAAATATAAAACTTTACAGCCTTTCTTTTGAATGGGTGTGGAATTAGGCCGCATGCGTCTTTTTAATTTTGCACACATGTTTTTCGTGTGAAAATTGTATGAAACAATCACATGGCGGGTCGATCACAACTTACAATTGGGTATTATTTAAAACGTGAATCAATTTGACTTTCATCTTTATACTATACGAGGTCCAAATATTGACCGTAGGGTGCGTTAATGAACGTATTACTGGTGGCAATAATGAACTGGTGGTAATACGTTCATACGTTCATTATTGCCAAATCATACTTTCATCTTCATCTTTCATATTTACTGGTGGCAATAATGAACGTATTAAGATGAAAATTTGTTTGTTAAAAAAATAATTAAGAAAATAAACAAAGTAAAGAGTAAAGAGTAAAAAAAAGATATAAAAAATATTTCTTTTTCAAAAAATAAAGATGATTTTATTACTTATTATTTGAGTACATAAAAATAAAGATCTTTAATTTAAGTCACAGAACCTAGATTTGGATGAGTAGAGAAAGTAGTGGCATTGGTTTAGTAATCATATGTTCTCATCACACCAAGATTCTTGAGTCTAAGTCAATGTTTTCATATTAACAAAAAATATATATAAACAAACCGTTGATATTAGATTACACGTCCAAAGAGAATCGATCAACCCACATGATCAAGAAGATATGCTTAAATCATATCGTTTTGAGTCATCCTCAATCGTAATATATATGCATTATATGAAAATGCATGTACAATATATAAAACATTAGAGATTTTTAGACCAAAAAAAAAAAATACATTAGAGATTTTCGTTTGAATGGTTATGGAATTAGGCCGCATGTCTTTTTAATTTTGCCCACATGTTTTTCGTGTGAACTTTCTTTCATGTGAAATATAATTGAAAACATCACATGGTGGGTCGATCACAACTTCTTTTTTTTGACGTCAACATTTGATCATCGATCACAATATTTTTTTTTTTTTTTTTTAATTTCATTCTTTATTCACCTTTCTTCCTCTTCTCAACAGGAGACATCATTTGAAAAGATTACAAGATGATTAAAAGCTAGATGAATAAAGAAAATTACAGAAGAAAAACAAAAAGATTCAAGATACAAGGAACACATGTGAAGCAAAAATTAGTGACCTGAGAATAGAGAACTAACAATTGGAGGTAAGAGACTAATTAAGGTTGGAAAAACTTGAACCAAGTGAAGAGATGAGAATCTGATTGGGCAGAAATGGATGAAGACTGATCGTGAATTTGCCGTTGCTGTTCCCTGTCTAAACCAATCAATTTTGCTCTCATAGTAAGCTGGATTTCCTTAACAATTACCTGGGCCGGTTTAGAAGAGGAAGAATGGAGCCTCAAATTTCTTTCTTTTCACAAGAAGTACACCATTGATTGGAAGACGAGATTGCAAATGATCTTAAGCTTCCTATTTCGAGAAGGGGATTGAACCCACACAACCAGATCTTCAAGTAATAATGGAGGCGATAGATCATTGTGAAGAAGAGAGAATTGAAAACTTCCACAGAAAAAACACAGTCGAAAAAGGGGTGGGTTTTACTTTCAGCGGAGCTCCACACAGCAAGCACTCGACTGGAACATTGAGGCCCCAACTTCTCAGCCGATCACGCGTTGGTAACTTGTCCCTTAACTACCCAAATCATAAAAGAATGCTTGGGAATTCTAACATTTGGCCAAACTGCTTTAAACCAACTAACCACAAGGGGGTTTGGATGAAGCGATAACCAAGTCTTCGAATTAGAGAAGATTCCTGGAGGAGATCCTGCTGTGTTCTTCCAAAGGAAAAAATCAGGTTCCTGAGACTCTTGGACCATTTGGACCCGTGAGGTCAATCAATGGACCCAAATTTGTCAAATCATCATGCCAAAACAAAGTTGAAAGGCTTGATTGTACATGACAAGCTAAAAATGAACGAGCTAAAACTCGGAGCTTCATAAGCGCCTCCAAATCCAACTGCCAGTATGCTGAAAATCAGTATTCCAAAATAATCTGCCTATCTATCACAACTTACAATTTACTCTAATTGGGTATTATTGAAAACGTGGATGAATTTGACTTCCGTTTTTGTATATTTTCTTACAATTGGGTATTATTGAAAACGTGGATGAATTTGACTTCTTGTATATTTTCTTTTCTCTGATTTGTAAATATCATATAAAATAAAAGTTTGGATATGACCCCTATACATAGCACCTTGACAAAAATAAAAATAAAAAACAAGGTGCTAGCACTAAGATTACAACTTAATTTAACCAAAGTAACATTAAGTTGGTGTTCTTTTGCCTCCTCGCCGTGATGGAATTAACAACCTGTAGATCAATGTCTTTGAAAAGAGATAAAGCTGGTACATATTGTTGATTGTAGACCCAGATGTGTATTTAAACATTAAATTTATTAAATAACAGAAAATATTTACAATTTTTTTTTTGGTAACAAGGGTTAATATTTACAACGTTTCATCCAAAACAAATTTGTAAAGCTGGAAAAACCAGAAAGATTCGACAAAGAGATGAAACATAGAACAATCTCAGTCAAATCCTCTTATACTTTACCAGCGGTGAAGTAGCGCACCGTGCTTCCTAGGCTCCTAGCTTCTAGATAGCAAAGACTGATGATGCGACCGCGAACGGTCTCTTGTCGATGATACCAATAAGGTTGGTATAATGGTGATAACCCTTTTGATGTCTCCTCTCATTTTTGAATTGTATACTTTTGTTCTTCTCTTCATTTAACACTACAATGATCCTCTGTTACCATCTATCATCCTTGGTCCTTGGACTTGCTTATACTTTACTATATAATCTATATATCCAAGTTATGTTCAAGCCTATTGGACTTTGTGTTAGACGATGGTTAAGTGGGCCATCATTGCATATATAAGCTCTCTTCAACACTAGACCTAACCAAAGATTTTCCATTTAGAGGATAAAGACTCAAATCACGACATATGGGTAAACGACTAGGACAAATCTCCTTCCAATGGTCCTTCCGATTTAAACATCACCCATTAGAGGCCTCATCATATTTGGCATGGATGTCATTAAACACTTAGAGCTACATGAGATGCATAACGCATTAAATATACGGTATGTCATATCGCATACGCCACGCGAGTCGTATGAAAAACATGATTGACTTGACTCATCGAAGCTCGCAGACGACGCACTTGCCCACGTAACATGCACTAGCTGCGTCAAAACTATATCATGACGCGATCCTCCACGCATTTGACAGGTGACGAATACATCCATTTGGGATCCGATGACCCAAGATCCGAGTCATCCGACAATTTAAATTAAAAAGAAAACCTCTATGTATAATAATTCAAAGTCTTCAGAAAAAATACCATACTGGTGTCTTGGTCAATCTTGACCCCTTTTCGATGATGAAAGTTTACTTACTCTCTACCGCTAGATGAAGATGTCAAGGATTTTGTTCAAACATTGATTAAAACATACTTCTTAGATATTTGATAAAAAAAAAACAACAGTTGTAGTTATTTATGACTATACCACATAATTTCATTCAAAATATCTTAACTATTAAGTTATATTTTAATTAAAATTAAATATTTGAATCAATTGTATAGATGAAGCTCTTTCACATGTCCGTACAAAAATTCATACGAAAGACCTAATTATTATACTAAATATAAACACGACTTTATATTTTATCAAAATAATTATTCAATTATCATGTTGTTTAGGAGAATACAGTCATTTTCTAAATATTATTGTTGGGATTTTCAAACCCATGTCCAATTTTTTAATATTGTCCACTTTGGATCTATGTGGCAAAGTTTGCACAGATTTATTTTTGGCTCATTCCCAAAATATCTCATACTAATCAGAGTTGAAAATTACTTATATATTAAACCATATTTGTCTAAACTTCCGATGTGTGACTTGGATTGATATCTCAACAATCCTCCATTCAAACCAAAGACCACACAAACCATTGGCCTCTAACTTCCAGCGAAACATGGTACCCATTTAAACTGCCGTAATCACCAACGAAACCCGCCTCCTGATCTTCTGCACCGTCAGGAAGACTTTCGACACAAGGCATTAGCACCCTTTAATCGCGAGATCACCTTGAGGGTTCTCCCTCCCACAAACGTACATGCAGCCCACACCCACTTCTCCAGGTCTAACTTTTCTCTGAACCCGGACTCTGATACTATAGTTAACATTGGGCTTTTCAAGCTCATGTCCAACTTCCCATTAGTATGATATTGTCTGTTTTGTGCCTAGGTGGCAAAACCCGCACAAATTTATTTTTGGGTTCCTTCCCAAAAAGTTTCATACTAATCAGAGTTGAACATGACTTATATATTAGATCATATTTGTCTAAACTTCCGACGTGGACTTGGATTGATATCCTAATAAACATGGTGAGTTGAAAAAAGTAAAAAAAAAATACAATGGTCGTAAATTTACCTTTTATTCCCTTTAATTAATTAAAATTTTCAAAATGGATATAATATAAACTCACCCGTATTGGTAAATTAATGTAGGTTCCGAGGAAGAAGAAAGACTAAAATTAATCAGCTAGCACTAAATTTAGATAACTACTTAAGAGGATAAAATAAGATTAGATATTGGTGTGATAAAGCTTGGGCCGCCTATAGGCTATCATTCATATTAACAATTTTGGAAACGGCAAATATGTGTCGTTTCACATGCCAACTTGGCAACTTCGTAATCACTCTGCTTTTACTGCCGCAAATTATAAGCCGTCCACGCATATGACAGCTGTCGATCATCGGAAGCATGTGACGCGTCTTCAATCTCACATCTCACTCGCGTAAAAACGCGCGTGTTATTCTACCCTCCATCAGATATCCGCCACGTAAGAATCTAGATACTCACGTGAGTAAGTAGCGAATATGTTTTAATTACGTACTCGCGGAGCTCACTTAGATTTGTAGTCTCTTTGTGACGTGAAAGCGACCGGCCGATTAAATGTAAGTAAAAAAACGTTGTCTCATTCTCGTGGCAAAAAAAGCGGATAAGTAAGCAACAAAAAAAGAAGCATTAATTACGAAAATACCCTTTTGTGTGTCTTAATTTTCCGAAAGGGAAAAACAAATTTGCGCCGCGTTTCTTCAACGCTCCATAGTTTTCTTTTCATTTCCTCTTTCAAAATCCAGAGAAAGAGAGAGAGAGAGAAAAAAAGAAGAGATTTTTTCTCATGGGATTCTGAAAAGGAGGTATCTTCTCTCTGTGGTTTTGTTCTTACAAGGAAATTCGAAGGATTCGAAAAGTTGTTGTTTTTCTCTCTCGAGCTAAGGTGATTATCTGTGTATATGTTGATATTCAGAAACCCTAATTTTTATGTTTTTGATTTTTGGGGATATATGTTCGTTCGTGGTGAAGGGTTTGATTTTTTCTGATTAGTTTGTCGTTCTCTTTGATTTTCTCGGGAAAAGTTAGGAAAATATGGAAATGGAAGTTGTTTTGGGAATCGGAGAGGAGGCAAGACCTAAAGCTTGTACTTCAGAAATTGGATCAGTTAAACAACAACACGACTCAGGTGAGAAAACCCTAGAAGATGAGAACGGTGTTAGGGTTCCTGAAAACGGAGGGCAAGAGGTTTTGGGCGATGTTGTTGATGATGATGACAACAAATCCAAGGGAGACGTTGTTGTTGAGAGGGAGGATTTAAACGGTTCTGGAGTTGTTGAAGATTGTGTGATGAATGGAGTTTCGTCTCTGCTGAAACTGAAGCAAGATGTCAGTGAAGAGGATAAGAATCTTCAAGAGGAAAAGGAGATTAGTGGAGACGAAGCTGAAGATGAAGAGGAAGAGGAAGAGGAAGAGGAAGAAGAAGAAGAAGAAGAAGAAGAGCATGGATACAATGTTGGAGATTTTGTGTGGGGCAAAATCAAGAATCATCCATGGTGGCCAGGTCAGATTTATGATCCATCAGAAGCTTCAGATTTGGCTTTGAAGGTAAAGCAAAAGGGAAAGTTGCTTGTTGCATATTTTGGAGACGGGACATTTGCTTGGTGCGGTCCATCGCAGTTGAAACCATTTGCAGAGAGTTTTAAAGAGTGTTCAAAGATAAGCAGTTCGAGGGGATTCCTAAGTGCGGTGGAAGAGGCGGTAGGAGAAATGGGTAGACACATTGACCGTGTACTGATATGTGATTGTGAAGACGAAAAGCGCAAGTTCGATAACCCCGAAGTTAAGAATGCTGGGATAAAAGAAGGCGTTGCTGTTCGTGACGTAAGAAGAGATATGATTTCGTCTTTGCTGGTTGGAAAACCTGAAGGGATTCTTCAAGATGTTAAAGGTTTTGCTGAGACTGTTAGTTTTAGCGGGTTGCTTGAGCTCGAGATTTTGAAAAGGAAGGTATCTGCGTTCTATCGGTCTAAAAGAGGATATGGGTTGACCGAGTACCCTGAGCCCCAATCAGTCCCAGGGCTTGAAGACAAGAACAATGATGATGATGATGATGAAGACGAGAACATTGATGATGGGATTAATTGTTCGAGCAAAGAAAAACAAGAAGAGGTGTCGGATCCTGAAGAGCCTCTTCAGAGATCGTTAGAGAAGTGTTCTGGGTTTCCTGATCATAGGCTGCAACACAGAAGGAAGCAGAAGAGCATTGCTGAAATTTTGGAAAATGAGTCCGCTGCTAAGGTTAGATTTGAGACAGAACCAGAGGATGGAAATGTAAAGTCGAGTAGGAAAAAGGCGAAACGCCGTGATGAAGTTAAGGGTGAGCTTGCAACTGTAACCACCGCCACACCGAGGAGGAGAAGAATGAGTGAAGTTTCTTCAATCGAAGACAATGGTCGCAAGCAAGTGGAAGAAAATAGCAAAGGCAAAACTTTTTCAAGGAAGAGGAAGAAAAGGGATGTGGATGATGATGATAATGATGATGGGGGTGGAGACCGAGAAGAGACTGAGAAAAAGGAGATTTTGGATGATGCAACAGATAATGATTCAACTCCGTTAGCTTCACTGCGAAAAAGGGTCAGGGTTGATGCTTTAAGTGCTGGAAATGGCGAGACCTCCACACAAACAACAAAGAGAGAGAGGAAGAAGAGCAAGTATTTTTCGCCTGAGTACTTATCAGATTTTTCATCGAAAGGGAGAAAAAAGAGCAAAATCGAATCTGAATCTTCCAAAGTTTCAAGTCAGAGCCAAGTAGGAGATCAAATGACCAATGCTAGTGATAGCCTCGTGGCAGTGGAAGAGGATAAGTTGGATAAACCTTGCGAATTATTATTATTGGAGAATGGTATAGGTCATCAAGAACTGTCAGAGGAACTCAGTAATGCTGTCGATTTTCTGAGATTGGGAGCTACAGCTGAGGAAATTCGGGATCTAATTCGTCTAGCGGCTCTTGGTACACAATATCCAAAAGACAGTAGCTCAAGAGACATGGTAAGAGAGTTCATGTCCATCTACAGAAGCTTCACATATCATGATGGTGCCAATAGCAAGTTTTTTGGGAGTTATAATAGTTCAGATACAGACAAGGAAGAACTGAATGGGACTGGCAAAGCTGAGACTAAAGGAAAAGAGAGAAAATCTAAGAAGCCTAAAGCAAAGCAGCAAACAGAGGAGATTGCGCAAATTGGAAAAGAAGAGAATGAGACAGACAAGCATGAGACGACGAAGAAAGAGAGAAAACCAAAGACGCCGAAATCAAAGAAGCAAGCGGATGAAGAAGAAGAAGCCCGGAAAGAGTCGAGTGAGACAACAAAGAAAGAGAGAAAGCGTAAGAAGCCTGAACCAAAGAAGCAAGCGGATGAAAAAGAAGAAACCCTGAAAGAGTCAAATGAGTCAACGAAGAAAGAGAGAAAGCGTAAGAAGTCTGAATCAAAGAAGCAAGTGGATGAGGAAGAAGAAACCATGAAAGAGTCAAAGAAGAAAGAGAGAAAACCTAAGAAGCCTAAATATGAGGAAGAGGAAACGCGGAATGAGACTGAGAAACCCGAGAAGAAGAAGAAGAGAGAGGGAAAGTCGAAAGAGCAGAAAGTGGATAAGAAAAAGACAGAAACTGAGAAGGAATTTTCAGGAGCTGAGCTTCTTGTTACATTTGGTCCTGGTTCGAGTTTGCCTAAGAAGGAAGAGCTGATTGAAATCTATGAAAAGATTGGAGCCTTGGACGAAGAGAGAACTAATATGTTCGACGACAACTTCTGTGCCCGTGTCGCCTTCGTGAACATAGCTGATGGAGAAAAAGCCTTCGAGTCCTCACAAGAGAAATGTCCATTTGCTTCTACTTCCACAGTTAAATTCAGGCTCAAGTATCCTAATGAGAGAGCAGAAGAGAAGAAAGCTGAAGCTGAAGTTGCAGAGACAGCAATGGAGATGGAACATTTGAAGAAGAAGCTGGAGGAGATGATATCATTAGTGGATGAATCGAAAGGAGGAATGACTGAAGAAGTGAAAGTGAAACTTGAAGACGAGATGGTGAATTGGCTCGAGAAAGTAAGGAAGATGTGATCGTCTTAGGATTATGTCTTATATGTTTTGTTGGTTGAGAATTTTCAGGAGACTTTTACAGGATTTAGGATAATTATGGTTTCTGCAAAACAAAAACAAAAAACTATTTTCTGAAGTTGATGATACTATGATCTTGTCATAGGTTAGAATTAGGTTGATGGTTTTGTCTTGTCGTAGACTTTTTAAGTTTACCAAATTTGAGACTAAACCCATTCAATGGGCTTTTGGTATATAACATTCTCGTGAAGGCCCATTGATATTGGGCAATTAAACCAAACTAAATCGAAACAAGTAGTTTGTTTGTTCACGCGAAATCAAATCGAATCAACATTATTCTTTTTTTTTTTTTTTTCCGACTAAATTGCTTTCGTTAAAAACCAGAGTACAAGCATTGTTGCAAAGTAATCAACATTATTCATCTATCTGATTACGAAGCTCAATCCAAATTAATTTTTGACAATAACTCGAACAGTAGAG
>PKMM01018733.1:195821-230366 GCA_002933915.1 Eutrema heterophyllum
TAAAGTATATCATATATATATATATATATATATATATATATAGTGTTTTAAAAGTTAGTCCATAAATGTGTAGTGAAAAAGGATGATCGATTTTTCACGTCCTAATTTTCTTTTTGACGTCTTTCGCGTCCTAATGTAAAAATGTATGGCATTTGATAAACTAATCTTGACCGGCTTAAGTATGTGATGGAACTTGGAAGTACATATAGTTTCATAATACAGTGGAAACTCTATAAATTAATAATTGATAAATTAATAAACACGATAAACTAATAAAAAATTTTGATCCCAAAATAGATCGATTAAAAATAGAGGAAATTTGATTTAAAATTTTAAAATTCTTATATATTTTGAAAACTAACCTTTGATTTAAAAAGTTTGAAAACTAACCTTTTTATTAGGTAAAAAAACAATAATACCATCATGAATTTTGAGAATTTACAATTACAAATATTATTTATTTTGGCTTTTTATTTTTCAGAATAAAATATTTCTTGTAAGATAAAATTTTAATTAAAATTTTAATTTTAGATATATTTTATTGAACAAAAAGGAATTTATTTTAATTATAGAACAAATTAAATTTTAGATATATCGGAGGAGTGACATGCTTTTGCATTACACTTGGAAGAATTCATGAAGAGTAACGAGGCGTTTACTTTTCTCTCAATCTCGCATATTTTTAGCACAAACAACACAAAAAGCGTACAAGTTAGCATAGAGTGCTCGAATCTACCGCATGACACTGTTTATGTAAATTTGGTACCCCGATTTGAATTTCCGAACCGTTCTAAATATTACGATGTGGACAAAACAAAATATACCACCGTAATTATGTATATAAGACTTCTATAAGGAACACATTTTGCTAATAGTCAATATTTGACAATCTAAGGTAAGTTGTATTTGACATATGTTTTTTGGATTCTATGTACGTTTGAATAATTATATTGACAATATTTTTATATAATATTTGCTGCAAGATCACTTCAAGAGATCTATATAGTGACTAACGAATATATTTTAATTTGTATATTATGAAATCAAACAACATAATTAGAAGTTTATTCTTATTTTAATTAATAAATTTGAAATAATATGTTTTCTTTTATTTTTAAATTAATCAGAAATAAAAATTGGATTTAAAAATATTATTTATGTTTGATTTATCTAGGATATTTTGGAAATTTTAAATCCGAAAAAGTTAGTTTTCAAAAAAATTTAAACATGGATTAGTTTTCAAAATATATAAATTTGTAGGAATATTAAACCAAATGTCCCTTAAAAATATAACACAATTAGATAAGATAATAAAATAATAATTTTAACAAAACCTCTATGTAAATATATGGTCCCATTAATATTATAAACTAATAATTATCGTAAAAAAAAACTTATACTAACATATAACTAACATAATCTACTAAAATATGAGTTTAGTGATGCTTTTTTGTTTTCTTTAATTTTAGAAGAAATTTTTAGAAGATTATAAACTTTAAAGAAAATCTCTTTTTAAATTAATGATTAATTAATAATTATTTTTTATCCAAAATCGATAAATTAATAAAATATCAAAGTCCCAACATTATTACACTACTAGAAAACATGTGTATTTCCGACAAAAATTTCCGACGAAAAATGTGGTCGGAAAAAATTCTCAGAATTTCCTCGGACATTTTCGACAAATATAATTCTCTCGGAAATTTGTAAGAAATTTCTCGGAATATTTCTCGGAAATTTGCCGAAATTCCCTCAAAATATAGTCGAAATGTGTTTCCAAGTGACAATTTACTCGATTTGGAGAGAACGCAACTCGAGAATCCATCACACGGCTTACAACACTGTTCAATAGTTGGTTCCGGCGATCGAGAAGCTTATACGCAACAGAATTACATCGCTGAACTACTCCACAAACCCTCAACTTCACGATCTCCTTCAGCGATGGTTCACAATTTCGCCTCGGTGACCTCCTTCTCGCTCTGGTTTTCATGTATTGTTGTTGCATCTGTTTTGCAACTCTGTTTTAATAGTGATGCCATAGTTTTCTCATTTAAACCTCTTGTACATAATTTTTGAATGATCAATAAATTTAGCATTCAATCAAAAAATATATATATAGTCGGAATTTTCCGATGAAAAACTTTCTTGGATATTTGTCGCAAATCTTGTCCGAAAATTGTCGGAATTTTTCCGGCGAAAATACTTTCCCGGAAACACGCCGGAAATCTTGCCATTTCGAAACTTAATGTAATGTGGGAAAATAATTTGTTGAAATTTAATAATGTTTTTGGGTAAGTGTGGTTTTTTTATTAAGTGTCGAACTTCGTTTTAGAACCCACTTAACCGGTTCCGAGAAAATTCCGGAACTTATTTCGGTTTGCCGATCACCCGTTCCGACGAGATTCCGAAAAACTTGTCGGAAAGTTCTCGGAAACCGGTTATCAAATTTCGATTGGGTGTATTTATATCTATGTTAATTATTGGAAATTTTTTGGAAACCATTTAACGTTTCCGACAAACTTCTTACTTTGTCGGAAATTTCTCCGAAACCGTTATTTGTTTCTGACAAAATTCCGATAACATGTTAAGTCACATCACCTACGGTTTCCGAGAAATCCGATAACGTCGTCAGAAACTTCTAGGAAATCGGAATTTGCCTATAAAACTGTATAACTTTCCCTGTCCACGCTCACAAGTTTTGCCATAACAACCTCACAACTCTCTCTCTCTCTTCCATTCCTCTCTGCCTCCACTACGAATCATTTTTTAAAGGTAAGTGTTTTTGTTTTAGTTATTGTTTTACTTTATTTTTTAACATTAGAATAGTTTATAAATATTTATTGAATTGTAAATGATGGTAGTTAATTGAAAATTGTATCATTATAATAGAATTGTAACATTAGAATAGTTGATAATTGAAAATTGTTATGGAATTGAAATTTTTTAAGTTCAATGATTAAACCTTTATTGGTAGTTAAATGAAAATTGTTATAAAATAGTTAATTAATTGTTTTTTATATTTTTTTATTTCTCATCGGAAATTCTCGGAATGGAGTATTTTAAAAATATTTTGTAGGAAATTCATCGGAAAATTCTAGTGACGATTGGTGGTGAGTTTAGCACTCCCCGGTTTAACTTGGTTTGAATTAAAATCAGCCCAATTACCGACTTTTCAGGCCCATCAAGGCCCAAGCTCGTCACCAGCGTCGCCGACCTCCGAGATTTGCGGAATATTTCATGATCTCAGAGGGATTTTAGGAAATCTTCCTTTTCATAATGGAATTAGGAAAAGCAAGTTATCATTTTCCTGATGGAACTAGGAAAAGAAAATCATCATGTTTTTAGCTAGCTTGAAACCTTATAAATATGAGAGCTCCTCATTCATAATATTCATCTCATAACTCATTCACGAGACCAAAGAGACTAAGAGCTCCAACTTCATAGCTTTTGTTCTTCTAGTTCTCTTTTACCGATTAAAGTCTCTCGACTTAATCCATTTTGTACTTTGCCGAGTTTGATCTAATAAAACGAGATTCGATCCATTGAGTTTACTGTTTAACCCCTTGTGTGATCTCCAGGATCAACAATTGGCGCTAGAAAGAGGGCTCAAACCTCCGTCTTGATAAAACTTTCTGATCTCATAGAAAAAACTCGGCAATGGCAGAATCACCAACCAGCTCGGTGCACGGTGATGATAACAACAGCACTGCTAACGCCACAATGGCTCAACTCGACCAACTCGCTCTCCTGCAGACTATGGCTACGCAACTCGGGGAACTGTTCAAAAGAAACGATGAACAATTTACGTGCTGGTCGCAGCCCAAACCAAGCTCCAAAATCAGCTCAGCGAATTCCGACAAAGCCAAACAACTCCCCAATCTACGACCTTAGGATCTATCAGAATTCACGCAACACAATCCACCGATCCGGCGTCCCGGGACCAAGAGATAGAAGCGTCAAAGCCCAACTCCGAGATATGAACTCCAAGTTCCATCATGCCACTAGCTCGGCACCCGAGATCGACCGTGTAATCCAGGAAACTCATAAAACCTCGTTCGCATCACGGATCCTCAACGTCCTAGTCCAGCATCTCTGGAAAAAATCAAAATCACTGGATACGAAGGCAACTCCGACCATCGCCACTTCATGACCTCCTTCGGAATTATGATGAACCGCTTCAAATTCCAAACCGAGGAAGAAAAAGACGCTTCGAAGTGCCAACTCTTCGTAGAGAACTTAGCCGGAACCGCGCTCGATTGGTTCTCGCAGCTCAAAGCAAACTCAATCGACAACTACAACGAACTCACAACCAAGTTCCTCAAACGCTTCACGATGTTCATCAAGAATAAAACCAAGAACTCTGAACTCTGGTCCCTCGAGCAGGGCCAGACCGAACCACTGAGAAATTTTATGGACCGGTTCATATCGATATTGACTCACTGTACCATCGACGATGACGCCGCAATCGAAGCCCTCTGCAAAGCGACATGGTACAAGACAGCCTTCACGTAACCGACCTCTAATCTTGGAAGACGCACTACACAAGTCACACACGTATATCCTCGAGGAGGAGGAAGAGGCTGCCAAAGATAAACAATATGCCCTCAAGCACTATTACTAGTTCGCCATCCGATTAAAAAGAAAAAAACAAAAACAAAAAACGCTCACCGAGCTCGTTTTCATCATCGATATGAACTACGAATGGTTTGATCTCTTTCGGGGGTACGTAGGCAACTCACCTCGGGTCCAGCTATGATTCTAAAAAAAAAAAAAAAAAAAAAAAAAAATTCTCAACTCAGCCAAACTATCGCAGTTCGCCGAAATCTTCAGTTCGTATGACAGTCTAAAACGACTAAGTAATAAAAGCCGAACTCTTCAGTTCGTACAACAGTATGAAACGACTAAGTAATAAAAGCAGAACTATCGCAGTTCACCGAACTCAAAAAGTTCGTATGACAGTCAGAAATGACTAAGTAATTTATAAGCCGAACTATCGCAGTTCGCCGAACTCAAACAGCTCGTACTCTCATAAGCCGAACTTCTTAGTTCTCACTTAAAACCATCGCGGTTTCACACATCAACGTCATGGCCAGACGATCGATAGCACTCCTCAGGGATGCAAAACGTTTAAAGTCGAGATCTGTCTCGCACAAGCCGAGAATAAGACCCGCATTGAAATCCATCCTCAGATCATCCGAGCTAAATAAGTCGAACCACCTTGCACACTCGGATTCGATCTGGGGACTCTGAGTATCTTGAGATGAGCAAAACATCGCAGTCTCATGCTAAGCTTTCGGGGTGAAGCCGAACGACACATTCTCGCAAATTAAGCCGATTTTTCAACAATCGCAAATTTGATAAGTCGATTTCCCAACAATCGCAAACTTTATAAGCCGATTTCTCAACAATTGCACATATGTAAGCCGATCCTCAGCGATCGCCGATCTCGAATTGATCAAAAACCGAGTTCATCTAACGTACCCCGGCTAAGACCGTATTATATACGGCACCAATTTGGTATGTAGAGGACTCGAGAGGATCGTATCATTTTACGACCTTACGCGGATTAATAAACAATCCCGCTTCCGAAAATTCCTAAGCTGAACTTATCAGTTCGCACTACAGTCAAAATCGGCTAAGTTATATAAGCCAAACTCTTCAGTTCGCACTACGATCGAACACGGCGAAGTAAAATAAGCCGAGCCTTCACAGTTTGCAAAAGGATTAAGTCGAGCTCACATAAATCGCAAACTTTTCCGCGAACTACGAATGAGTTGATCCCTTCCAAGGGTACGTAGGCAGCCTTTCCCAAGGCGCAGCTATAAAACCAAAACCAAAAGACGCTCTTCCTAAAGCGGCTCATCGATCCCGACGTTCAACCAACCTCGCAACAAAATCCGAGCTAATAAACTCGCATAAGCTGCTGAACTCCGCCGAAGACAAGGTCTTCAAGACATCAAGACAAGATGCCGATCTCAATTCCAACCGAGTTAAAGAATTCTTTATAAACTTCGCCGAACTCAAAGAACTCCTTCGCCGAACGGGGGGGGGGACTTATTATTGGTGGTGAGTTTAGCACTCCCCGGTTTGAATTAAAATTAGCCCAACTACCGACTTCTCAAGCCCATCAAGGCTCGAGCTCGTCACCAGCGTCGCCGACCTCCGAGATTTGCGGAATATTTCCCGATCTCGGAGAGATTTTAGGAAATCTTCATTTTCCCAATGGAACTAGGAAAAAGAAATCATCCTGTTTTTAGCTAGCTTGAAACCTTATAAATGGGAGAGCTCCTCGTTCATAATATTCATCTCATAACTCATTCACGAGACCAAAGAGACTAAAAGCTCCAACTTCATAGCTTTTATTCTTCTAGTTCTCCTTTACCGATTAAAGTCTCTCGACTTAATCCGTTTTGTACTTTGCCGAATTTGATCTAATAAAAGAAGATTTGATTTATTGAGTTTACTGTTTAACCCCTTGTGTGATCTCTGGGATCAACAGTGACTTTCCGGTTGATCTTTATCTGAAAGTTCTTGAAATATTTCCGACGAATTTCCGACAAAATATTATTAAAATATGATTTTCTCATAAATTCATCGGAAAAGTTCCGAGAACTTTCCGACTACCGTTTCCGACGACTTACCGATAAAGTCATTTCTCGGATATTTTGCGACGATTCCAACCAAATTTGGTTTCCGAGGTTCATATTCCGACCAATATCTTTCCGACGAATAGCTTGGTCAAAATTCACATGTTTTCATGTAGTGTTAATTCATAGAGTTTCTACTCTATACGCCTTTGTTTTTCTCTTCTTTGTGTTAGATTATGATTGGTTCTAATTCAGTTAATGGGCCATAAGCTCATCTACTTAAAAATATGGCATACTTTTGGATTTAAGCATGAATGGAGAATGGTGAATGTTGAATGTTGAATGTTGAATGTTGAATGGTGAATGGTGAATGGTGAATGGTGTTGGTTGCATATTCTGTCATTCTCTCGTTGAGTGCAGATGAACTAAAAAATATGTTGTTTTAAGTATCAAACAAAGGTAAGCAAGAAGAAATTGAAGATATTAGATTTTGTGAACTAGGAAATGTGCTCCAACAGACAATGTATCATGAAGCAGATGACATGCCATGAACGTGGGAGTTGTCAGGCTAAATAAGTTGATTGGGACAAGTCGGCGATTCAAAAGATCTCCCGTTCTGAGTGTTGAGTGAGCAACTAACCCTAAATTCTCAAATCTATTTATACATGTATCAGGAGGATGAATCTATTGTCTTTGAAAACTGGAATTGTTTTCAGACAATTTAAAGTATATAATACATGAATTCCTTTTTTTTCCCCATACATTAGTTCATGGACTTACATGAAAAGTAAGCAGAAAATACTTGAAATTGCTAAAATTTCGAAAAAATACATAAAGCCAAGGGGTTTAAACACTACAATATATGACAGAAAAACTTTCAAATTTATTATGATGTGTGATAGAAAAAATAAGAACATTTGTTACAAATTTTTCGTAACATGGTAACATATTAATATGTTAACATATATGTAAAATAATATTATTTTAGTTTTTCTTTGTGTTTACTAAAAATAATAACATATAGAATTGGATTTGATTTGCGTACGTAGAAAATTTTGATCATGTAATGAAATAATAGTTTATGGAAAAAAAGGTTGATATTCAAGATTCTTTTGATAAACTTATTGCAACTTTTACTATGATAGAAGCTCATTGCAAAAGTTTGATTATTTATTTCAATGGTTACTTATTTTGAGTTGGTTTATTTTAAACTATAAACTGTTGCTTTTAATATTATATATATAGCAATTGTGCAATAAGCTTAAGTATTTTATGCATATCTTCTGATGAATTCATGCATAAAAATGAACAAAAAAAGTCGATCTGTTTATTGCTTTTTTTGCTTTTAATTAGTTTGTCTTGGATTGATGTGTCAATTGCATCTTTATGTGTGTAAACTTCACCCACCTGATGAGATAATGAACCGTAAGACCTGCTGCAAGAGTTTAAGTGTTTAACAGTGAAAAGTCTTTATTACATGAAATAGATTCATGTTCCCCCCCCCCCCCAACTACCAATAAACCTTAAGCAATAAAGTAGGACGATTAAACCCTTTAACAAAAAATAAAATAAATGATTATAAAAAAAAATATATATGTAAGAAGATTATAAGTTTTAATGCATGAGTTAGTTTTCAAAAAGATTGAAGTTTCTAAGTTCTAACAGAGATATGCAACTAGAAGGACCTATTAATTAAAAAAAAAAAAAAAACTGTAGAGATTTTCACTGTAGACCAAATTAACAAACAGATAACGATGAAAAAGGCCACGATTTGTTACATCGCGACCTACCTTAATGGGCCACAAGACCATATACATCCAGCTTAGGCCCATATACTATTGGGTGTTATAATGGCCTGATTGAGCTCAAGTTTTACGAAATAAAATATTCAATTTGCCTTCTTCTTCTTCTCCTCCATTTTCAGATTCGATGCCCTCCAATTTGTATGTAGCCTACGGAAACGAAAGGGGAAATTGCGGCGAATCAAAGGTATTAGAACCCAAGCGAATAATGAAAACACTACGAATTTCTCTAAACCCTATAAAGTAAATAAACCAATTGATTGAATTTTATGCAATTTTGTTTTTCTCTCTGATTTTTGTTTTGTGTAAACCTCAAAAAGGTTGATCCATGGCTGATGTACAGTTGAAGAGAAGAGGCTACATCTGGGCAATTTCTGCTGGGCTAAATGCAGCTCTTGCCGCCATCTCTGCAAAGTTCTTCTCATCTCTGGTAATGTTATTAACATTTTCTCAAATTTTGTATCACTTGATCTGAATTTTTTTTTTAAATGAAGTGATTATCTTTAATTTTCTTTCAATTAATCCATCTTAGAGGCCTTAATTAATACTATTGTAAACTACAGGTGATTAAGTATGGATTAGTTGTATTCTGCAATGTGGTTATGTGGGGATGTTATGTAAACAGCTTAAGAGCTCTCTCATCGTTACAAGCTACAGTCACAAACTTTGCTGCTAATTTCCTCTCTTCCGGTTTAGCTGGCCTCTTTCTGTTTCAGGAATCCTTACCATTCCGTGTAAGTTTTTTTGGATCTTTGAAAAAAATGTTTTATGTATATGCTTTCTTGGCTGTATAATGTATGGATGTCAAAGTCTATACTATTGCAGATTCCAAAATTTGTATTCGTTTTTTAAGGTTGGAGTTTATAAGACAGACACCAAAAATTGTTATGATGAAGTGATATTTTGGCTTTATAAGTTTACTTGAGTTTGGCTGATACATTCTTGCAGTGGTTTGCGGGAGCTTTATCGATCACCCTTGGAGTTGTAATCCTCAGTAAGTCAAGTGTTGATAAGAAGGTTAGCTCGGATTGATTCAAGAACTGGTGTAATATAGCTTAGCTTCTATTTTTGGAGAAGGCTGCTTTGACTACAAGCATCTAGAGATGTCGCTTTGTTCTGAGTTTTGAGTTTTAAAGGTTATTCTGTAAAAGAAAACATATAATATATTAGAACCAGTATGCCAATTCTATTGCAACTGGAGTCTCCAATTTCTTGCCATCTTATTGTTCTTCTCCTTCTCCTTCTCCAAACCTCATACAGACTTTGACAATAATCTTTTACATTATGCAATTATTGTGCTTTCTACTTAAAATACTATCAAATTGGTTATTATACATCGCCATTGCTTCCTTTTTCACGCACAAGTTTTTTTGTTCTTATTGTATAATAGTTTTTTTTGTTTGTTAAAATACTGTATAATTGTATACTTATACAATATTTCATAAATGGTTGCCAGCTACACAATGATATTAAAAATAAGAAATTTAAAAAATGATATTATAAATATGAAAAATAAGTAGAAAATCATAATATCCATCAGTCATTATTGAGAGGATTAAAAACTACTACTTTAGTTGATACTTATTTTAAAGTTTAAAATTTGTGAGTTGTTACTAAAATTTTATACTTTATGATTATGGGTGAGCTAGAAGTATAACACGGTAATTTTTTCTTTGTTGATAAAATAACACGGTAATTTTTTCACTTATACTTCTTATTAAGATGTTTTATTTCAGAGTAGAGTTTGTGTGTGTGTTTAAGCCGCTACGTACTGGCATAGTTGCTTATATATTGTAGAATATATTGGAAGAATCTGATTTGCAATGCTATGTTTGGTTTCAATGAATTATTGTAGTTACAATTTCCACGAAAATTAACATGCAGTGGCAAGAAAGTAATGGATCAATCGTACTACAAATTCTTTTTTTTGATAATTGTTGTTTTGTAAATTGAAATGCTATATTTGATATAATGGAAACGATCTTTAGATGTTTGATGTAGTAAAAATTCACAATAACTACATAAATAATTTATACATCAAACGAGTGTATGTCATTGTTTTGTGGTGTAACATATTCTGGATCGTTGATCTAGTATCTACTTTAGGTATTGTTTTCTCTATATACATATTGAGATCAATTAATTTACCTAGTTTTTGCAAGTAGATGAACTCTTTTCAGCAGTCACGAAGATGCTGACTTTGAGTCAAAGGACCCATAGAAGAACACATTCACAAATGTAACATCCCAATTTCTGGTATATGCGGAAAGATTTATAAGAATTGATTTGGTTATCTATGTCACCAAAGTGCATTTATTTTTTCGGTCACTTGTTCAGAGAGAACTCCAAAGTTAAACGTGCTTGAATTGGAGAAATTTAATGATGGGTGGCCTATTAGGAAGTCATTTGCGGTACCGTGTGAGTGAGGACAAAACACGGAGAAAGATCACGTAGTAATTTGTAGGGTCAGTAAACAGTGTCGTCCCTATCATTTTAGAGACTTAAAGCAAATTTGTGTAAATGTGGCCCTTATATTTATATTTTACAATATGTTTTTTTGAATTATGTTTTTATACTATTTTATATATTTGTGATAAACAAAACGCAAAACTATATAATAGTTTTAAGATAATTTACAAACTATGAAAAAGATACGGAAAAGAATAAACTTTAGGAGAACAAAAAAAATATATATATAAAATGTCAAAATATCAATGGGTACTACCAGATATTTGAAACTGGGGTGAAAATTACCAAAAGTTGTAAAGGGGAATATTGCCACTAGACCATTATCAACTTCATGTATGTGGCCTTAATTTTTATTAATTATTAGGTGGCCTAAAGCTAATGCTTTTTTTGTTTTATAGGAGGAACGGGTCCGTCAGTAAACAAGTCTTACGAGTCTCCCGGACGAAGGTGGGGCCCACGGGCCGAGAGAGGGCGTGGGAGCCCACAGACAGTGGCGATCGGGGCGTTATAAGTGGTATCAGAGCCGGACCCAAAAACGAGTGTGGAGTCATGTGGGCTCACACCGTTAAGGGTAACGATCCTGGTGCGCAACGAGGGAGTTGCGCTCTGTGAGTGGGGGTGATTGTAACATCCTGATTTCTGGTATATGCGGAGAGTCTTATAAGAATTGATTTGGCTACCTATGTCACCAAATTGCACTTATTTTTTCGGTCACTTATCCAGAGAGAACTTCAAAATTAAACGTGGTTGAACTGTAGCAATTTGCGGTACCGTGTGAGTGAGAACAAAACACGGAAAAAGATCATGTGGTGATTTGTAGGATTAGTAAACAGGTCTTACGAACCTTCCAAACTAGCGTATCGGGGCGTTATAACAAAGGTAGACTTATAAACTCAAAAAATCATGTCACAAATACGTGCAAACCATTTTGTCTGTCTCCATCAAACATCCTAAATTGAAAAATCAAATCTTTTTTTTCTTTCTTTTAAGTCTCATTTTAGTTTAAGATCCTCGCATCTATACACACACACACACATGAATCATGAAACTAACCACATGTCAAAATCTTAGGACAGAGACAGAACCGACAAACATGTAAGTCACTACTTTCTCCACGCGGCCATGAACGTGCTTCCCATTTTCTTTATTTTTTTTCCTTCCTACTTATATCTCTATCTTCTGCATCTTTTTTACCCGAAAAATTACAAAACCCATCTCTCAAAAATTAAAATCTCACCTTCTTGTTTTCGTTGATAAATCTAGTTATGCCTCCTCCGGCAATGATTACGTTTGATGATAGTTTACCCGAGAAATCTAGCGATCCTATTCTCCCCCGTTCTTTGGCAAGAGACGACAGCTTCAGAATGGTATTGCCTCCGGCGATGCCTCCGCCTAGAGACTCTGCCGTTCCGCTTCCTATGCTCCCGGAGCCGATGAGAGTCCGGAAGAAACTTAGCCACCAAGAATCAATCCTTTTTATGAGGAAATCTCGTTACTCGGAAGAAGATTTCAAATGTAACGCCTTCTGCTTGTCTCTGCCAGGATTCGGGAAACACAAGCCGGTTAGATCTTCTTCGAAACGCCAAGATTCAATGGAGAAGAAGATGATTAGAGCGTCTTCCTTCACGGATTCCACTGTTTCGATACGCGCCTCGCTCGAGAAATTCGAATGCGGTTCTTGGGCATCGACGACGGCTCTGACGCAAGATAACGGTCGGTTGTTTTTCGATTTTCCGGTCGAGATGAAGTACAACAGCCGCGGAGGCGGAAACGGAGGAAGAGATGTGCAAGAACCGGTAACTTCTGGTTTCTTGTTCGATAGAGAAACAGAGACTTTGGCTCTGAGAAGCGTTTTAAAGACGACGAGCTCAAGGTCGTCGGGAAGAGATCACCAGAGATCGGCTGAGACTTCACCGCTACGCCGTGTGAGATTTTCGACTTCTTCTTCGTCGGCTTCGGTTTCGTGCCCTACTTCGCCGCGATCTTGTATCACTCCACGATTGCGTAAGGCTAGGGATGACTTTAACACCTTCTTGTCCGCTCAAAACGCTTGAATAAGCAAGAAAACTGAGCACCAAGACTTTTTTTTATATGAGAATATGTTATCTATATATCATATATGTATGTATGTAATGTATCTACGGATGCTGTGTAAATATTTATGAAGAGAGAGAGAGAGAAAGATTGTTGGATCATTGAGAAATCAAAATCGATGAAGGGTTTTATGATAACTATAAAATTTCAGGTTTGCATCGAAGCTCTGTTTTGACTTTAGTCTCCAATTTTTTTTTTTTTTATAGATTATTTGGCATTTGAGTCTTTGAGATATAACAATATGATGAAGATTTTATGATTACTAGAGTAACTGATTTTTGTTTTATTTTTCATGTTTGCTTCGAAACTCTGTTTCTGTCTTCTATCTCCAACATATAGGGCCTATTTGGGTTTTCTGAGTCTTTGACATTTAGGGCCTAGTTTAATTTCTTCGTTTTTGCTTCGAAGCTCTGTTTCTCACCTTTATTCTCCAACTTTTAGGGTTTCTTTTGGTCTGTTAAATCTTTTGAGATATCAAACTTGATGAAGAATTTATGATATTTAGCTTTGTTTTTGCTCTATCTCGGTTAGATTTATAAAAACCATTATATAAACGTTTGTAAATTCTTTTGTTGATATCAATAAATTTGAAATTTTTACAAAATAAAAAAAATCTATGAAGAATTGATGATTACTAGAGTAGTTGCAAAATTGCAATTTTCATGTTTGCTTCGAAGCCCTGTTTCTGATCAACTTTCATATTCATTTTTTAGGGTTTATTTGGTTGGCTTAGGAGATCGATCAAAAACTTTTCATAAACTGGACAAATCCTTTCGTTACATTGTCGGTAACATAACCTAAAGTTAAAGAGAGCTTTACGATAGTGAACTCGTTAAGCGTTTATGAACCGTTTTATTTCAGTTTCTTGTATCGAAGAAGACACGAACAACGTCCATAATCTGAGCTCGGCAAATCGGGCATTTCCCTCCACTCCAGTGTAGTTCGTTGGCACATTTTAGGCACGTGCACATATGTCCACACCTGTACAAAACCGCTTCGACCTGCGTTTCGTCGCAGACGCAGCATTTGCGTTTCATTGGGTTTTCTCGGTGAACCGACTGTTGCAAGCTCGCGTTAGCATCCAAACACGTTTTGACAGAATCTCTTAGTAACGACATTTCGTGTTGAAGTTGTTGGATCTGTGATCTCATATCACTTATCAGCTCCATTTCCTGAAAATGTTTTTAAGCGGTCAAAGATTTTACTACTAGTGTGGTTGCCAGTTTCAATGGAATAACAAGATAAAGACTTACAGGTGAGTGAGGATTGTGAACAGGCAAGACAGGACTGGAAGTTACTTCAGTGTCTTGAGAACTCCATGATCCTGCAGAAGAAGATGCAAACATCTGCGAAGAAGACGATCGGCTCGAGTCATCTCTATCGTCTTGCTCTTCGCCTTCTGTTAGTGGTTCTTCTTCTTCGATTTCTTCTTCAATTTCATTTTTCTGTTCCTCCTCTTCTTCTTGTTGCAATTCCCATTTTTCAGAGTGCTTATTTGAATGTGTCTGCACACGGGACATCATGAGCCTATCGATCTGCTCTCGTAACCCGCTCTCGAGAAAGTCCGTTACCCTTCTCCTGTATTACCCGGAAAATACATTTTTTAGTCAGTGGTTAGCAATTAAAAAACAAATGCTTGTTGATTTTGATGTTACTTACCGCTCAAGGAGTCTGCGTATGTCTTCTTTCTCAGACCGAGTGTTCATTACTTCCAGGTACCGTGATTTCCTTAATTCCTCCCAGTAACTTCGCGGACGAGATATTTCGCTAAGCCAGTCATTGTTCGGTTCTCCATAATAAGACTGCTCATATTCATACTCCTCTTGTTCTTCCCCTCCATTCAAGTAAGACGTTTCTTGTTGCTCAAGGCACTGATCCATCTCACTACTCTCATGTAACATACCCTGTGTTTCTGGAGTTTCTTGCAAACAATTTTCCATTTTGTTCTCGTTTTGAATCTCTCGCAACCGCGATTCTTGAGTTAGGCAGGTGGTCGAGCTTGTCTTCGTTTCTTCTTTCTTTTCAGAATCGCTTTCGTCCCAAGTTTCTGATTCTCTTGTTTCTTGTAGCTGAAGGCAATTCCTTTTTGATTCAACTGTTTCATTTACAGTTTCTACTTCCTTGCATAACGTTGCTTCCTCTATCTTGTGCTTGCGGAGACTCAACCGCTCGGTGAAAAAAGCTTCTAGAGTAATACCGCCGTTTTTCGACAACCTCGTGCTCTCAGTAGTCACTTCTGTTTCTTCTACGGTTTTGTTATTCACCTCAGCGGATCGATGATGATCCTTCCTCTGATCTGCTGCAGCCGCAGCGTTTACTGCGTTAGCTCGAAATTTCTCCCTGCGTTGAGATTATAAAGATTGAGGATTAGAAAATGTAAACGCTAGGTGAGAACGAAACTCAAAAACTATTAGGAAGAAAAAAATAGAACAGAGATTCTGAAAAAACCTTAAATGCATAACTGCAGAGCCTGTTTCGATCCGGTTTAATCCGGTTGTTTTTGCGTTAGACCGGTTTTGATCTTGAATCGCTAGACAGCGTTTGAGGTTCCTTAGCCTTAGCATTGACTGGTTAAATAAAGAAACATCACATTTGAAATGGGGCTATATCGTAACAAAATAAAGTATTGGGTAGATTTAAGAACTTCACTAAAACATTAGGCGGTTTATCAAATAATTACCTGGAGGCGGCCACGTTGAGTAAACCTAGAAACTGCGTTGCGTTCGAGAAGCGAATCCAATTCACGGTGGCGATCGCGTTCCAGTTTCATAAGCAGATCGGTGAACGCTTGCCGTCCTCGGATCCTCGGTGAGAAATTAACCATCGGAAAATTGCTTTTCTCCGATACCGACGACGAGCACGACGAAATGCAAGGCCTCGGCGTTCTAATAATCGAGAGTCCATCGCCGCCGCCATCATCTCCGGCGGTTAGCTTCTCTTCGTTGCTAAGCCTCCGAATTAAGTCAGCGACTCTACCCCATTTGCTCTCTCCGGAATCAGAAACCGAACCGTGTGAGCCAGAATCAATCTCCACCGTTCGATCAGCCAATTCGGAATCTCCGTCCGAAAGATGTGAATCTTGAACACTCACTCCTGAATCGCTCCGACTACTGCTCGTCGTTGATTGGTTATGGCTCGGCGAGTTTCCGCCGTTAGATCGGTTTAGCCACGCCTCCCATATCTGTACCAGAGAAGAAGCTCCGTTTCTCTTCGATTCCTCCTTCCTCGAAACCGTTTCCACTGGAGATGCAAGAACACGCGATTTTCTGACAATGGGTTTCTCAGTCTCGATCCAAGAATCGACCAAGTTCTCGGAATTCTCGTCGGAGACCGGAGATTTGAAGAGCTGGTGATGATGGTCGTCTTTCACAGGAGCTTTCAGAATCTTCTTGTAAACAACGGAGTTTTGATTACGATCTCTAAGGATAAAACCGAATCTCTGAGACGAAGAAGGAATCTCCACCTCCATTTTTTTACTATCTGAGTATCAGAATCGAATACTCATTGGAGTCTTTGTAATCGATCGATGAAAACTCTGTTTCGCTGTCTACAAGAGGAAGAAAAAGGAAGAGAGAAATCGTTTTCTGGTTAGCTGAATTATCTCTGAAAAACAGAGAAAAAGAAACAGAACAGTAACAACAAGCGGTGGAGATACGAGGAACGTAACGATGAAGAAGAAATAAAACCAATGAAACAGTATTGTGCTTATCTTGTTGAGTAAGACTTTTTGTTTTTTGTTTTTTGTTTTTTTGGTTGCATCCACCGCTAAAAAATGAGAATCGCTCTGTTTTGTCCCTTATACTTGGGAACGTGTCTGTAAAATAAGGGAATAAAGAAATGAGGTGTAAAAAACAGAGGATGAGATGTTGAGGTTCTCGAGAAAGAGAAAAGCTTCCGTGGCCAAAAGTGAAATTAGTTTATAGACCAAACTTAAAAAGCTTTAAATTCGGAAAGCATTTAATTACTACTTAATTCAATTATTAATTGAAGGTGTTAAGGCTCCTAAATGCGAGAGTCAAAATGAAGCCGTTGGGGGAATTTTAGCCGTTGGTGGGTGGGAACCATGCACTTTATGGATTAATTTGCCGCATCATTAATCGAATTGTTTTTAAAAACAACTACAGTTTTCAAAGTAGCAAACAAGTTTTAAAATTTAAACAATACTCCACTTAGCCCTGACCGTTCGGATACTCGTTCGGATTCGGATCGGGTCTTTCGGGTATCAGGTTTAGAATTTAGGATCCATTCGGATATTTTTGTATTTTTCGGGTTGTTCGGATCAGTTCCAATCCGGTTCGGGTTGGTTTGGGTCTTGTAATCAGGAACCGATGTTTACCCGAAAAAATTCGGGTTCGGATTGGATCGGTTATATTGTACCCGAACATAACTGAACCTGTCAAAAAACCTGAAACCAATCCGATTTACCCGAATACCAGACACTTTATATAGCAAAACTTTCAATAAACCTGATCCGATTTTAATCTAACTTGTCAAACATTCATGTGATCACCATGACTTTAATAAATTAATAACTGGAAATAGTTTTATCTCGGTTATAATAGCACAAGATCTCATTAAGCATGTGATCCGATTTACTATCTCGGTTATCTCGGCTCCAGGACTTTAATCTTGGTATAGAAAAATCATTAGATTACAGATTATTGGCCACACCCAACTTGTCAAAAGGAACTCAAATGTCCTCTAAATCTTATAGTAAATCATATGATTAATCCAAGTGAGAGAATGAAATATAAACATGCTGAATGAATTCTTTGACCCAGCATATACTCTGTTAATTAGGAGAATTTCAATTAGCAAGGTCTATACGGCTGACAAATTAAGATGGATATTTACAAAACTGGAAAGAACATATAGTTAAACCAGGCTATTGGATAGCTCATAATGGAATGTCTTCGTCAAAAGAATCGCCAATACATGGCCCGACTACTATTCCTTTGCAATCGCATGCGTGGAAGATACAAAGTCTTTCAAAGATTAAGCATTTACTAAGTCAAATGGAGAGATTTTCTCATGGGAGCTAAGGGACAGAGACGAAACCTCTCTCCTAGTTTTGATTTATACAATGGAATGCATGTTATTGTATTATGAGTTAGCCATCTATTTTAAGATAGATTGCTTGGAGTTAGTGAATATGACGATATTTCTAAGGGATTGGATTACTTAGAATCAAATGCTGCTAGTGTTACCTCGGGCTCGCTTCACCAATGCTAGGGTTCTTGATGCGCTATTTGGTAGAGAGATCGTTTATTTGAGAGATACTATTAAGGTTTTGCAAACGGCATGGAAACTCGAGAAAATTTTCGTGCAAATGGTGGCTGACGATTCAGAAGAATGCGATGACGGTGGAAAAAGGCTGATTCGAGAGATGGTTCCTTATGAATTTGATTCGATATTATTGTGGTTTTTAAGACAATGGATCGAAGAGAAGTTGAAGAGAGTTCAAGAGTGTTTGTTTAGAGCAAAAGAACTGAAATAAGTTTGTAGAGATTTTATTTTCAATCTAGTAAACGTTATTTTGATATCGTTTTAACTTGCATTGGATGTTTTCATATTTTTTCTTTGTAGACATGGAATCCGAAATCCAAATCGGAACCTTACGCACAATCTGCAGAAGAATTGATGAAGCTAGCGAATCATATAATCGAAGAGTTTTTTTTCGAAATATCCACTGAGATTATAGAGGATTTGATTCATGATCTAGAAAAACTTTTCCAAGTATACACTATCTTCGTTGCATCTTGCAGTATGCGTAAAATAAAAATCCATCTTTTAAATTTACGAAAAACACCGCAATAAGAAGAATTATGTTTGTGTCAGAAGAGGAAATTGTTGATGAAGATTGGAATAACATCAAGGGTTATATGATTGTGCGAGGAAATTGTTAAATTCGAAATTACTGATTACTCCATTATGCAAAACGACCGAGTCATAATAGCACCATAACCGACCAAAGAACAAAATAAAATAAAAACCAATCCAAGTTGACCAAAAAAATAACATTAATCTAATCCAAATAAGTCAAAACTCCGATTTTAATAATGCAAAAGATCACTATATCAATTTCTTGTTTTCTCTTTTAAAAATGAATCATATATTATATATCATAAACACCATATACACGACATGCAAGCAAGTCATTTGAATTATATATCAAAAATCTTTAAGGTGTGCCTCCCACGTAAAACCATCACATAAATTTCCAAACCCAATATATAAATTACTCACACACACATCATCTCTCGACATATCAAACAAATTCAATTCCAATCAAACTGAGAAAGATATATAAAAAAAGGCAAAATAATGAAGTCGGCCGTGGTATCAATCGTCGTCCTACTCATGATTCTCGTGGCCTGGCCGGTATCGGCTGGCCGAAAAGACTTACCTGGAGCGGGAGGATACGGAGGCGACGAGGAAGATGACACAAAGTCATGGTTTCCTTTGGACAATCTATTATCGTTGAAGTATTATGATAATATTTGTCCGAGTTTTGAGAAAATCGTTGATACCAAAGTGAGGGAATGGACAAAGAATGACTCTTCCCTCGGTCCCGCCCTCCTCCGCCTTGTCTTCCACGATTGCGGCGTCACGGTATTGCAATTTTTCTTAAATGTTTATTTAACATTAATCGTTCAATTGCGTAGTATTATATTAACATTACTCCATGCTATATAGCTAATGTTTTTATTCATATATGTGTTGTATAGTTTACATTGTCTAAAAATGGACCTAAATTGAAGGTTCTTGGGATGACTATTAGGGTTGATATTGTTAACATTTTATAATTGTGGAATTGTGGATATTTTTTTTTGTGACGAATAGAATAGAAAGATAGAATCAATTAACTGAAAAAGTTGATTTAACTGAAATCCATGAAATGATGGAATTCATTTGATTTTGATCGTTAGCTTTGCGGAATATATGAACAACATTATTATGTGATTAGTAAATTTTTGTAAAATCACGTAACCATTCGTTTTTGTGGATAAATAACAACTTTTCAGGGATGTGATGCGTCGGTTCTTCTAGACCACGAAGGATCAGAGAGAAGATCTCCGGCGAGCAAAACCCTAAGAGGCTTCGAGCTAATCGAGGATATCAAATCCGAGATGGAGAAATCTTGCCGCGGTTTAGTCTCCTGCGCCGACATCCTGATCGCAGCTAGCCGCGACGCCACCTACCATCTCGGTGGTCCTTACTGGCCCAACGCCTACGGTCGTCGTGACTCCAAAAACTCTTACGCTAGAGACGTGGAGAAAGTCCCTTCAGGCCGCCGTGACGTCACCGGTCTTCTCGAGACGTTTCAGTCTTACGGACTCAACATCCTCGACCTAGTTGTCCTTTCTGGAGCCCACACCATCGGAAAAGCCAACTGTGGAACCATCCAGTCTAGGCTTTACAACTTCAACGCCACCAGTGAATCTGATCCGTCTATTGACCCCAAATTGGCGGATTACTTGCGGCGCAAGTGTCGTTGGGCGTCCGAGACCGTTGACCTAGACGTCGTGACTCCGGTTACATTCGATAATCAGTATTACATTAATCTTCAGAAGCATATGGGAGTTTTGACGACTGATCAGGAGCTTGTGAAGGACCCGAGGACCGCTCCACTTGTAAAGGCTTTCGCGGAGCAGACACCTCAGATGTTCAGGCAGCAGTTTGCTGTGTCGATGGCTAAGCTGGTCAATGTTGGTGTCCTCACTGGTGAAGATCGTATCGGAGAGATCAGGAACGTTTGCAGCAAATCAAACTCCAGACGTCACTAATAAATTATCCCTCATGAGTTTCTAAAAACAATATCTTGTTTCCCAAGTAATTTCTTGTTTGGTTTTAATTTTGAGCTCTTTCCTATTATACTTTGTTGTCCCAACAACAACAAAGATGTGAATCTTATTTTATACTGAGAATTATTTTCGTTACAAGTTATCTGAGACTAGTGAGCTTACGTTCAAATTACTGAGTTGAATACTTACCATTATACTTGACCATGGTTTTCTCGGTCCAACATGGTAAAAATAGAATCCTAAATGTTATGTATCAATCAAGTAAAAATAGATATCTTTGGATGCAAGAAGCTGAAAGATGGGAGGCATAATCAGACGTCTTAGGTTCAAAATCACGTTTTTTTAAGGTTTTCTATAATACTGAGTCTCACGAAACAAAACAGTACAAAAGAAGATATATTCTAAAAGACATTTAAGAACCTGGGAATTCGAATTTAGAGGGAACAAAATTATCCGAGCCAAAAACAAACCAGTAGAAAGCCAACCAGTTTGCTGGTTAAACTTACGGAATTTAGACTCGCTTGCCTCGAAGGAAACCCTTGCTGCGGCGGTTCTTCATCCCCATCTTAAACTTCTTCTTCAACTTCCTCCCGATGGGTTTTAGCGACTTGTTTTGCTTCTCACCGTCCATTTCCACATCTACAAGCAATGATAGCACCCAAAACAGAGCCAAATTATCAACACTTTCAAAGATAATAAAAATAAGAGGTAGCATCAACTCAAAAATAATTGTTTCCAAAGGACCCAAGCAAACAAATGATTTAGCTTGAAAGAAGATAGTATACTTGCAGATGCAAATGTGGCAAGAATTTAATATCATGAAACAAGGAACCAGCTTTTAGAATGATACAGCATTGATTCCGTTTCCTCGTAGCACACAAGATCCCAAACATCTTTTTTATGCAGTCACACCATTAATTTTGATAGTCACATTGCTATGCAGAAAGTGAAGAAGCAATAACCTTCCCAAGAGCAACGAACCAAATCTTCAAAGATTTCAACTAAAATATGTAATTCTGATGAATTTTAAATATCAAATTAAGCAGAAAAGTGGTTTCTTCAAGCGTTATACTTTATCTAAGAGCATATCGATCATAAACGAACAAAATGAAACAGCGACACTATCATCAAGTTTACATTGAGAAAATTGACGCTACTACAGTAGAAACCAAACATACCCATATCGTTGGCGATTGTACCGGAGGCAGAAGCAGACTCGGAGGTCGACGTCGCAACTTCCATGAACGGCGAAGCTGGTGGTTGACGAACTGGTAACTTCGGGGCGGCGAGTGCGGCCGCGATGGCGGCGGATTTCGCGTCTTCTCTCGTTTGGGTGAATGATTCCTTCTCAACTATTTCTCTTCTTATAGCTCTCAATCTCTTCACCCTCTTGCATCTCATCGACTTCGCCATCGTTGCTGCTGGTTAACCGAAGCTTGTGGAGATCCGAAATTAGGGTTGCGACGGAAAAGGGGTTTTTGATTTTCAGCGTCGGATTGTTTTATATCGTCTAAACCTAATTGAGAAATTGTTCGGGTTCTGTTTGGTTACTAGTTTAGCTGTATCGTATCCGAGGTTAAGGCCCATTGATAAAAAATGATTGGTCCATAAGTTTCTTCTGGTTAATGGCCCAATAAAGCCCAAATCAAAACACCTCCTCCTATTCGTCCCGGCGCAGATCACAGACGGTGGTAGATTTCTCAGGAGAATCCATTGTTTCTATTAGAAGAAAGCTTTAACTTTCGCTTCGAAGATTTCATCTCTGCCTATTCTTCTTCGGGTTAGATTTTTTTTTTTGTGGATCAGTTGTGGAATTTCTTCGTGATGTGATTGTGTTGTTTCTCGATTAGTAATCAGATCTTCGCTCCTGTTAAGATTTTGATTTATTTCGATGGATTTGGTTGTGTTTGTTGAACTTGAAGGCTCTTGAAATCGCGTGGCGAGATAATCTTGGGTTTGTCCTGTTGAGTTGAATTATAGATCTATAGTGAGATGTGTTTGATTGTGCGTTCTCGTGATTGAAATCGATAAGCAATTGGAAGTTATTTTACAAATTGAGGTTATGACTCTAGGTCATCGATATTGGGATCTGGTGATGAATCTCTATATCTGATTATTTGTAGCCTTCTCAGGCGTTTATAATTTGGTTTTGACAAAATCGAAATTGAAATTTGAAGAAATCTCTGTGGACTCAAAGAAGCAAGATGCTATCTTACTGGTTTCAAAAGTGTAAGACTTTAGAACTAGGATATTTATTTGATGTGGTTGCTGTGAGATAAGATGTGCTGATTTATAATGGTTTTGTGTTTGATTACAGAGATGTACAATAACATGGGACCTCAACCAGGGATGCCAAGACCTCCAGGAAACCCTGAGCCTGGTCCGTTTGGGAATCCGTTTACTGGGGCTGGCTCGGGTTTTATCCGTGGTGGTTTGGGAGCGTACGGGGAGAGGATTTTAGGATCGAGCTCTGAGTATGTGCAGAGCAATGTAAGTGAAATTCTTGGTGATTCCATATCGCCTGTGATATCTGATTTTCATCGTTTTGAAGTTCGTTTTTTTCTTTTCTTAAAATTGGAACAGATAACTCGTTACTTCTCTGATCCCCAATACTATTTCCAAGTGAATGATCAATATGTGAGGAACAAATTGAAGGTTGTTCTGTTTCCCTTTCTACACCGGGTAAGCTAGTTTTCTCCTTTTGTCTTCTGTTTAGACCTTCTCAAACCAGCCATTAATTAAAACTAGTGTGGGTTCTGCTTCAAACCCTCAGGGACACTGGACCAGAATATCTGAACCAGTTGGAGGTAGGCTCTCATACAAGCCTCCAATCTATGATATCAATGCGCCAGACTTATACATTCCGTTTATGGCATTTGGCACCTACGTTGTTCTTGCTGGCCTGTCACTGGGACTTAATGGAAAGTAAGTTTTGTGCTTAATCTTTCTCCATATGGTTCTCTCTTAAGAGTTTTATTCCTATGGCTTGATGTGGTTGATGTGGAGACCAAAGATTATTAAATCCTTTTCAAACCCGAATTTTATATAGGTTTACTCCGGAAGCTTTGAATTGGCTGTTTGTGAAAGGATTGGTTGGTTGGTTTTTGCAAGTGATGCTCCTGAAAGTAACACTTCTATCACTCGGTAGCGGAGAGGCGCCTTTACTAGACATTGTGGCATATGGAGGCTATGCTTTTGCGGGTCTATGTCTTGCGGGTTTTGCCAAGATTATGTGGGGATACTCGTACTACGCGTTGATGCCATGGACGTGTTTGTGCACAGGGATTTTCTTGGTGAAGACGATGAAACGTGTTCTGTTTGCTGAAGTAAGGAGTTATGATTCGAGCAAACATCATTACCTTCTGCTGTTTTTAGCCTTGGTCCAGTTCCCTCTTTTGATATGGCTTGGTAACATTAGTGTTAATTGGCTTTTGTGAAATGGGCTTTTGCAATTTACCATTTTTTTTTTGTGAATTCCCTTATTGGTACTTGTAGCAAAATTTGAACATTTTTGACAATGTATGATGATGATCTATGAATGTGGTGATGAAGAAAATGTTATTTTGAACATCATTGTATTAATCTATTTCTACTTCTTTTTTTACGATTATCTATTTTATCTCCATTGCTATGCTTGTAGAAACTCCAATTCGATTTCTCTAATAGAATACCAATTTACTTTTTTTTTCTGTATATGAAAAAAACTGGCATGAAGTTCAAGCAAATGGGGCAATTTAAATAATTGATTGGCATTTAATCATATACATAAACTTTTAATAATCAACATCGTGTTCAGTGAATATAATCATTTTTCTCCTTCCACAAGTAGAACATATAAATATGTTGTAGTATAAACTAGTTTCATTGCATTCTAATCATTTTTATATCAGAGACTTAGTCTCTGCTAAAATAAAACTTTGCATGTTTGTAACTATTTCCCCGAATTTATTAAAATAAACACACCATGACCTATACAAAACACATCATACTCATTGTCTGCCTTAAATAATTTGGGAATAATGGTAAAGCTAACAATTAGGTCGGATATTTCATTTTAATAATCTATGTTGACTATGCAAATATTCATGTCTCCTAGTAATTGTCACATCCGTGTTTGGATGATTCTCTAACTTAACCCATATGGTACTTCAATAGACTTTGCATTTTTTTTTTCCAAAGTCAATGAAGTAAGCAATAGTTTGGATTTTGTGATCAATACTAATTTAAAAACTTTACTTATTGTGGTAGATATATGATTTTCCTAAATATATTTCACAAGTATCCGGATAAAAATTGAAACTTGTAGACTTGAGCTACCTGTAACGTTCTCAACTTTGATTAAGCTTAAAGATTAGAGCTTTGAATAAAATGATAGGATCTCACGATTGCCTTACAGTCTAAGAAAACGTTAACTATATTCTCGTCAATAATTACAGAAAAATAATAATAATCAAAAAAGAGACAGAGAAGTTTGTTGAATCAGTAGAAGTTGCAGAGACATGGTTAGTTCCGCTGACTCTGTCAAGTCATCTTCTCTCCCGTTTACTTTACGTTAAGAACTCTTTTTTTTCTCGAGAAAAATTTAGGAAAATTCCTCGAGAAAAAATCGAAAACAGAGACACCCACTTTCCCGCAAACTCAATTCTTTTCCTTCTGGATTTTTTTTTTTCCCATGAAAGCCAATAGAAAATGAAGACAGTTTCAATCACCTAACTCTGTTTAAAGATCTCATTTTTTCTCGGGAAAATCTACAGAAAACCGATAAACAGAGGAACCCATTTCACGAAAAATCATTACTTTCCGACTAGCCTTCACTTTCTCAGGAAACAAACATAAAACCCACTCGAGCCCAAGTTTTCAAAACTCTGTTTTTTTTTTCTAATCGGAAACAATGTCTTTGATCAATAAAGGATCCACCTTGGCTCTGTTTCTAGCGTTGACCATGGTGGTCAACGGCGTTTTCGGGAGATTCATCGTGGAGAAGAGCAGCGTCACGATCCTAAACCCTTTGGCAATGCGGTCGAAACACGACGCAGCCATCGCTAACTTCGGCGTTCCTAACTACGGTGGTTACATGATCGGCTCCGTCGTCTACGCCGGTAAAGGAGCTTATGGATGCGACTCTTTTGACAAAACTTTTAAACCAAAATTCCCTCGTCCTACCATCCTAATCATCGATCGTGGAGGTAACTGTTTTATTTGCAATGACTTCTTATCCCTCTTTTGATCCAAATTGCTCTGCAAATTAGAGAATGTTCTTCCAAGTTTCCGGTCAGAAATAGACAGTTTTTGTCATTTACATAAGAGACTTGTCTCAATCTCAATTTCGTTGTATAAGAACTCAAACTCTCTCTCTTTTAAGTCTTGGTTTTACATCTTTCAATCTCCTTTTTGATCCAAATTGCTCTGCAGACCAGAGAATCTACCAAATCTCTGGTTAGATATAGAAAGTATTGTCATTTACATAGGAAACTTGTCTCAATCTCAATTTAATTTGGATAAGAACTTAAAAAACTCTCTCTTTTAAGTTTTAAGTCTTAATTTACATCTTTCAATATCCTTTTGATCCAAATACCACTGCAAATTTGGTATGTTCCAAAATTTCTGGTTAGATTTAGAAAGTTATGTCCTCTCCTTTATATACGAGACTTGTCTCAATCTCAAATTTAGTTTGTAGAAGAACTCAAGCTCTTTCTTTTTAAGTCTTAGTTTACATCTTTCAATATAGCAACCTTCTTTGTATCCAATTAGCTGTGCAAATTTCATATGTTCCAAATTTCTGTTTACATATAGAAAGTTGTGTCATTTACATATGAAACTTGCCTCAATCTCAATCTAGTTGTAGAAGAACTCAAAGCTATGTATGATTGAAGAATTAGGGATGGTATTTATTCGGTTTTGATTCGTTTTTTTTTTTGCTTTGTTTTGCATTAGAGTGCTACTTTGCATTAAAGGTATGGAACGGTCAACAATCCGGTGCAGCAGCAGTTCTTGTAGCTGATAACGTCGACGAGCCATTGATAACAATGGATTCACCTGAAGAATCCAAAGAAGCTGATGACTTTATAGAGAAAATCAGCATTCCATCGGCTTTGATCGACCTATCTTTCGCCAATTCTCTCAAGCAAGCTCTTAAAAAAGGCGAGGAAGTAGTACTGAAGATAGACTGGAGCGAGTCATTGCCTCATCCGGATGAAAGAGTTGAGTATGAGCTATGGACAAACACGAACGATGAGTGTGGTGCGCGATGCGATGAGCAGATGAATTTCGTCAAGAACTTTAAAGGGCACGCGCAGATTCTCGAAAAAGGAGGATATTCTTTGTTCACACCTCATTACATTACATGGTTTTGTCCTAAGGATTATGTTTCCAGCAATCAGTGTAAGTCTCAGTGTATAAACCAAGGGAGGTATTGTGCTCCTGACCCTGAACAAGACTTTGGAGATGGATACGACGGGAAAGACATCGTTTTCGAGAATCTGAGACAGTTATGTGTTCATAGAGTAGCAAAAGAGAATAACCGGTCTTGGGTTTGGTGGGACTATGTGACTGATTTTCACATCAGGTGTTCTATGAAGGAGAACAAGTATAGCAAAGAATGTGCAGAGAGTGTTGTGGAATCTCTCGGTAAGAGACATCACAATCGTTTCCGCATATTTTCTTCATATTACGGGTCTTAAGAATTCTCTTATCCTCAGGGCTGCCACTTGACAAGATCAATAAATGTATGGGTGATCCTGGAGCTGATGTGGAGAATGAGGTTTTGAAAGCTGAGCAAGCGCTTCAGGTAGCGGTTTTTTTTTCCTTGTCTGCATCTATATTTTACCATCTTTGAAACCATTCACCGAGTTTTCTCTTCTCTCTTACCAACAGGTAGGACAAGGAGACCGCGGGGATGTCACAATCTTGCCAACATTGATTATCAACAATGCTCAATACCGCGGTTTGTTTCATATCTATCCTCATTGTAACATGTTTGTTTAGAATACAATATGTTACCGGAAAGTTAAAGATTCTTAAGCTCTTAATCTGATTCATTGCTCAGGTAAACTCGAGAGAAATGCGGTACTAAAGGCTATATGTTCAGGGTTCAAGGAAAGAACCGAACCCGGGATCTGTCTAAGTGGAGGTTAAACCAATTCTCCTTGTAACCTGATCTTCTTCTGGTAATAGAATACTAAAGCTTTTGAAACAGATATCGAAACAAACGAATGTCTCGAAGCAAATGGAGGGTGTTGGCAGGACAAGAAATCTAACGTAACAGCTTGCAAGGTACTTGATTAATATTGTTAAAACGTTAAATTTTACCCGACTATTTAATCATTTTTCTCATAGATATATATTGATAGGCTTTTCACCTAAATTGGATTCTATCAGGACACATTTAGGGGAAGGGTTTGTGAGTGCCCTGTTGTTAATGGTGTGCAGTATAAAGGAGATGGCTATACTTCATGTGAACGTATGTTCTTGAAATTCTATATCAAAAACTTCAGCAGAAACATTTTTGTGTTCTGGTTTGGAAAAGAAGTCATCTTTGCTTGAATCTTATAACAGCTTATGGACCTGCGAGATGTTCAATGAATCAAGGAGGCTGCTGGTCTGAAACCAAAAAGGGCGTAACGTTCTCCGCTTGTTCGGTTAAGTGACTCAACTTGTTGTCTTCTTCAGTACGTAGTAATGCCATAAAGTATAAAACTTTTCATCCAAGTTACTCATTGTTAACATTTTTTTCTCCAATTTTTGAATGCAGAACTCGGAGACATCGGGATGTCGTTGCCCTCCAGGCTTTAAAGGAGATGGTCTTACATGTGAAGGTGAATACTTTTTTCCCCACTAACATTTCAAAATTCTCTCATCTTGTATTCTTAATAAAACTGATTCATCTTGTTTATATATCTATACTAGACATTGATGAATGCAAGGAGCAATCAGCTTGTCAATGTGATGGATGCAAGTGTAAGAACAAATGGGGAGACTTTGATTGCAAATGCTCTGGCAATCGTCTCTATATGAAAGAACAAGACACTTGTATCGGTAAATGTCGAAACAAACAATCAAGATCTAAACTTTATCATATTCTCATTCTGTTTTTTTTTGTTTCTTCGCAGAGAGAAGCGGATCAAGAATCGGATGGTTCTTTACATTTGTGATCCTAGCTGCAGTTGCAGGTATCTGTGTAGCTGGTTACGTATTCTACAAGTATCGTCTCAGGGTATGTTTTCACACTTTTGTTTCTCTTAACGAATCTTCAAATTCGTCGTCGTCATCATGAATCTCTCTAATGATAATTCTAATTTTTGTGTCAAAACAAAAATGCAGTCTTATATGGATTCAGAAATCATGGCGATTATGTCTCAGTACATGCCATTGGAGAGCCAAAACACAAACGATCCAATGACTGGTGAATCTCAACAGCAACAGCTGAGATTAACTTCTGCAGCTTAAATTTAATTTCACTTTTGTTTAATAGAGGATTTGTTGTTGTGTTAACCTCAAGGAAAGCCTTTATAAAGAGCTAAAGAAGAAATTTTCTTTTGTTTTTACTTTTTATTGTTTAAGAAGAAAAAAAAAGACTTCTTTTTGGCCATTTTCACAATTTTCCCCTACTATTTTCATTGTTGTAGATAAGATAATATGCATAAGATTTCATAGGGTTAGAGTTTGTATTGAAAGTGCAAACAACTATGATTTTTTTTTTTTACTGCATGAATTTGTTGGGACTTTGGTTATAAATGAAACAGACTGATATGTTCGTCGCAAGGAGAAAAACAATTGAAATTGTAACTTGGAAAACTCTCCTATCCAAGAAACTTGCAGCTTTTCATATGCATTGTTGTGTTCATGGAGTATATTAATTGTAAATCTCTCTCTTATCTTGTTCTAATCTTTTACAAGAACCGTGAACACAGTTATCAGAAACCCGGATCTGATAAGCTGTTAAAAAAAGAAAGAGAAAGCTCAACTTCTCGATGATGGTGACAAGGCAGGTTATTATGTACAATGGGTAGAAGATATCATCAATATGTATACATATAAACTCTACAATCGCTATTTTGTATTCATTACCATGGGGAGGATACTATTGATTTAGAACTTAAGAGATGAAACCTTAATGAAATATGGATTCTGAATCTCTGAAGAACTGTCACCTTTATCATGATAATTAGATATGTAACAATGCATACAAAACGCCAAGATCTCTCTCTTTGGGGAAGATTTAAGTTTATTTATATATAAACCAATGCCGGAAAATAAAATCAAATTAAAAGCAGATGAAAATTATAACAAGAATACTATAAGTGCTCTTAAAAGAACCTCTAGACTTTATCATTATGAAAAGAGGAGTTTTATGGAGAAAAAAACCCAAATAATGTGGGATTAAACATTATATTGCTTTCAAGTAAAGTGCAATACAATTAGAGCAGGGAGATGAAAAGCCACGTCACAACTAAACTAGCTATACTCTATTTTATAAAGTTTAGATTCTCCACATGGTCTACAAAAGCGTAAACGTTACTACGATACTCACCAAAACCTTGAATTTCAACACTATTCCTTTCGGGATTGAAGTAGAAAACGTAAAAAGGTTTAGATGTATATCCCTTTACCCCAAGGCTCATGGTAGAACTCATGGTGGAAGGGAGATTGGATCTTCCTCCAACTCATTTCTCCAGTTCCTAATGTCATAATTCTATGACGATCATTAGCCATGACCAATACCTTGAATTGCTTATCAATCGGATCAAACCCTAAAAAGCTTGTCAAATTTCTGTACCTTCTCTGTTTAGGTAAACTCTGTCCCGTGATAGGATTACATACCGATATATCAGGGAAATAGATCAAACCAGAGGCATAGCTACAAATGTATGGTTTTATGTCTTTAGCGATCTTTGTATGAAAATCAGCGGATACTACCAGAGACGACTTGTCATACGGTTTTTGAGGCTGAGGCAACGAGAAGAAGCACCACTCACCCTCTCGTTCGACCGCGAATAAGAGACGTGGACGAGCGAGGACCTGGTCAGGAACAACTCGGTGAAAAATGGACGGATAAGCATGGACCCCCCCCAGCTTTGAGAGGCTACGAAACCTACCAACTGACTTCGCCGGCAATCGCGAGAATATCTCGATAATGAGATCAGTCGGGAAGGAATCCAATAATGAGATCAGTCGGGAAGGAATCCAAGTTTTCCCTTCTTATCATCGAATTGAAAGAACGTTTATTACCTTGGGACATGGCAAGTTTGTTCGAATTGATTTGCACCGGACGAGAAGAATACAAAACTAGGGCTGGAGATGAAACCCTATAACAAAGGACTAGATTCTAAACCCTGCAAAACTAGATTCTAAATTTGTTTGTTTATCAAATTTTGTAATATAATTTGTGTTTATTTTTGTGTATTGATATAGTTTTTTGTATATTTAATTTTTGTCATATAAGACATAATTATTTTGGTGTTTAGATATAATTTATTTTCTCTAATCCGTCATAGAATGAGAGTTCAATATGAAAAGTAACGGGAGTTCATTATGTTGACATAATCTTTTTCTAATCCGCCCTAGAACGGGGGTAAATTTTAATTTTTGTTTTCTAATGTTTAGTTCTATTTTCTCGACAAAATATACTTGTGGATGTACAAGTTTGAGATGTGTTAACATTTTTATTTTTGGTTTAAAATATATTATATAGTTTTCTAAAATTTTAATCTACAATGAGGGCATGCGATAATTTTTTATTTGTTTTTGTTTTTATGTTTTCTATTTTGTATGGACAAATATATTTTTGGTATGATCAATTTCAATTGCAAGCCTGTCTAGATTTTGACCCGCACGCCGATGCGGAATTTTTTTAAATAAATTTAATGCAATATTTTCAGATTCTGGTCAGACCAGCCGGTCCGGTTATAGCTCTAAGATTTGGATTCAAACAACAATCCGGTCATGTTATAGCTCTAAAACCCGATATTATAAAATTTAATAAAACCCGTAAAAACTCAACAAATAACCGTGAACTGGACATATTAATCGTTGATCCGGACGGATCATGGTTTTGTAATAATTCAATCAGAGGGCTTTCTTTATTGTTTTTATTGAGTCATTCAAATTTTACATTCTGGTACTTTATGATCTTCTTCCGTTTGTGAATAATATTTTATCAAAAAAAAAAAATTACTTTGTCAGTTAGATATATCCTTTTTAAACATATCTTAATTAGCGATTTGTTAGTTTTTATACTTATATATATATATATATGTGTGTGTGATTATGGTATATATATATATATGTATATATAATTTCATTAATTGTTGATTGCGGTCGGACCGTAACGAACCGGGTTAACCTATGGACTCGGTGGCTCGAAGGACTCTTCGGTTTGCTTCTTTGGTCGGATTTCAAAACATTTATTTAATGTATTAAAACAAAATTTATAACATAAATTTTCTTACGATTTAAGTTAGAATCAGAAAATCTAGCGGAATTCAAACAATTTTGTTTGATATTTTCAACTTAAAATCTAATATGATTTTCACCCGAGTTAAAGTTTTAATCCACATTGAGGGCGAGTGACAATTTTTTTTAAAATCTTTTATGGTTTTTTTATATTGTATGAAAATATATATTTATGATATGACATGTATGATTTAAAATTAATTATTTTAGCTATCAAAATTTTCTGACCCATTTTGTAAACTTTGTTATTATGTGAATCTACATAATCAATCTATATATTTATGAGTGTTAAAATGATAACCCATTTTTTTAATCTGCCTCAAATCAGCCTACTATCTTTGATCTTTTGACAAACAAACCCGTAAAAGATGGTGATTATAAAAACATAACCCTAACTCGCCCATCATATTACCGTATGGTATAAATATTTACAAATTTCAAATATTTGAAATTTTAAGCTGGTTGATTATGATAAAAAAAAATACAATAACATATTCGTTTATCATCTGTGTTATTATGAGAATATTATTTAAATTTGAATATTTAGATTAAATATAAATTAATATCTGATTTATTATTTTTGAAGATAATAACTAATTTTCTAATTTTTGGTAAATAATCTAGCCTATATTTAAGAAAATCTAAAATAACCTGAAATATTTTTTTTAATTTTCGAAATTAAATTAAAATATAAAATAAAATCAAAATTAAAACTGTTGTGATATCAATGGTTTAGAAGATTACGGTTTGTATTTGAAATTGTATCTCCAAAAGAGAATTTTTAATTGAACAAAATTATTTTTTTTGGAAATAGAGATAATTATCTACAAAAATCTTAAGGTTAAAAGTTATCCTGAAAAATAATATATTTATATGCATTTTTCCCGTTTCGACACAAAAATTGTCTCTGTTTTAATAGATTAGAAGTGTTCTAACACGATCTAGATTCTCACACGAAAAATCTAAAATTCTAACTATTTAAAATCTCGACCAACTACAACAATCTAAATATTCTGGTTTATATTAATTTTAATATTTGTTATTTATATAGATTTTATTGATAAGATGATGGAAGTTATATTTAGGATTTGATGAGTCTAAATTTTTGTAGATTTAGGATTATTTAAATGGCATAAAATCTATATTAGTTAAGGTAGATCTTATCTAAGATTTTAGAGCGAAATTTCTAAAATTCTAAACCATTTAAGCGAGCAATCAAAAATTCTAAAATTATAAACCATTTACGTTTGGTATGGTTAACTGTAAATTGTAGTTTGTCCAAATTAGTTTCATCTGGTTAATTTATTTTGGTTTAGTTGTAATTGTTGGTCGTCTTCTACAATGATTAATTTTACAACTCGATGTTTGTTTGTGACATCTCTCATAAGGATCTATGCGACGGGCTTAAAAATCCAAGCCAATGCATGTTCCGGTCTAAGGATAAGCGTCCCATGTGTCGATCCCACCGTTGTATTTGATGAATCCAAAGGCTTGGGAAGGAAGTCCACCGTGACAACCAAATTTATTGAAAGGTCCAGCACAATTCACAAGTTGCTGCTCAGAGAGAGATATTCCTTTTCCAAGCTATAAGAATTTAGTCTACAAATCATGCATGACAGCTCCATCGAGTTTTCTGTCTCAGGAAAAAAAAAATTCTCTCGTTACAATTTTATAATTTCTTCTTTGTCAACATAAAACCATTGTAATAGTATATATATAGATTCTAAATAGCACGGGTTGGATTGATAATTATAATAGCATAGATTAGAAACAACTATATTGTCTAATTTTATATATTATATATTTAAATTTGTAAAAAATAACTGGGATAATCTTAAAATAGTTTCCAAACAGATTTTAAAATAAAAATCAGGAGTGTTTGGATGCAGAGCCAAAAAGTGTCTATGTTTTAATATAATAGATAAGCAAGGCAATAGTTACGAGAAAAACAATAACAAGGGAGTACTTAAATTTACAATTATGGGTTAATTTGCAAATTTATGGATTAATTTGCAAAATAATCTCACTTATAAAATATCTTATTATATAAAGCTTGATCTCTCAACGTAAGCATGACACGTAAGATAATTCTCATTCACGAGATCGTGACATCTGTCACGATTAATTTAGATCTTGACATGTGTTAATTTAATTAAAAAGGTAAAAATGAATTAAAGTAAATATTAAAAAGGTTAAACTAAAAAACAATCTTAAAAAAAAAGAAAAAACAAGAATAAGTAAGGAAAACTTATAGTAAAGGAAAGTGACAAAAGTAAATTTAAAAGTTTATAATCTACAACCACGACCAATCTTAAAAAGGAAAATTATAAATATACT
>PKMM01018733.1:234791-429228 GCA_002933915.1 Eutrema heterophyllum
ATTTACCTTTGTTTTTACTTTTACCATCTTTCATTTACCTTTGTTTACATATCAATTGTTCTTTTATATATAAATATATATATATATATATATATATGCCACTTTACTCTGTTGAAGTCAAGAACATATCAAAAACCCATGCAAGAAGTAGAGAAAGAGCCAGAGAGAACAACTCTGTCTCCTCTTTGTTACTTCTTTCTTCAAAAGCTATACATATGATCTTTGCCTCTTTTCCTACAATGGGTTTTGCATAACTTTCACAAAAACCTTCCTCAAAAATCCTTAAAAATTAAATATCCCTCTTCTCCCAACACAAGAACAAAACTCCAAATCCATTTCAGACAAAGAAAATCCCAAAACCCTTTTTACCAAATCTTTCATATATACTTTAAAGCCTAAACAACAAAATGGACACAAATGTGTTCATTAATAACCCATCTTTAACCTTACCTTTCTCTTACACCTTCACAAGTAGCAGCAACAGTAGCACAACGACAAGCACAACCACAGATTCAAGCTCCGGTCAATGGATGGACGGTCGGATTTGGAGCAAGCTACCTCCTCCGCTTCTTGACCGTATCATCGCTTTTCTTCCACCTCCGGCATTTTTCCGGTCACGTTGCGTCTGCAAGAGATTCTACGGTCTACTTTTCTCCAGCGCTTTCCTCGAGACATATCTTCAACTACTTCCTCTCCGACACAACTGTTTCCTCTTCTTCAAACACAAAACTCTGAAAAGCTACATTTACAAGAGAGGTGGAACAAACATTGATGATGGTTCAAATAAAGCTGAAGGCTTTTTGTTTGATCCTAATGAAATCCGATGGCACCGTCTCTCTTTTGCTTATATCCCTTCAGGGTTTTATCCTTCAGGATCATCAGGAGGGTTAGTGAGTTGGGTCTCTGAAGAAGCTGGTCTGAAAACCATTCTCTTATGTAACCCTCTTGTTGGATCCGTGAGTCAATTGCCACCAATTTCAAGGCCAAGGCTTTTCCCTTCGATAGGTCTCTCAGTAACACCAACTTCCATTCATGTTACCGTCGCTGGAGACGATCTCATATCTCCTTACGCCGTGAAAAACCTTTCCTCGGAGAGTTTCCATGTCGATGCTGGCGGATTCTTCTCTCTTTGGGCGATGACTTCTTCTTTGCCAAGGCTTTGTAGCTTGGAATCTGGTAAGATGGTTTACGTGCAAGGCAAGTTTTACTGTATGAACTACAGCCCTTTTAGCGTTTTGTCCTATGAGGTTACCGAAAACCGGTGGATCAAGATTCAAGCTCCGATGAGGAGGTTTCTCCGGTCTCCAAGCTTGTTAGAGAGCAAAGGAAGGCTTGTTCTCGTAGCAGCCGTTGAGAAAAGCAAGCTTAACGTTCCCAAGAGCCTTAGGCTTTGGAGTTTGCAACAAGATAATGCCACGTGGGTCGAGATCGAACGGATGCCTCAGCCACTATACACACAGTTTGCAGTGGAAGAAGGCGGAAAAGGATTCGAGTGTGTCGGAAATCAAGAGTTTGTAATGATTGTGTTAAAAAGGACTTCATTACTTTTGCTGTTTGATATGGTGAGAAAAAGTTGGTTGTGGGTCCCACCGTGTTCTTACTCCGGTGGCAATGTCGGCGGTTGTTCAGACGGAGAGGTGCTGCAGGGTTTTGCTTATGACCCGGTATTTACTACACCGGTGGTTAGTCTTCTTGATCAGTTAACACTTCCATTTCCTGGAGCCTGTTAGTTTTTAGACTTATAGTTAAGAGACTACGTGTCGTTTCCACTTCTGGTGTTAAGACTGCTTGTTGTTTTTCCAGGATTCTGTTGCTTTATCTTATTCTTGTGATCCTCTCTGTTTGTAGTAAGTTTATATTTTTAATGTCAATGTCTAATCTTTGACAACAACATATACAGACAGATATCGAATCGTGTACAAACCCAATCCTAAATCCGTCGAAACTCAAAACTAAAGTCTTCGGAGAATGGTTTCACTTGAGCAATACCTTGAGAATGAGATGAACTTTGCGGTTCATTATTCTCCTGAGTTCTTCATTGGCCTCCATTCCAATCCTCCTGCAAAAGTAGCATCGATCACAAAAAATCAGTCACGAGATTAGTCAAAGAGTGAATTTTGAACCAGCCTGTGATCTTGTTTGCTCTTACCCGATTTTGCAACCGCCCTTGCCCACAAGAATCTTGCGTTGGCTAAGTTTAGGAGTGATGAGATGCTGTTCGATCCTCAGAGACCCGTCTCGCTGCTCTCTCCAGTCCACTAGACGGTGCTCTACGCCATATGGGACTTCCTATAGTTTTTTTTCAATCGTGTAATTTGTCATCTTGGAGGTGGAAACAGATACAGAAGATTATACAAGTAGAGGTTATATTATTACCTGATGAACATGGTCTAGTAATCTCTCCCTAACAACTTCAAGAGAGATGTTCTTCATGACTTCTTCACTCATTGTGAATGCATCTTCTTCCCATGGTTTTTTTACTGCCTGATCCATTAAATATTGGCTAAGATCTTTAACTCCAGATCCCTTAAGTCCTGATATCATGAAGTACCTAGGACACCAAACAGAACAAAAAAACCATATTTTTTTCAGTTGCAATTTGAGAGACTTCCCTGTTCATTTTTTTTAAAACCGAGTCAGGTATATCTTATCTACCTTTCATATGCCGGAAGATTTTGGAACTCCTCAGCAACCTTTAATAGATCTTTCTTCCTCTCAACCAAATCAACTTTGTTCATACATAAAATGCGCTTTTGTTTTGGATTTACTTCCTCTCCCATGTATCTGATCAAGCGTACCACTCTTGAATCCGGACTATATCAATCAAATAGAAAATAGACTTCACAAACTACGAATTAAGTTTGAGAAAACTCTAACTCTACTCACCAATAGCGCAAAACTACAGTCATAGCGTCCGGACAGTATCAATCAAACACAATACAGAATTCAGAAACTACAAATTAAGTTTGAGGGAACTCTATTTCTACTTGCCAATAGTAGCAAAACCAGTTAGTCCTTTTTTAAAGAAGGAAATAGATACAGTTCTCAATATTATGGATAATCTCGGTGAGATGCTAGTAAGTCCACCACAAGATGCACCCCTTGATGCTCTTAACTAGACTACTCTAAGTTAAGAGATAGCTTTGTCAAGAAAATATGTGAAAGCTGATAAAGTACACAAACGAGCAAATGACTAACCACGTGAGATGCCTATGGACATCAAACATAACAATGAGGACATCAAATAGGTCAACCGAAGTCCAAGCATTTTGCACACGAGCCTTGATGTCTTTGTAACCATATCCGCTTTTCTTCAGCATTAGACCCGGAGTATCGAAGAAACACTGCAAGGTTGAATCCAAACACAATACTAAATATTTCAATCTACAAATGATTGCATTTAACAATAATATGTTAATCTCAATACTTAAAACCATAACGAGTAGTTTATATATGCAACAGATATAAGACAAAACTTACAACTTGTGTATCTCCTTTTGTCAATACTCCCAACACTTCATGGGTCGTCGTGTTGGTCTTCCGGGAAGCAGCTGCAACCTTTGTTCCAACCTGCACATAAACTTAAGAAACCGTAAGCAAGCAACGAATTTGTGCATAAACATATACACAAATGCCTCAATTGATTCTCAAAGACCAAGCAGAAATGTAAAAAGGAGGAAATAATCGAACCATGAGATTAGTCAGGGAAGATTTTCCGGCGTTTGGTGGGCCGATGATTCCGACATTAAGAGACTTCTGATCTTCTTCTCTAACCTCACCTTCACCGAGTTCTTCATCAGCTGACTCAAGCGCCGCCTCCAAGAGAGCCTTGGCGAGAATCCTCGACCTATCAATACTATCCTCATCTTCTTCTTCTTCTTCTGGGATTCTCAATTTACCTTTCTCGGTCTCTTTCGGAAACAACTCTTTCTCTACTCTTGCCCTGTACCCTTTATCCCAACTGGGTGGCTTGGGCTTTTTCACGGAATCTCCATGGATATCTTCGATTCCAGGGATTGAGTATTGTCTGCTATCGAAAACGGAGTCGCCGATGGGGCCGTCTTCGTTGACGGAAGTGGCTTCGTCTAGATTCGGCTGCGCCGAGTAAAACCGGCGGAGAAAGTTGTGAGGCGGATGGGATTTACTACGAGGTGTCGTCGTTCGTGAGATTGAAATCAGTACTCGTAGAGATCTAAAAGCTTTCATTTTAGCAACTATGGCGATCTCACACAAAGCACATATTTTTGACCAAATGTAACAGCAGAGGACTCGAGGGTTTTAGAGGTTTACTTTACGACATTTTAGTTTTGTTTTGTTTTTGGGGGAAGTGGCAGTGGTGAGAAAGTAATGAAATATTACAGATAGCCCCTTATTTATTTAACAAAATCAACTTGACATCCCTAAACTTTGAAATCGATACATTGAGAGATTCCCCATTTTGAGTTTCAAATGAGCACTATACAAAAAAAAAAAAAATCATTTTAGCTGAGATTCAACCTTTTATCAATGAAGATATAGATATTGGAATATAAGTTCTTTTGGGCAACCTTCGAAGAAAAGTTAGAGGTTTGTTTCTTCTGGAATATACATACTGCTTCATCACAACACAAGCAAATTCCTCTTTGGATTCTTTGGAGATTGTGGAAGAGCATAAATACTATGATTTTTAAGAGGAAACATATTCTATGGAGACAGTCTCATGCTTGCAAAACATGATGCTTCAAAATGGGCAAATACGGAGGAGTATATTTCGATATCACATGAATCTTCGTCTAATGGAAGAGAACATAGAGGAAGAGACAAAGTACTGTGGAAAAGACCTCCTCGGGAATGGGTAAAATGCAATTATGATGGATCGTTTGTGAATACTACTCTTCCTGCAAAAGTTGGATCACAAGAGACAAACATGGAGCATATTTAGGATCGGGTCAAGCTAAAGGAAACCGGGTCACAAAGGCACTTGAAAGTGAATTCCAAACTCTTCTCATTGCAATGCAATACTGTTGAAGTAGAAGATTCAAGAAAGTTATCTTTTTAGGAGATAATCAATTGGCAGGATCAGTTTGAAGAGATCAATCAAATTCACTTGGATTCATCGAGAAATAAACCGGCATATATACTTGCAAAACAAAATCTCCCACAAAATTCTCTATTTCATTTTCATTTCTATGTTCCACATGTAATCTCTCAAGCTTTACATACTGATCATGTAACTATTTAACTTCAATAAAATAGATGTTATAAAAAAAAAAAAGATATTGGAATATAGGTTAATTTTATTTTGGCTAAATACTAAACATGATGCAAAGATTTTGGGTGAATCTGTATTCTATGTTAATTGATAAATTCAGAAGAAAGACGTGAACTTTTGAAAAAGCATCCCTGAGATCTCAAAAATAATGCAATGGTAACTAACTCACCTGGCTAAAAATACAACAGATAAATAAAAAACTAAAATCAGATCACAAATGCAGCTTCTGAAAATCTGAATGTGAGTAAAGAGTTGAAACAAAAGCTCATCATCATCGCCTTCCTTGTAGATTCTTGAAAGGTTTCTTCGAAACACGTTTGGTGCCAAATTCTAAAATGCCATCCGCCCAGCGAGCCTACTCTCTGAGATTCGTCTGTCTATGGCTGCATTTATCGAGTTCATCTGCAACAATTTCAAAAGGAACAAACTCGGTTCTGAGTAAAAAAGTTGGATGCTTTATATGAAATGGCTACAAAGAGTTTTCTTTTTTATTCCCTGAGACGGTGATTGTGCGCAAACTTTGCAAAGTTAAGAATATAAAAAGAGCTGACCTGGGTTTGAAACCAAACCTGTTGAGTATGATCTTGTGGAACCAATCCCCACATTTTTTTAATACAATACAAGAGAATGAGGAAAATATAATGAAAAACGAGCAGATACATACGTGATTTTCTTCACTACTTATCGCAAGCTACTAAAGATACCATTCTAAAATCAATGATCAAACATGCTTAGATTTCTTGCCTAAGGGATGGAACTATAAACTGAATTTATGGAGGTACCTCTTAGCACAGAAACAATAGGATCTGGAATAAAAATGGCATAAATGAAGCCTACCGAATGGGTTAGACGTACAAAGCAAACTCTCCTTAACTTTAAAAAGGTATAATTCAGAACTTACCTGGCTGGTTTCATCATGCACCTTGTATTTTGGTAAGGACATTCTTCTTTCCTCCTGCGGTTACAGAGATATGAGTCAGATTGAAAACCAATTGATTTCTTTAAAGGCAATTCTTCAAACGACAGTATTATAACATGAATAGGAGGAAACTAACCATAGACATCGCTTCATCATCCCATACAAGATAGACCTCATTAGGCTGAGAGCTAGGAGCTTTATTTGCAATTACAGGAGGTGGACCAATTGAAGGACCGCTGGTGTTTGGACCAGAGGCATACGAATGAGAATTAGTCCCACCCACTGCAACACAGCATAAAAGAGAGATTAAATTTTGACACGAAACAGATGAATCAAATGTAAGCACTCGATTCTAAGAACATAAGACTGAACCTGCAAAAGAATTGTTAGGCGGATATGCATTCACTGATCCTATGGTGGCATCAGGAGACGGTTGCTGAGCCCCACCAACGGGAAGAGGAGCAGAAAATGGTGAAGCTTGAGAAGGAGTGCTGCTATTCACAATAGGGAACAGAGGTTGAGGGACCGGCATTGCAGGTGATGATGAAGGAATCCCAGGAGGAGTGACTCCACTGACTACAGGAGATGATGTTGGCATAGTCATCCCCATACCATGAACAGGAAAAAGTGGTTGTGGTCGATAGCCTACATGGGCAGCTGGAGGAACTGCTGGATTTTGTGGATACCATTGTTGTGGACGGGGAGGAGGCATAGGCCATCCAGGACCAGGAGGACGCATAGGAGGACCGGGATAATACCTGTTGGCACAAAATTATTTAACATGATCAATAGCAATTAAGTATTACAATATTTTAGATAACGAACTATTACAAAAAGAAAAGACAACATCTGAATATTCTACAAGTCACGGCAATAAAGAGAATATAGTGTAATTAGTACATACATTGGTCGCACAGCACCAGGCACTTGTTGAGGCGGATATACCATTCCATATGGTCTAGGAACTGCACCACCAAGAGGGGCGGAAGGAATTTCAATTTTTGCAACTTTGGCTGGAGACTCTTCCTCTGCAGAAAACATAACTTCAGTTCGAAAGGTACCAAATGCATTAAGCTAGCACAATATATCAAATATAATTACTTCAAAAGAGCAAAACCCGCATACAAAATAAAGACGAATTCATGACCATTAGATGCAATAGATCCATAGCACTTGATGAAGAGACGGACAAAATTTCTTGCATTACTTCTCTTATTCAATGGCTGATAAGTGATAATGTAAACAATACATCTCAGCTCCTTACCTTCTTCTCCGTAGTGAGCAGCCAAGACATCGGGTGGAATCCCTTGCATTCCGTATATTTCAATATCAGTTGAATCTCGACCGGACTTAGCATTAGGAACCCTAGTGGGAAAAAATGAAAAAGAATCAAAGTTAGCAGTGTCATGAAATCAGAAGAAGTGGGAACTAAATAATTGTGCATCTCTGCAGGCCCAAGGAATGAAACTAAAAGGGTTAATCTTTCCCTAAAGGCCTAAACCCGTCTTCCTCCTTACCAAATCGAATGACTTGCTTGACCAAACGAAGCAAAGCAAGAAAATAAATCAAAACTTCAAATTCAATATGCAAACACTTTGAACAAAAGAACTTTTCCTAGGAAACCTATCAAGCAAAAGAATGTTTCTTCCCAAAAATTTGCACACAGAGAAGTACAAATTCGGGTTATGACCAAACTTGTACAAAATTAACCAAACCCCATTAAAGAGCTAATGCAACAAAGATTCAAATTTTCTAAATTCCCAAGTAACACATTCAAACCATCAAACAAATGTAGATTAGGGCATTCAACAGAAACCGAAAGGTGATCTCTAACACAAAATCATCGAGGCATCAATCTTGAGATCCAAATTAAGCTAACACAAAAAAAAGAGAAGGAGGTATAAAGAAAAGCGCATACTTTGTAACATTCTCTTTATGAACCTGGAGGACATGAATCACCATGCCGCTAGCTGTAGAGAGCTTCTTGTGGCAGACATGGCACTTGAAGTGTTTGGCTTTCTGGTGCTGCACAAGAATCTTCTCGTCGTCGAACTCTCTGTCGCAGTAATAGCACCACACCTTCTCCGTCGCTCTCTTCTTCTTCTTCCCCATCACTAAACCTTTCTCTTCACTCTGTGTTTAATTCACGATTGATCCGCTATAGACTCTCAAAAATCTGTTGAAAACCTTCCCTCTCTAGTTCTCGTCTTTGTCTCCTTCCGCTCGCTAGGGTTTCTTCTATTCGCACTCTCGATTTCTTCTGCGATCTCTCCAGATTCTCTGTCGTTTTGTTTTTTTATTATTTTCGGTTACTCTCTTTGTATTTATAGGAAAAGGACCTTTCTTGTGTAAATATTGCGTAAAATCCCTAAACTTTAGCTAAATTGTATATTTTCCGTAAAATATGATACAAATAATACATGAAAATGCATTTATAATTTAGTTATTGAACTGTTTAACAACATCGTCAGGATGGCCGAGTGGTCTAAGGCGCCAGACTCAAGTTCTGGTCCTCGTAAGAGGGCGTGGGTTCAAACCCCACTTCTGACATCTGGATTCTTTTTCTCCCTTTTTTCCCCTCAAATCATACGTTTCATTCTCTTCTCTTTAAACAAAATAGCATTTGATTGGTATGTACTATTTGATGGTGTGTATTTTAAAATTTATTGATCTTTTTTCAGGAGTTTTTTTTATAGCATATATGTATAGATTTAACAATTTTTGTAATCTATATATTTATCCCACATTCAATAAACAAATTAATTTAAACTTTTAAATGTTATAATGAGATTTATCGTCCTTCAACTAAATAAAGTCTTATACTGGCTCAATAACCTATAAAAACGAATTCATTGTTTTAATTTTAAAAACAGAATACTATTAGCTTAAAGCCTTAAAGCTACAGTATTTCTATAATATTATTTAAAAAGATATTTTTGAAAATGAACTTTGTTTTGTAAGTTATTATATCAAATGTCATTACGAAAAAAAGTAATTGAAATAAAAAAGGATATAATTGTCTTTTAAAATTATTGATGAGAATATGGAAAATATTTATTTCCGGTTATTTACTATTTAGTTTATTATTTATTATGATACTATTAAAAAATAATCAATTCATACATATTCAATGAAAATAAATTCGAGATCTTGCAATATTTTTCACTATGATTATTATATTTTATTTGAATATATATCAAAACAAAAGTTTGAAAAAATATTTTACTAATTTTATAAAGAGTTAGACACGAGAAAATTGATTTTTTAAGATTTTGTGGACTGGCCACAAAAATCATAGTCATTAAGCGGTGAATATTATAGTTATGTTTTCAAGATTATAGGTTTTTGCGGGTTAACCCGAATAATATTTTAGTTCATTGCAAAACGGTTTAAGTATATATGTTAGTCTGGGTTGACAGTTCTATATGTAATCACTAGTTAGACATATTATAAAATTCAGATAAATTTATTTTTTCTTAAATTTCAAAACAATTTTTTTTTTTAAATTAACTCGCGCTATATAGCTAACGCGGATTGAATCCTAGTATTATTGATTAAAGAATACAACTTATATACAAATGCTAATTATAGCGCAAGATAATTTTATTTTAAGAAATTGTTTTGAAATTTAAGAAAAATTGATTTTATTTGAATTTTATAATATGTCTAACTCATGATTATATATAGAGTTGTCAAACAGAATAATTTGTCTATTTAACCCGTTTTGTAGTGGAATAAAATATTATTCGGGCTAACCCGCAAAACCTATAATCTTGAAACATAACTTTAATATGACTCTAGTTTTATGGTTAGTTCACGAACTCTTAGAAAAAAAATCAATTTTTTGTGTTTAACTTTTTATAAAATTAGTAAAATATTTTCAACTTTTATTTTGATATATACTCAAATAAAATATGATAAATTATAGTGAAAATATATATCAAGATTTTGAATAGATTTTTTCTTTGAATATATAATGATTGATTATTATTTAAAACTATATAATATTAAAATAATTAAGAAACTAAATAGTAAATAACCTCTTTGATGATAAATAAATACTTTCCATATTATCATCAATAATTTTAAAAGACAATTATATCCTTTTTATTTCAATTATCTTTTCTTATTTGTAATGGCATAATATATAATAACTTACAAAACAAAGTTTATTTTTAAAAATGTCTTCTTAAATAATATTATAGAGATTAAAGAGATCACATAAAATTAATGTAATTGATTGGATACAAGAGTGATATATGGAATTTGAGTAATCATATGTGATATGATGAGATGAGTTTCCTTAACAAATTAGCTAATTTCTGTTTTTTTTTTTTTCTCTTTTGGTCAAACAATTAGCTAACTTCTATCTATATTAAGGATAAAGGACGATAAAGGGCACGGAAAAAAAATAACCAATTTCGAAGAAAAATTATAAATAGAAGATAGCTCTTCATTATTTCCTAAAAGACAAACAAAAAAAGCAAAAGATATGGGTGCAAAATGGAAGTCAATGATTGTAATAGTGTTTGTGGTGGCAATGGTAATGGCAATGGAAAAAGTCAACGGAGAGACATTGCCTGAATGCCGTGAAGATTGCATTCAAAGTTGTGCCACCACCGGCGCCCTTCCGGCCAAATGCCTCCAGAGTTGTTACCGTGGATGCCGCGGCTTACCACCTCATACAATTGGTAACGATTTTTTTTTAACAAAACAATAAGATAACAATTTTGGAAATATATCAAAGCAAATGGAATTTTTATATGAATGTTGCTTTTCATTTAATCGTAATATTCAAAACAATATAATATGTAGTATATAGTCCTCGAAGAATTATTTTTCAAACACGAGATATTATTTGAAAAGACGTATTGTATTGTAGTATAATTTTTTTTGTCAAAATTTAAAAAGTGTGATATTATTTTGATAGAATTTATCATAAATAATATAATGGATGGTTTTTTGCTTTTGTATAGTGAAAGCGCAGACATAGAAGAAATGAAGTCATGGATGGTTAAGACTCTTCGGACTTTCAAATTACTTCTACATCCTTATGGCATCAATTGTAACACTATTAAATAAAACTAAATAAAATTTGTCTTCAGGCTATCAAATTTGTCTTTTAATTGAAAACTGAATATGTCATCAGTTGGTTTAAAATAAAAGCACGTTTCTGTTTAAAACTCTTTTTAGATTTGAATCTCATATTTTCGAAATAAATATAACAGTTTATTGTTTTCTTATTCTTATATATCGACCGGAATATTGGACTCTTCCGAGTTTGGATTATGTCTCTCTTCTTTTGTTGATAAAAGGCACTCATCAATCACGACAAAATCCCGACTTTGGTTTGTGTCTTTTTTAAACTGGAACTAGATTTTAAACTCGCGTGTCTACATGGAATAATTTATTTTTATTTTGTAATAATATATAAAATGTGAAATGAAAAATAAAAATTAATTTAAGTGTTATTTATTTAAATATATTTAATTTATAATTTTAAAGTTTATAATAAATTTAATAAATATTTGGCAACATGTTTGATACATGTTTACCAACATATTTAATTTATTTTTAAAAAATAAAGAGCGTTCCAAAAGTGATTCCATTTTAATAAGTATAGATTTGGTTTACATTAAGGATATGCATATATTACTTGTAATACCGACTCGACATGTTACTGTTACTCGTTTGATGCTTCTCAAATAGTTGACTTGAGTATCCTAAAGTTTGGATACGAATACATTGCACATATAGTTACACTTACATGTAAAATTTTGTGGACAGGAATATGGGTAAAAATACTGTGTTCTCGTACGAATGCATGCACATATAGGAGTAGCTCAATAATATAAGGGAGAGTTACTTAAATAGCACACATGTTGGTAATAATGACTGGAGAGATACAAATATTTTTTTAATTACTATTTTGTTTTCCATACCCAGAATATCCTGATAAACCTTTGAAAAAAAAACATAATTACGATTGTGCCATTAATTTTTTTTTCCACGTCAGCAAAAAATCCTACGTGGCGTTATGACTGCTGACGTGTATTACGAAACTGGGCCGAAAATTTTTTCGTGTAAGTGATAGCTGAGTTACAAGACGAGTGGCTGATTTATCGAAAGCGGCTGACTTACAAGACGAATGGCTGATTTATCCGCATAAATCAGCTGAATGTTATGGCTGACTTATCGAATGAGTAGCTCATTTACGAATTTTTGGCTGATTTACAGACATTAGACATGGCTGAATTTAACTCCGAAGGCTGAGTTATAAAAATTTTGGCTGACTTATTGCTATGACGTGGCTGACTTATCATCGGAGCGGCTGACTTATTGCTATGACGTGGCTGACTTATCATCGGAGCGGCTGACTTATCAATGGACAGCGGCTGAGTTATTTGATCTAATGATGGCTGATTTATAATAAACCAGCCACTACACGGCTGATTAACAGATAACTCAGCTCAGTACTGGCTGATTTAGTAATTAATTGTTAATTACTGTAATAGTACGCTTACACAGCTGATTTATGCAGTGTAGCAGCTGACTTATTTTTTCCACCTGACTTATTTATTTCAGTGGCTGAGTTTGCAAACTTTGAAAATTACTGAAATAGTATTCCTAGTTACGACTAACTTATCAAATCTATGGTGGCTGATTTACTTTGATTGCACGGTACCATGTCAGCAAAAATGAAATCCACATCAGCTCGTTAACAGCGCATCTCTAGGTTAAGTCCCTGTAAACAGATCAATCCGCCGTCTTCTACCTAATTGTTCATCAAGAATATTTCTCTCTCTCTTTCGTCTCAGTTTGAAGATCTCAGCTCGTCAATGGATTCCGTAATTATAGTTTCGGGCAAATGGGTTAAGAAGGGTCGATATACATTCAATCCCGACAATCGAGGTTGCAGAGTTTTACAAGCTCCAGAGCAAACAACCTACGAGAATCTTGAGGAGATGATAATGGAGGACTATGGGCTGGAGTCGAGAAGTTATAAAATTCAGCTGAGCTATATGTTCTCCTCTAAAACACTGAAAAAATTGTCTCAAGACACACCCCCGGTTTATGTCTGCAACACTCGGCAATTGCAGAGCTTTTTAAGCTTAAGGAAAATCGACGAGTTACGTCTTTGTCTGGAGGTCACAGATAACAAAGATGGTGACATTACTCAGAAGGGAAAGTCGAATGAGAAGGTCAAGCGAACATTCTCTGAGGTCTCAATAGATGAATCTAGGGCGGATGATAATGAAGTCTTCAACAGTAGCGATGAAGAAGATGATGTTAGAGCAGATTTCAAATCTGGAGATTCTTGCGATTACAAAGATAAGGCGAACAAATCTGAAAGCTACGAAGAAGATGACGAATCTGAAGATGATGACGAATTTGACACCAGATTTGATATTGTTGACGACCCCGACGGTGCATCATCTGATGATGATAATTCTAGCATACTAGGAAAGCCTACCGAAGAAGATGAAAATTCACCTACTTTGCCTCCTAAGAAGAGACCCCATAATATTCCAAAGCACAGTTTGAAAGGATCTGATGAGTTTCTCAAGTTGGAGATGTCTTCGCTAAATATTGCTGTTGGACAGCGATATGCTCGGAAAGTAGATCTAGAAACCCGTCTGAAGCTTCTTACGGTTAGGGATCGTTTCGATTTTGATGTGAAAGTATCCAATACGGAATTGTTTATTGTTAAGTGTTGGGTTAACGGATGTAGCTGGAGAGTTCGTGCTTCCACTCAAGGAAAATCCCCCGAGTTCTATATTCGTGTCTATGATGAAGAACACACATGTTCTGTAACTGAGCGTTCCAATCGATCCCGACAAGCAACACCAGATATTTTAGGAGCTTTTTACAGAGATTTTCTCGGCGATATTGATCAATCAGTCAAACCGAATCATGTCGGGGTGATTTTCACAAAGCAATTTGGAATCAAGGTACATGTGGTACGGCTGATTTATAAATGACAAGACTGTTTTATTTTACGGCTGATTTACAAATGACACGGCTGGTTTACAAATGACACGGCTGATTTATAAATGACACGACTGTTTTATTTTACGGCTGATTTACAAATGACACGGCTGATTTATAAATGACACGACTGTTTTATTTTACGGCTGATTTACCAATGACACGGCTGATTTACAAATGACACGGCTGATTTATTAACGACAGATGGATTATTGGAAGGCCCATAGGACGTTGCGCTTTGCAAGACAGATTGATACAGCAAGTCTGGAGAAGGGGTATGAAGACTTGCCTTCATACTTATATATGGTTAGAAGGGCAAATCCTGGTACAGTTACGCGTCTCCAACTAGATGTAGAATGCAGATTCAAGTATTTATTCATTGCATTCGGCGCGAGCGTTAATGGATTTCGGTATGTGCGTAAAGTAGTCGTGGTTGATGGTACATTTCTCCATGGAAAATACAAGGGAACTCTTCTTACAGCCCTAGCTCAAGATGGTAATTTTCAGATTTTTCCAATAGCTTTTGGTGTGGTGGACACCGAAAATGATGATTCGTGGAAGTGGTTTTTTCAACAACTTAAACTTATTGTTCCTGATGAGAGAGGGCTCGCGATCATCTCTGATAGGCATAAGTCAATTGGTAAAGCAATTGGGACTGTGTACCCATTAGCGGCTCGTGGAATCTGCACATACCACTTGTATAAGAACATTTTGGTCCGTTTTAGAGGTGGACACCTGTTTCGTTTGGTGAAGAAAGCTGCAAATTGTTATAGGCTAGATGATTTCAATCTTGTTTTCGAAGAGATTAGAAATCTTAATCCTGATCTTCATGGCTACCTCCAAAGAGCCGATGTACGAATGTGGACACGTGTTCATTTTCCGGGTGATAGATACAACATCACAACATCAAATATAGCGGAGTCCATGAACAAGGTGCTTTCAAAAGCAAGAAGTTTGCCTATCGTTCCACTATTGGAAACGATTAGGTCAATGATGACGAGGTGGTTTGCCGAACGAAGAGAAGATGCATGGTTGATGAAAACAATGCTTACACGCGGTGTTGAGAAACTATTGGCGGTAAGTAAGCCATAACTATCCCATAACTCAGCCATAACTATTCCATAAATCAGCCATAACTATCTCATAACTCAGCCGTCTATTTTTCATAAGTCAATTCCCCTTTTCTTTTTTCTCTTACAGGCTCGTGTCAATGGTGCTAGACTTGCGACAGTACAAAATATTAATTCTGTGCTCACAGAAGTCGTCTGCGGGACATCGAAGCATGTAGTTAATTTGAATGCAAAAAGATGCACGTGCCGTCGGTTCGATATTGAGAAAGTACCATGCGTCCATGCAATTGCAGCAGCCGAGCGTATGGAGGTTTCTCGTATGTCCCTGTGTGACACATATTGTCAAAGGGACTATTTATCTAATGCTTATGCTGGTACAGTAATGCCTATAGATACTGCACTCCCTGTACCTAACCGAGTTGCTGATATTGTGTGCATGCCACCGATCCCTCGACAACAACCAGGAAGACCTAAGATTTCGCGGATTAAATCTTCTTTAGAAGTGGCGTTGGCGAAGAAACGTCCTAGAAAGCGACACACATGTTCTATTTGTAATGGAGTTGGACACAATGCAAAAACTTGCAAGATGTAAAGAGGTCCATTCAGTTAGCTATTTTCTGTTAGCCGAAACTTAAATGTTATTGATAATAAGTCAGCCGTATTCCTTGTATTATTTTTCATAACTCAGTCACACCCCGAATTTGAGAAAATAAGTCAGCCGAACTTCGAATGCTACTCGTCATAAGTCAGCCACAATGCAAAAATGCTACTGGTCATAAGTCAGCCAAACTCCGAATGCTACTTGTCATAAGTCAGCCAAACTCCGACTGCTACTTGTCATAAGTCAGCCGTATCCCGAATGCTACTGGTCATAAGTCAGCCGTACCCCAAATTATATAAAAAAGGCTGCTCATAACCAGGTTTTATTCATTAATAACACTGTGCTGCTATAAATACATTACTATAGGTCATCTATAATTTCATGTTGAACATATTTGTAACATAATACCATTTAGTACATTAGTATACGTCATCTAAATGCATGTAAATTATAAAACATATCTAAATAGAGCGCCGTTCTTTAATTCGAAAGATTATGATTCCATTTACGATATATCATCTATATGAAATTGCAAGTTACATGAAATACAATTGCAAGATCAATTGCTTACTAGATTATATTGATGTCTTATACCATAGAGAAAATTAAGGGAACTTGACTCGTATGCATTAATTTGATTGAAAATGACCTATATTATAAGTCAGCCGCAATATTGATAAATCAGCCATGACGTATATTTTAGCGGTAAATTAAATAAATTTGTATTTTGAAAATAATTTAAATTTGAAATTTGAAATATTCGATAATCTCGAGGACCTTTAATTGGTTCGTAGTTTGTGTGTTGTGCGTAGATCTCGATGTTACTGATAAAGTAGATCTCGAAGACTTCAATTCTAATTCATTACTTTGTCGTATCTCGAGACATAAAGTAGATAGTGATAAGTCAGCCAGTAAACTTGGTAAGAAATGTTATAAATCAGCCGTTCGAGATAAAACCATACTTCCATCTTCGTCAATAAAATTGAGATAAATAGTCTGGTGCTTCGTCAAGGATCTCTGCCGCCATCTTCTCTCGTATTCCTTGTATGGTCCGGTCACTTAATCCTTCAAAACTAACGCCCAGTGCTAGCATTTCAATGTATTTCAGCGTGTACACGCCACAATCACCTGGATTATCGTTTTGGGGGACGTTTCTCTTCATTCTTCTCCACTTAAACTGAGCGTTGCTAATCTTGCGCACCTCGGGTGGAAAGAACTCGTTCAGCAGATAGGGAAGCATGCGCGTAAACGGTCTGCAAAGATCCAAAAGTTTCTTGTCGGCTTCCGCCGTTGCCTCCCCCATAATACTGTCGTAACAGGTAATTGACTCCTTCTTCAAATCGACTTCTAGGGCTACCCAATGATTGCCACCGACGTTGTGCACCATATATAAGAAGTCAACATCGTATAACCATTTCTTATGCGGCGCTGAATCCTCAGGAGTCAATCCATTAACGAGTTTATGCCACCCATCAGTGAATTTATAGTTCTTCGGATTGATTTTGAACTGCTCATAAGCTCCCACCCAATGACCAACAAACCATTGGTCAACAAAGCAAATTCTGTCAGTGTGGAATGGACATGGGGGAAGTTGCGCTCGTATCCGAAGGAGTCTAATGAAAGCAGACATGTGCTGAAAAAAAAAAACCAATTATTAGTAAGTCAGCCGTGAATTAAGTAAGTCAGCCGTTAATAAAAATCCAAATATTAGTAAGTCAGCCGTTAATAAAAATCCAACTATTAGTAAGTCAGCCGTGAATTCTGATTTTGTACTTACATCATCTCCTAACCAGCCATACATACTATCAGGCCACTCCGATCTAGGAGTGATTAGAACCCGGTAAAATTCAATCTCCCTTGGCACAGCTGGTTCTTGCGCAGTAAGTGGAATATTCCTATAAAACAAACAATATACGTAAAATGTTAACACAAATTACTGGAAGATACGAATCAACAAACGTAAGAAATTTGTAACATACTCAAACGGACGCAGGTAAGCTGTAAGTGCTTCCCATTTAAGTGGGTCCACAGGTTTGAGTGGATCATAGATTCCTTGACCAGGGACTAAACCCTGCTTCATCAAAGTCATTCCACTGTTGCCAATAGCCGGATACGGTGGTGGAGGAGGATATGATTTCTTCGACGGGTTACCAACTGCGGCTAAGTTGCCTACGTGTTGCAAAGTAGAAGTCATAACTAGTCGTGAAGTCCTTATTTTCTCCTCATCAGTCTCCTCCGGTTCAGACAACACCTTATTATCTTCATCCCGGACTTGTTCTGTTACATCAACCACGTCACTGTCAGCCGTAGGTCCTGCTGGTTGCTTCGGGTCGTCAACATCACTTGTATCAACCAAGTGCGGAATCTTAAACCCGGTCTTGCTGCCATCTTTCGCCTTCAGAAGAATCTTATTCTTGTAGGTTTTCTGTTTTTGCTCCTTTACCGTCTTCACAGCCAACTTCTTTGTTTTATTACCCTCACCAACGTTCGTTTTAGTAGCCTTCACTGCGGCTTCTGTCTTCACAGGTTTGGACTTCTTCTTCTTCTCCTGATTTTTCACTGCGGCGTCAACAACGTCCTGAAGAACAAAGTCATCGTCGTCTATATCGTCTGCATCTAGTGTTATCCGCGGGTTAAGCTGTACACCAAACTTCATAAATCAGCCATAACACATTATAAATCAGCCATAACTCATCCATAAATCAGCCATAACTCAGCCATAAATCAGCCATAACTCAGCCATAACTCAGCCATATGGTGCCATAACACATTATAAATCAGCCATAACTCATCCATAAATCAGCCATAACTCAGCCATAAATCAGCCATAACTCAGCCATAACTCAGCCATATGGCTCAGCCATAACTCAGCCATAACTCACCCATAACTCAGCCATAATACTTTATAAATCAGCCACCAAATTAATAAATCAGCCATGTTATTCATAAATCAGCCACAATACTTCATAAATAAGCCAGTAAAGTCTTCGTCGATAGTACCTTACTAATAAACTCTTGGTCGATATTAGTCTTGGAGTTGTCGTCATCATGACTTGATGAACGACTGCCTTCATTCACGACTGGCTTACGTGATTTCATAAGCTTAACCTCTGTTTCCAGCATGCCAACTCTTTTGCCAAAGGATGCAAAATTCTCCTCTATTTTGGCATAAATATTGGCCTCTAAGCTACGCACCATTCCCTCAATGTTGCTCTCCATTGTAGCAAAACTACTGTGTAATGTATCGACTTGTTCATAAATGGCAGACTTATTAATCTTTTTCACAACCTACAACAAAAAATAATGTTTAAAACTACTTACACAATAGATATGAAGAGTAAAATCTTGTAAGCAACACTTACAGCTGTTTCGCTTACAGTATCATCACTGTTTTCTAACCGAACTTCCTTTTCAAAGGCAACATCGTTGTTTCCTTTATTCCCCCTCTGTTTCTTCTTTGGGGGTTCGGCATCCTCGACTTTCTTGGCTTTTTGTTTCTGATCAGGCTGGACGGATACCGTTGTTTCCTTGACACCATAATAGTCTTTATCAAACTTTCCATCCAGAAGATCGTTTAACAACTCATCGAGTTGAGGATCAGTATTTTCAGTACCCCAGTCAGGGTAAATTTCGGCCCTCGGCTTCATGATCATGTTCCTCACTCGCACCTAATTGATAACTCAGCTGTAAATAATTGATAACTCAGCCTAGGCATAATTGATAACTCAGCCGTAAATAATTGATAACTCAGCTGTAAATAATTGATAACTCAGCCGTAAATAATTGATAACTCAGCCGTAAATAATTGATAACTCAGCTGTAAATAATTGATAACTCAGCCGTAAATAATTGATAACTCAGCCGTAAATAATTGATAACTCAGCTGTAAATAATTGATAACTCAGCCGAAATAAATCATAACTCAGCTGTAAATAATTGATAACTAAGCTGTAAATAATTGATAACGCAGCTGTACCTTTTCATGTTTGATGATCTCGTCAGACACAAAATGTTCTATAGTGCTACGGGTGCGGTTTCCAGACCATCGAATGATTGGGATTTCTGCTGGATTTATTAGTTTCCCAACATTCTCTGCAATACACGAAACTGATTCATACGCCCAGATTTGTAAAGCGTGGACGAATCCGCTCACCGTGTATGAACGAGCTTCGGAACCGGCCTTGCTTACACCCTCAATAAGAGCCTGGAAAGCGACTCTTCCCCACGGATAGTTATTCAAGTCTTCAACTCTGAAAACTCTTTTCGCACTCTCCATAGGCAACCGTGAATTATGGTGCAATCCGTGTATACCCATTTGTAAAACACACAACAACCCAATCTGGATCCGTATTTCAAGTGTCCAACTACGACATACGTTGAACACCTTAGCGAGTTCATCGTATTTCGGACCACCAATAGCACCTTCGGGAACACCCAACATATCCCACAGCGGACGAAAGTTAGGTTCACAGATCTGGGTAGGGTATGGACCTGATTCTAAACCCGTAATATCCGTAAACTCGTGCAGACTGAATCTTATTGGTTGCCCTCCAACCAGTGACCAAAACTCGTTAGAACTATTGATGGCCAACTGTCGCGTCAGAAGGTAGTGGACAGTCTTGGCAGACCACACATAGGTGCTATCGACCAGCTTGGGAATGATACCAACACGTGTTTTCTTTATCGCTTCCCACGCATCAAGCCCAATTGCTTCCTTCACAACCCCAAAACAGCCAAGCGGACAGTTGTGATTCAAGGATTTCTTCTGCAGTGGCGATTTCCCATCTTCGTACATTGGAGGCGGGTATTTCTTTCTTCCCATCTATCATATTGAAACAACGAAAACAAAGTTCATAAATCAGCCATCATGAATCAATAATTCAGCCGTTAATTTCGTAAATCAGCCATCATATAATCCATAATTCAGCCATCATGTAATTCATAAATCAGCCATCATGTAATTCATAAGTCAGCTGTTTCATAAATCAGCCGTGTGAAGCATAAATAAGTAGCCATCATGTATTTCATAAATCAGCCATCATGTAATTCATAAATCAGCCCATCATGTAATTCATAAATCAGCCATCATGTAATTCATAAATCAGCCATCATGTAATTCATAAATCAGCCGTGTGATACATAAATAAGCCATGTCATTCATAAGTCAGCCATCATATAATCCATAAGTCAGCCATCATATAATCCATAATTCAGCCACCATGTAATTCATAAATCAGCCATCATATAATTCATAAATCAGCCATGCAAATTCATAAAACCATTCGAATACGACCACAAATCCAAAACTCCAATACCGAAATATGACCAGAAATCAACAGTAAGGCAACATCAAATATAAAAATTACCGTAAAAAAGATGAAGACGACGAAGCGGAAGATGAACAGTCGAATTCGGAAGCGGAAGCAGAAGCGGAAGCGGAAGCGGAAGGTGAAGACGACGTAGACGGACGACGGAAGAATGAAGGCGAGGCGGTAGAAGAAGGCAAATCGTCGTCGGAATGGGGCTTTTTTGCTTAAATGTTTCGTTTTCTAACTAGATTGTTGCAATTTAGTTCGCCGGTGACTAAACCCTAATTTGAAGCTGGCGAGATCGGAGAGGCCGGCGAGATCGCGGGAAACTGATGGCGAGGCGGCGAAGAAGTGAAACGGCGAAGAAGTTCTTCGGCGAAGAGGTTAATCGGCGAAGAAGAGAGTGGAGAATGTGAACAGTTTTTTTTTAGGGCGGAAATGAACAGTTTTTTTGTTTTTCTTAGTTTTGTAGGTTAAAAAAAAAAACTGATTTTAAAAACTGATTATAAATTAAAAACGAGGGAAAATTAAAAAAGTTAAATATCAGGATTAAGATTAATCAAAATGGCATTTTTGTTAATTATATAATTACTATCAGGGTTAAGATGGCATTTTAATGGATTTTTCAACATTCTAGTAATATTGAAAAAATGTATGCTAGTTTAGTCATATCATAACAAATGTATGCCTATTCTAGCTTTTATCTCATAATATAAAGACTAAGTTATTGTTATATGATCGTGAGTATAATGAGCATAAGCAACGGCTCGTGTTGCACGATCCCGAAACCAAATCTTGTGATTTGGTTCTCACAGCCAAGTCTATCGGACTTCCTCTTTGTTATTGCCAGAGTTTAATCTCTATTTCCTAACTTGATTGTGTTTCCCTTTCTCTTTTGTTTTCCTTGTATGAACGAATACTGTCATTTTCACCATCTGAAAATGGTCAAATTACAATACATATTATAGGCCACAACTCTGGCTTTCATTCATTTCCAATTACGAGTCACGAGATCAAAAGCTCTAAAGCCAGAGAACCAACAAAAAAAAAAAAAAACCAAATTACACCAAGCCTAACCGGATATTTTCAAAATGGATCTAACATAAATTTAGAGTATTTTACACATGTCCCAAAAAAAGGAGAGTAAACATCTCTTGTTCTCTTCTTCTCAGTGGCTGTTACTTGTTTTGCTCTTTGGAGGAGGTAGTCTTTCTATCACCCAGCTTGGAGAATCAATTAGCCAGAGACCTACACCGGTTTCTTTGTGCTTAAAATCCGGAGATTTTTCATTTCTCTACATTGATTTGAGTTGTATAAATGATTACTAGGTTGCGGTAAAGATGTGAAAAGGGATTGATTAAGTCAGGTCAGGAATTTTTACCTTGTTCAATCTGTTGTCCCACCACTTATTAATGTTTTCCACCAAGTCCTTCCATGATTCCTCTCCGGCTTCACATGTTTTACATAAGCAAGATTGTTAGACAGAGAAGAAACAAAATTCGAGTAGCGTCTTCTGGATCAGAGACGCAATTTTGTTGTCATACAAATTCGTAGAATACTAAAGATTCATAGGTAAGAGCACTATTTCCTTACCTCTTTGTTGTTTTGCGTATTTTGATCTAACGGGAATATCGAACTTCACGTCTTTAAGATTAGGCAATATCTCATTCGGAGCGCTGCTAAGCCAAAGCGCTACGCTGCCATCTTTCTTCTTGAAATCAGGGTGCTTAGGATGTACCTGTATAGGTATCAAGAAAAAAGTGAACTTTGACAAATGTATCACGGAATGTAACAAAAAAACTACTTCGAAAAGTTCAGTTACCGATCCACTCTGTTTGCTTTCGCGGTAATCACACCATTCATCCGGTTTATCAAGAAGATCAACCCAACCATCAGTTCGAAAATCTCTTCTTTTTGGAAGGCTTGCTAAGAACAAGAAGACGAATGTTCTTGGTTAGCCATCGGTTTTAGATAGCCAACCCCATAAGCATATATCAGTAAAGAAAAATGAAAAAAGAAACAGGATTCATGCGCTTAAAACACCTACCGGAATGCTTTAGCACATCTTTCTTTTGATCTGATGCTGGCAAATTTTTTGGTAGGGATTTAGAACCCTGAATGTAGTGGAGATCACGAGCCATTACCTGATGTGAAAAGCAACCATGGAAGGTTATGAACAGCATTATAAGAAAAAAAAAATTCCCAATCTAATCTTTAAGGAGCCACTCCAAAACTATAAGAAACAGTTTGTTACTTACATGAACATATGCTTGATCAGGCTTTGCTCCAGAAATTTCACTGACATCTACAAAAATCTGTCCGGTAATATAAACCCGATCGTTTTTCTTCAAATGACAGTTAGCAGTATGAGCTAAATCCCCTTCAAATATTACCGGAATCCTGATGTTCACAGCGATCAAAAAGTATTAAACAGACTAATGAATCAATACAATGTATCAATCCATCATCCTAACAAAACCATTGCAATTTCAACTTCACAACAGCCAAAATCCAGCAAAACTCGTTCAAGCAGAATGCAGAAATGCTTAAGCAAAAGATTCACATGAATCCAAAGTAATTCTCACAGAAACAAATCAACATATCAGAGTCAAAAAACATTCGAATTTCAAATTCATTACTTAAAAGCTTCGATTTAGCCACAATCCCGAGTTCCAAAACAACAACAGACCAACATGCAAAAAATCAGAACCTGACCAGAATTTATGAGTTGAATCTGAGTCCGACTCCGATTCGGAAGCAGATGGAGGTCCGTGCGTAATGACGGTGCCTGCCCAGAAACTTCCGTCGGGCTTAGCGTGGAACTGAATGGGTTGGTTCACGTACCCAATCAAATCAGCAGAATTCGCGATTTTGGGTTGGTACGGTATCTCCGCCGGCCTCGGCCACTCTGAAGATGACTCCGATTCCTCACTTCTTCTTCCTCCGCGAGTACTGCTGCTACTTTTCGTCGCAGAAAAGGTCGAATGACATTTCGGAGACAGAACCCATGATTGTCTCAACAAAGGTCTTATTGATTTCGATAGTGATCTTGCAAGAAACTGCATTTTCGCCAAAATTGAAGTTTTAGGGTTTATGGAGGTTTCTCTGGAGCTTTGACAAACCTTCTTTCGTTACAAAACGTTGTCTTTTGCGTCACAAAATAGCGTTTTCCCCGGCATAAAAGGTGTTTAGTCACACAGATACGTCGACGTTTTCATGTAAATGTTGTTTGTTTGTATAATAAGAGTATTTTTACGGGGCTAATTTAAAAATCGCAGAATTTGTGTGGGTCATTTTATAATTTTGTTTTCGTTTAGTTCGTCGCGCGGCGGGAGAGACAACCTGCAAATCGGATTTCGAGAAACCCTAAAAAATCGACGAAAGAGGGAATCTTTGGATCAGAGAAGCTCGGTGTTGATCTACTCGAGACGATGAAGAATAACTGGTCTAATTTACATCAGGTCTTTTGTCTCTCTCTCTCTCCGGTTCTCGGCGTTGTCCAATTCCGTCCGATCCCTGATTCTTATCCCCAAACTCGTTGTCTTTTGCAGATTGCGAGAAACTCCTTCATAGCTACATCCACCGTTTACGCTTCCACCGAATTCAACTTCTCAAACACTTCTCTTCCCGATCGAAGAAGCTTCTGCTATGTAGCAGGAGGTAAATGTGCTTGATTTTCGCCTTTTGTGTACAACTGCTGTCTATTTTGCATAGATACATGAAATGGTTTCGCGTTTGCATCGAAACGAGTTTGAAACTGAAAAAAAAAATGAGCTTTAGCTTGATGGTACTGGAGTCTTTTAAGAGATATGTTGGGTTTATTGCTTATGCAGAGAAAAGACTTTCAATTTTGCTAATAATCAGATTGAGAAATTAACTGATCCCTGAAAGTTGAAATTTTTAGATAAATCCGGCTTTGTTGTGTTGAAATCGGAGAAGGAGTTCAACAATGCACTGAGCAAAGCTCAAGGTAAGTAAATAAACAATCCTGTGTTTCCTTGCTAACTACTTCACACTTAATAATGATTTGCTTAGTATGATCAAAGCTGCTTTATCTTCGCTTGATGTATCCATTTTTCAGATGGATCTTTGCCGTCAGTTTTCTATTTCACTGCCGCCTGGTGTGGACCTTGTAAGTTAGTTCCCTGAAAGCAAGTTTGGTTCTGGATAATTTGTCTTACGAGTGGCTTTATTGATTTGTGTATTAGTGATTTGAGTTTAGGCAGGCTTATCGCTCCTGTAATATTGGAGCTCAGTAAGAAATATCCTCATGTAACAACATATAAGGTCGACATTGACGAGGTATGTCTCTACAAGGCCATCATAAGACCTAAGCCACCATTTTCTATGGTTTTTGTTTTGTGATTAGAAGCTTTTGAAGTATCTGCTATCCAAAGCCTTTTTCATTGGGTATATAGAACCAAATGAATATCTTAACTGATAGAAAGTCTGAGGTATAAACAAAGATTGCTACACTCTACTTGCTGTAACTGGTTACTGATGTTACATCCTTAAAAGTAACATAAGTCACTAAGTAGAGAAATCATTTCGTTGGTTGAGCCACACATTTATAAGCTCTTTCTTTGTATCCCATCTTCTTATAAGTATCACTGTAAGTTTCATTGACAAAGATATCTCTTCTTGCATATTTGTAGGGCGGTCTTTCAAATGCTCTTGGGAAGTTAAATGTCTCTGCTGTGGTAACATCCTCTGTTTCTTTCAAAGATTACTCTACATTCTAGGATCAAGCATGGATTAGTTTTGAGTCTATATGAGCTCTGTAATGTTATCCACTTTTTGAGATCCATCTAATGGTGCGTTACGATGATTGATGAATGCAGCCAACACTGCAATTCTTCAAAGGCGGCGTGAAGAAAGCAGAGATTGTAGGCGTAGATGTCATGAAGCTGAGGAGTGTCATGGAACATCTCTACAAGTGAGAGAGACTCTGTGATTTCTTTTACTTTTTTCGTTTACTTGTTGGTAAAATCCTTTCTACACTACGAAATGATTACGATTACTAAAAGGAAACGAAAACTGGATACTCAACAGCATTTATTTATCGATGTACATAATTTATGTGGTTTTATCAAATAGGTTTTATTGCTTTGAGTTGTGATTATTTTGTGCGTTTGCTTTAAGTTTTGGGCTTCGCCAGATTCTTTCATTCTCGTGTTCCTGCAATTGATAAGGGTGTTTTGGTCTCTGTTCGAGTTTCTTGGTTTATGAAATTATAAAAACTGGATTAAAATAGAATGTTGTTCGAGTTGTTTTTGTTTGTTACTTTTCATGCAAAGTTACGTTTAGTTTTTAGAGGAAAAAAACAAAAAAAAAAATCTTAAAGTGTTTTACTCGAGAATTTCTTTTCAACTTAGTTTGGTTACATTTTACTTGGATATAGGAGAGAACGTGCACGTCGAATGTATTTCTTTTTGTTTTTTTTTTNTTTTTTTTTTTTTTTTTTTTTTCTATGAATGTAAATATTTCGTTGAAAATGAAACGTTCCGGTGTTACAAGATGTGTTAACATATTGTTCGACCTAAAAAATTGGTCCCATGACAAAAAATAATAAAAAATATGGAAGCAAATTTCATTTGGTATAAATGTCGACACTGTAGCAATGAAGCAAATGGTGTCAACACAGTAGCGATAAAGAGCTTGAAAACTCGAGATAAAATGAAAATGAGATATGATCGATAGGATAAAAGCAAGAAGAATGGCTGAAGAAACGTTCATTATGCAGATTGGAAGCTGATTCATCCGGCAACCCAGTAGAGAACTATTCCTTACAGGAGTCAGAAGTGGCCCGAACCCTGACATCCTCAGCCAAGTACTTCGACGCTAAACCGTTAAACCTTGATCCAACACTTAAAAGGGACTACACTAACTAGCTAAACCTAGAAGCCTACCCGCTCAAGCCAAGATTCTCCCTGGGAGCGCCTCTAGGCGAGCAACGCAGCGATAACAAGCTCAACTAGCCTTACTACCTCCTCTAACAGCAAGATAAACAAAACACAAACCAAACTAGATGCAATCTCAATCAAGACACACAAAACAGAACATTTACACCATCCGAGCAAAACAAGCAAACGACGAGTAAGAGGAGCATAACCGCAAACCTAGCCAAGTCGAACTGCCACTCCACACGAACCACCTCCGAGGTCACCCGACTAACTCCTCGAAACTGATCACCGTCCTCACACAATCAAGAGACAAAGAGAAAACTCACATCGGATACCACCGTCGAGCCGCACAGAGCCACATATCATCTCCGCTACAAGAAAACCGACCCCCACAAGCAACCGTCGAAGAGCCACGACTTCTTCTAGCCGCCGCGAAGCCGACCTCAACTAGGTTCCCCCGAGCATCCACACACGCCAAATCGAGAGGAAACGAGCAAACAACACACTGCAACGGGAAACTAAGGCCACCAAGTTGACCAAAAGGCGTCACCTTAGCATCTCCTCCAAAAACGACCGAGGAGACCATCGCTGAGCCACCCGCCTAAGGTCACCACAAAGAGACGCCGCCAAGGAGCCACACGAGCCGAGAGGAGACGAGATGCCACCACTCCGTAGCAAGCCGCGAGTCCAAGCCTCAAACCCCAGTTTCCGGCAGATGAACATGTCCTCTAGGTCCAATCACCATCACCGGAAGTATAAGAACTCATAGCTACTCGGCGTCACACTCCAAGTCTCAACAAACCGAGAAACAGAGCCAAGACTTGGGAGGGTCTTGCTCGATGGGAGAGCCCAACTGCCACAACCCCATTCACCGAACCAAACCGGAGTGAATCGCCGCTCCGACACGTGAGCTCGCGAGTGCCAACAGCCGCTGGAAGGTAAACGCCGGAGAGAAGCAGCGAGCGGAGCTGTCAGGAGAAAGAGGTGGACGAAAGAGAGAAGCCCACCGCCACCGCGAGCAGACGACCCACCGCCACCACTAACCCAGTGACACCGCTGAGCACGCGCCGCCGTCGAACAAGGACCCAACGCCGAGATCCAAATCTATGCCACTACAAAACCGAAGCCTCTACACACCGACGGGATCGAAACCGAATGCAAGGAGCAAGCAAAGAAGAACAAGGGGGGCGACGCCGGTGCTTAGAGAACTACCGGCGCCGAAAAACGGGATCTGATGTTGAGGAAGTTTCGCGGTTAGGGTGAACTCGTCGAGATAGAAAAAAGAGGATTGAGTCTCCAACACAAGCTTTTTTTAGATCATCTATTTCTTTTTGTTAGTGTCTTGCAATTAAAAGTGGAGATAATTTAACATTAATATATGTAAAGTAGAATTGAAGATCCATAATTTTTTACATAGTATCAAAGTTTAGTAAGCCCAAATTAATATAACCATTTTAAAACGAGAAAAAAAAAAGAAGTGGAATTGGTCTGATATGAATAAACCAATCGAATCATTATTTCGAGAGAACATGTTAGAATGTCATATATTAAAAGTGAAGATATTCAGTGTATATAAAGGATACGACTATACGAGTCGTTGTTCATTGCTATTTGCTCCTCATTGCCAATTTTTGTTTTTTCTTTGAAAACCATAATTTCTAACATTTTGTTTTGTTTTATGTTAGTTCTCTGGTTTGGTTTAATTGAAACTAGATCATAAACTCGCGGCTCTGCACGGAATAAATTTTTTTGTAAACTAATTTAAGTGTTATTGATTCAAATATGTTTAATTTGTAATTTTAAGTTTATAATAGATTTAATAAATGTTTGATAACATGTTCAATTTATTTTTAAAAATAAAAGGCGTTTGTAAACAGATTTTAAAAATGCTTTTGTTTAAATAGTCTAGATTGGTACTCTACTAAATGCCCCAAAGCAAATTTGATTTACTCTAATTAATAGTTGGAATTGGTCCGAGATGAATGAACTAACATACTCATTATTTTGAAACGAAGTGTTAGAGTATCTCACATTATAAGTAGAGATAATTTAACACTAGTGTATATAAAAGATACAATGTTTGTACTCATTGCCAAACAAAAATTTTGATAATTTTGTAACATTTTTTTTTCTTTTTTTAGGTTAGCTTTCTCGATTTGGTTTAATTAAAATTGGTACACTACTAAAAGCCTAAAAGCAAATTAGATTAACTCAAATTCATAACTGGGAATTTTTTCTAATAAATTAAATAATGGTAAGAAGTTATGAACTGTGTTTCCGGCCCATTGGATCAAACAGAGTCGGGCTGGTCTTAAGAAGGCGCATGTGATCTTCTCGATTAAATTTTTAAAAAGGGACCTCGAAATTGGCTCAACCGGAATCGAGATTAAACCGAAAAAGACACTTGTAAAAATTGATAAGAGAAACAAAACAAAAATACAAAGGGAGTTAGATAATGAGTAGGACCGGATTTGACCGGTATAGTACACTCTGTTTTTACAGCTTCATACGGAGAGACTAACAATCATATGAATGAGAACATATTATATACAAAACTCTTATTTCTATCTTTTTATTTTTGTCCTTCTTCTCTTTGTATCCTAACACTACGATTGGATCGTACCAAAGTATAGAGAAACAACAACAACAACAAAAAATACAAATTCGAGATTGATATAAATATTGCATTATTTATATTAATAAAAGGAAAATTAATTATAGTGCCTTATTTTTATATTTCAAATTTATAAAATAGTGTTTTTTATTTAGCAACTAGTTTCCTAAATTTTCTTTAACAAAAATTCCATTACGTCAATATTTATTACGTTTTGTTGAAAAACTATCGTTGATGTTCGAGTTTTCTGTAATACATATAGACATATGACATGAAGTCAATCAGAAACTTACAATAAATTTTGAAATTATAATCAGAGGCTTGATAGTTCGACTGGAAAAGTATCCTGGAGTAATCTAAGAGGTTACATGATCGAGTGGCAGCTGAGACGGATAAAAATATTAAAGGTTGGTCCAGACCTAGGAGATGTACGGTATTCGGTCCAGAACCTCCCGTTATCCAAAATTTTTTATAAATTATTATTTTTAATAAAATTTATATATTTTAATAATATGTAACATACCGGAAAGAAATGACACAAATTGTAGTGGGAAAAATTATAAAACTATTCTTATAAAGCATGAAATTTGTTGGACATGCTTTGAATGGAACACATGATACCAATTACTCTCCAAAATATTCATTGAAATTAGATTGAAATCTTAGATTAACACAACCAATAAATCATCGTAGATACACAGTTCTTTGTTTAATATACGAACTTTACAAAATTTGAAAAAAAATTATATACGAACTATTTTGGTTCTCCGAAAAATATACATACTAACTATCGCATCCATTTTAATAATCGAACTTTCAAAATTCATAGGTTTAACATCGGTTCCGTCAGCCCCGTTAATCCGTCGAACGGATGTTAAAAAACGCCGTTTAGAGTGAAAAAAATATAGGTTAATCACTGTTGAGAAGACCATTGTTATCCTTGTGTTATTTTCCCCCAAATTTGTTTTTCCCCAAATTGATATAAACCCTAAATCAGAGCTACGGGTAACAATAGTTTTTTTACCTGTGATAAACCCACGTTTTTTAAGTCGTTTTCTAACATCCGTTCGACGGATTAACGGGGCTGACGGAACCGGTGTTAAACCTATGAATTTTGAAAATTCGAGTATTAAAATGGGTGTAATAGTTAATTTGTGTATTTTTTGAAGAGCTAAAATAGTTAGTATATTTTTTCCCAATTTTATATAATTTGTATATTTTTAAAGTTTTCCCCTTTTCGTTTTACTTCCATCCCTCTTTTGGTTTCATCTAGAGGAAGTAATGTATTTTTAATAATGAAAAAGGAAAATAAATGGGATGAGAGAGAGAGAGAAAGGTGGGGAATGGTCAAAGGAGAAGGACAATGATTTGGCCCTCTTTTGTTTGTTCAGTACTTTTATCTCAGTCTCCTTTTATTTTCCAAATCTCATCTCTAAACTTTTCATTTTTTTTGCTATTCATAGCAAAAACACAATCCATATTTATATGCTTAAACAGAATATGATAGCTAAAAGTATGTGATAAAAGTTATATACAATTAAGTAATTACCAATTGTGAAGCTGAAATACTAATCTAAAAAGTTAAATTCCTTAACTTTTGAGTAGTTTGTGTATGAGTTATAATGATCTTTCAATTCGGCGAAATACCGATGAGTATATCATACATATGTTAAAAGAAAAGTTGACAACTTAGGATTACTGGGAAAAGGAAGCTATATGGGTCAAAATGTTCTATTTGGTTCAATTACAGCATATTTTTTTATATCATTTATATATAATATTAGCGCAACTAAGATTGAAGATACCATCCTATGTGTTGTCATATCAAATAAGATTATGTCATTCCACAAATATATTTGATAAAAGAATTATACACTCAGTTTGTCTTCTGCTTGATTGTGATATACTTATTGCAAGGGTTTGTGATGCACACACTTTTAGGAATGGAAACGAATAGGATGTTATGAAATTTCGGGATATCCAAAACTGTTTTACAAGTGTACGAATTTGGATATGTGGTTTTTGGGAATCTCCAGTTTAGATATTTGTCAAAAATTCAAGATTAAATATGCAAAAACAATTAATATGATATATTAAAATCTAAACAAAAAAAACATTTGTTAAAATGTTAATAAATTATTATATGTATATTTATATGTAAGAGAATCATATAATATATGCAATCAATATTCATACTATTCTTTTATTAATAACAAACTAGTTCCATATATCTAAACTTTTAAATAAAGATATACAAATCCGGATTCAATCTGAAAAGATCCGATTTTTTTTGGATATCCAAATTTTGAATTGGAACTCAATTTTGAGATAATAATTTTGTCTTTATACACATTTATTCACATACTACCGGATGTATTTGACTAAGAAAAATAAAAACTAATGAATTTTTTCGAAGATAAATCACTTTACTTAATTTTTTTTTTTTTAAGTCCATCAAAATTAACTGCTTTCGTCAATTAAGTTTAAAAGATATGTTGATGAATTTCTTTAAATTCACTGCAGTTTCTGATAATTACTTCAAGAACACTGTCACCATTTGAACCTTTGAACTCTATAAATCAAGAAGACAAAACAAGATCGGTAGGAGGTCCTAAGAGGCCAAAAGGACTGACAAGTGTTTTCAATAATGAGAGTGATCTTTTGGAGCAGTGAGTCAGATCCATCAAATGGAGAAGACTATTCTCTCTCTTCCTTCTTTCTTTCTTTCTTTCTCTCTCTCTCTTCTCTCTTCTCTCAATCTCAATCTCAAAGAAGGTCCCATCTAAAGAAAGGCTAATAGATTGCCAGATTCTGCAGGGAGTAAATTGGCCAGCTAGTTTTTCTTTCTTTGGCCTCTCTGCACCACCACCTTCATCATTTTCAACCCTCTTTTTTTCTTCCTAATATTACTATTGTTAGGGTTATTATTTACCTCAATAAAAAGAAGACAAATTAGTTATTGCGATGACTTATGGGATATTTATAAAAACATTTGATTTTCTTAAGCAAATTCTTATGGAAATATGGACTTTTCTTTTTCTTTTTGTTGAAATGTGAAATTTATTGTTCTCTTTGTTTCAAAATATAGATATTTTCAAAATTCAATGCATAAAAATAATTAAAATAGTTAATTCAAAACATTTAAAAGCGAAGATCAAATACATTTCACTTTTGTTAGATTCCAAAAATTTAATTGAGTACTTTTTATTAAATGATGTTTTTTGTTTAGAAAATATAAAAGTATTTTTTTTTAGTTTGCGTACTTTTAACCTAAACATCTTATATTTTTTAATATAGGAAGTAATCAACAAAAAAAACTAATATTTTTAAGGGATTGGGAAAAACTATAATTTTTGAGGGTATAGCATGACTATATGTAAAAACAGAGCACAATTTAAATGGTTTGGTAAATTAGAGTCGAAAGAGAACACAAATGATATTCTAGCGCATGAGGATCGTGATACAAATGGTGTTTAAATGGTGTTTCTTTTGTCTTGATCGTGATACAAAGACAGAATAAGGATGTTGATGACGTTTTTTCGTAACTATAACCTATGAATCCAAATAGATCTTTTATTTTAAAATTTAAAAGTATTTGAAGTTGAAAAATTTTGTGGTTTAATAATTATCTTAGAGAGACAGTTATACCATAATTAACTCTTGATTTTAATAGGATAATTTTCGACCAAAAAAAAAGGATAATTGTATCTTGGTAGGACGGGATATACAATAATCCATGAAAACCTATCATTTGATAATCTCGACCCAACTTAAAAGGTAAATAAGCCAAATAACCAAATACTAGGTGATAACCCGTACTTTATGCGGGGTGAAAGTTGCCCAAGTTTTATTATTGGAATATATGAATATTATTTATATGAATATAATTACAAAATATTAGCTCATATTTGTAACTACAAAACGGTGTGCTAATTACATAATTACTAATAATAGCTACAATTGCATTTGTGTTTTTTACCATATTAAACTATTCATAATATTTGAACGTTTTGATATAAATACTTTTAACATTGGGATATTCTCAAAAATACCACTAAAATAAGTTTTCATTCCAAACATACCATCACTGGCTTTTTCTTTTCAAAACTACCACAAACATTGATTTTTCCAAATACCACAAAGCTTAAACTAAACTTTTAACCCTCAAAACTAAATTCTAACCCTCAAAAATAAATCTTAAACCCAAAATAGTGAACCCGAACCCAATAATTTAAATTATAAACCCTTAAAACTCCTTTTTTAGTGTTTGTGAGATTTGTGGAAAATCCATATACTAGTAGTTTTGAAAGAAAAAAACTAGTGATCGATGGTATGTTTGGAACAAAAACTCATTTTAGTGGTATTTTAAGAAATTTCTCCTAAACATTTTATCAAGTTTAAATATTTATAATATTTATATTTTTTTATCTAATTATACAACTCAATCAAGAACTATATTAAATCGAAGAATAAACTTCACTAAAGAAAGATTTCCTACTCTTATGGTTTCTTATCATTTTAGTCATTTTTTATAATAAGTGTATGAACCACCATATATCTTTATTTCCGATGTGAGACTTTTAAAGACACATATTTTTTCACCATTTGAGTAATATATGTTTGTTTTTAAAAATTCAAATTATAACACGTGTGAAAATATGTAGATTTTTTATTATATGGATGATGTGATGATTTAGTTTTTTTTTTACAAAAATAAGATCAAACATATATTAAAGAAAGGAATATAGTGTTTAAATAAATAATTAATATGATGGTATATTAAATTTACAATAAATATTTTGGTAGAAAATGGAAGATATAAGTTATCTTTATAAATCAAATGTTGAATATTAAATAACTAATTGGTATAAACTATTTTCTAACCAAATTAATGTGAGTGACATAAATTGTAAATAGTCTAGTTATTTAGGCCTATTTTTATTTTATTTTATTTTAAAAACTCTCTTATGATGACACATCAGCATGACAATATTACAATATTGTAAATAACATGTCAATGTAAGATTTATTTTTAACAATGTATCTTAATTAATATATAAGAGATATATACATCAACATAAATTTATCTATTTTCAACCAACAAAAAACATAAACTTAGGCCTGGGAACGGATATCCGGGGTTTTTTCGATATCCTTATCCGGATCTGGGGCGCTCGGATATCCGGACTTCGGATATCCTCCCGGATATCAGGATATCCGCGGATATCCGGATCAATAAAAAAAAAAAAATTTAATTTAAAAATTAAAAATAATGATAAAAATTATTTAAAAAATAATTAAAAAACAATTTTTACAATATTTTGTCAAAAAAAATTAAAATCTGTTATTATAAATGTTTTTCAAACTTATTTATATATATATATATAAATCTCATCATATTAAAAAAGTATTAATAAAGTATATATTTTAATATATTTAACGGATTCGGATACGGATCGGATATCCGGACCTCAAAATTTAACTATCCGGATCCTTATCCGACCCCCTCGGATATCCGGATTTTCGGATCGGATCGGATCGGATAACGGATACCGGATAATAGTTTCACCCCTACATAAACTGATCTATTTTCTCGATCACCAAAGTAAAACCAATGGTCTGGCTTTGAGGGGGGGAAACCAATGGTCTAAAATGTATTTGGTTAACAAATATTACTATTGTTTTAAATATTTAAGAATAATTTGTTAGTCCAGATACATGCACATAAATGGTTAATATATTCTGAAAAATAAATTTTAATATGTTATATCTCAAATATATTCTATGTATATCTTGAATAAATAACAAATGATATCTAGATTTATCTAAGTGTCATAGACTCATGCCATATGCTTATGAAGTAATATTTTATTTTTAATTTTTACACCAAAACATCATATTCATGAGATTTGCGGGATATGGTTTCTGAAATAATTTTTCAAGTCTCACAATATGCATTTTTTTATTGTTTACATCAAGCCCCTTTTAGTTCCGTTTGCAACTGTTATCTCCTTGGAATAATTTTGCTTTCTTCTTCAAATCTTTTTGTATCTCTTTTATTGTGTCTCAAAAACAGGGTTTTTTTTTAATTTATAACTAAGGTGGATAGTCATTGTCATGTGCATGAGGGGACATCCTAAGAAAACTCAATAAAATAAAATAAAATACTTTGAATTGCTCATTATTTTGTATTTGTTTTACTATATATTTTTTGTAAAAAAATTATATGGGCCCATTAGAGAGTGAAGCCTACACATTACAAAGATATCGACATCATGTAGGTTCCATTTACATAAATGATTTGAGTAAATGGTCAAAAGCTTCAATCATACCATATGCCATAACTCTTTCTCTCTTTCTTTTTTCTTGGAACAAATATTCCAAATGAAACTCATTGCTTTAATTATTTTATAGTCCAACTCTATTACCGTTATAAAGATTCGATTTAACAAGTGTGCGCTTTTTGCGGAAATAATCAGGTTGATACGTCGACATTCCTCAACAAGCGAACATCGTTGCACAATTAATCGTAGTGCACAATGTTGGAATCTATGAATAACTACACAAGCTTTCAGTATAATCAATTTCAACTTATAACTTCATCAGCTTGTACCTTCTGCTGATTGAAGCCCCAATTTAAGTACAAAACTAGATGAAAAATCCAATATCGTAATTTTTATCTTTAACATAGAAAAAATTAAGATATAAATAAATTAAATCAAAATTTCCACATAATTAGATATAAAGAAGAAATATAAAATATGTAAATATTATTTGGAAACATGTATTTGACTTGTCAATTGTTTGAGGCTTAATGTGGTAATTATTATTAGAAGCCACTCGTATTGAAGATATGGGGAGTTCGAACCTAGCTTACATAATCATTTTTGTTTGAAATTTACTAACTGATAAGACAAAAATAAATTTTGCTTGATCACCAAATTTTCAGAATTGGTTATGGTAATACTTTATTCGAAGTTCTTAATTGTGAGATTATTTTAGAAAAAAGTTCCCAACAAATCAAATACACTTCACCGATATACAAAGTAAAATTGTTCCAAAATTTTAAACACTCACTATTATTTTCATAGTTTAGAGTGGATCATAATGTAGAAACAAACCAATTTCACAAGATTGGTATTATTCCAAGCCTCTAACACTTTTTTTTTCTTTTGTCAACTAGCCTCTAACACTTCATTAACTATAACTAGATTAAATGATATTTACAAACTCACTTAATCAGATTGATTCGGCGTCAAGATAAGGTTCTTGATTCGACAATACACAATTAATTCTTAGTATCTACCCACGTTTATGGAACGACATATTCCAACACACATAATCTTATCTCCTTGAGCACACCTACTTACTTACAAAAAACGAAAAATTCAAGCTTTGCTTCTGTTTAAAACTATTTTAGCTAGTTTTTTTTTTTTTTTTTTTGATAACCAGGAAGTTTTGGGCCGAAATTCGTATATCTCCTTAGGGACCAGTCTTTAATATTTTTATCCGTCCCAACTGCCACTCGATTACCCCAAGATACATTTTCATTCGAGTTATCGACCTCTGCTTTAACTAGTTTAATTGAGATCCTTAAACATGTATTTATTATACTCATCCATGTTCAATCTCCAAGATTTATCCTTTATAAGATATGTGAACTTAATATGCACTAGTTTCTAACTTTCTATCCAATACGAAGTATTTTAAAATTTTGAGTATTTGAAATCTTCTTTGATGTCTGCATGTCACATCAGCTTTACCTCCATAACATTTTTCCACGTACATCTCCTTATTCATGTTTTCCACTGCATTAGTTCTTATGCCCTCATCGGAGAGTTGTTGCTTTCGTGGAATAGATGCATGTTATATATATGTTGAAGAAATTAATAATTCATAATCTAGAGAAAATATATTTGAGATCAGACAAATCCTACATCACAATTTTGGGAATTTAACAAAGCCTCTTTTGGCATACTTTATTTTATTTGTTATTGTTTTTATTTATTTCCGCTTTCCGCGACAATGTCAATAAAAAAAAAGAAAAATTGGCGTCGACATTAATGTTAAAATTGTATAACGTATACATATATGAATATTAGCTTAAATAAATAATATTAATGTAGATATTTTTTCGGCGATAGAGAAAGAGATCTTAGTGGACTGCAGCTAAAGGCTATATGACACACACACACACACCTTGTTGTTTCCTATCTGTCCGACTACCTCGAACCTCTTGTGCCTAGCCTACTTGTGCCTTGAAGCACAGGCTGTCCAGGTGATACTTATCCAATATCATATAAATATGTAGAAATGTATTAGTGTATGGAATCATATTGTATTAATATATATATAAAGCTCTAATAATGGCGGTCAATACTCAAAAGTGTGTTTTTATGGGATTGAAATCAGTTATTTTTGAAGGAGATTGTAAAGTGATTCGTACTCTGAAGTTAAGAATCTCTGTAAAGATATCACCATATGAAACTCCAAGTTTCGAAGAAGTTCATGTACACATGTTATCCGAGATCATATAATCAAGTCCTCCAAATTAAATTACTGTTTTTGTTCGAGTTGTATCTATCCCCTAACTTGGTTAACACCTACTTAATTTATATCATGACTATGTATCTTCTCAGGTTATATAATGAAGTTTATAGTCAAATTATAATATATATATATATATATATATTATGAAAATGTAGTAAATAATATTATATTATGAAAATGTTGTATTTTTGAAAAAAGAAACGTCAGGAGTCAGGTGGCATGGTTCTTGAGAAAGTCTGTATGGGAACCCATCTCTCTGCCCTCTCTTCCGTTAAACAAATAATAAGATCCTTATTTCTTCCCTTTTTCTTTATTATTTTGTATAAAATAAGTAATCATTCATATAGATATTAAAACCATCCACTTTTAGTCTAGTATTGAAAAAAATGGTATTTGTATATGTTTTATGAATGTATTACCATGGCTAGTACGTAAGAAGGTACTAATTTAGGTCCCAAAAAAAGCATTTGCTTTAGGTCCTTTTATTATTATGCAAAATTTGAAGTTCTGAATATTTAAAAATTTTCATTTGATATATTGGTATTATATGTATTTTTAGTGCTAATTTTTAGTTTAAATCTTCATTTTATTGATTAAAAACAACGTTAATAATCTCTAATATCTTTAAAAAATAAATTTGATTGACAACATATATTTTATTATAAATAATATAAAAATCCTTTTTTTTCATTTGCTTTAGATCTCCAAAACCTTTGGCACGGCCATATGGCCATATAGCCATGATCCGCCATGAAAAGTTGACTAGGAAAATTTCGACACCATTACTAGTAGTAGAGCACTCTTCGGAATGGGTTTTGATTTTTGTAAGGTCTCTAGTTTTTTTTTTTTTTTGAACCTTAAGGTCTCTAGTTTGTTCACAAAATATATTTATATAAATAAATCTTATCAAAATATTTTGATTGGCTGTAAAAGAAGAGTAATAGTAATGCCCATAACATGCTGCTCGCCATATTATACATGTTAATTGTTTAAAAAAAAATAATCATATTTTATGTTCTCTATACGCTGCATATTATTAATTTTAATAAATTAGTAAAAAACTGAAAAGTATAGAATTAGTCTTGACAAAAAAAAAAAAAAATCAGAACAAAATTTAATTAAAATATGAATTTAATAATAAAAATGATTAAGACATCAATTATTAAATGGTTTTTTATATGAAAAAAAATATTCAAAAATCAATCTTGATAAAACAAACGGAGTATAAGATGCTAAAATTGTGTTTGCTTCCAATAACCAAAAAAAAACAAAAAAAAAACAAATCAACTGCATGCTATCCACACCTTACTGATATGAATACAAATGTATTTAGCTATTAAGCCTTTCTATACTTTATCTTATAAAAATATTGAACACAAAGCCATTGCATTTGCATGTGGAGAAAAAGAACATGAAGGCATTATTGGCAGAGAAGGACACGTGTAGAAAGCCCATTTTGCCATCTACTCTATGTACGCCAAACGGCCATATGCAACAATCTGCTGCATAGATTGTTACAAATATGGAAACCTAATACGAAGAAGTGGACCGACCATGTGCTTTTTATCCTCATCAATCTCTGAAAAATACCCTTTTTATTTCTCTCAAAATACCCTTTTTATTTCTTACGCATATTAAGTTTCTATTTGTCCTAATTAGCAGTAATTTAGGGATGGACACAATTCCCGTCCTATTCCGTCTCATTCACAGTCCCAAATTCCCATCCCCATACATTCCCATATGGTACAAGCTATGAATTTTCGTTTGGGAACGGGACAAGACGGGATGGAAACGAGAATTTCCGAAGTCTCATTCGGGATAAATTATATATTAATTACATAATATTATATATAATTGAATATATGTTGGAAAATTTGGAAATAATGGGATTTAATTTCCTAATTCTTATAGTATAGTAGTATGTTACCAAAACTACTAAAATATTAGTTTTGTCTTACATAAATATGATTTTGAAACATTTTTAAATTCCAAACCTCGACACCGTTGAGAATGTTGAACGTATTTTAAATTTATTATGGTTATGTGCTTTTGTGTTAAATTGATTATGTTGGTTTTTATTTAACTTTGAAATTTTTAATTATTAAGTTGGACGACTTACGAATTATGATTGTCAATTTGTCATATTTTTAGTTTTTTTGGGAATTCATGTTATGTTCTCGTTTTGTCCCGTTCCGTTCCCATCCCATCCCAAAATTTAAATAGGACACAAATGGAACAACTATTATTTCAGTTCTCAAAGTCTTGTCCCGTTTTCATTCTCGCAAAATCTCGTCCCGAATCCTCGTTTGCCCACCCTAAAAAAGTATAACACGTTCCTTAATTTCCACTAAATCTTACACGCACACGTGGAATTTTTGGAAAAATGATCCTTTAGCTCATTTTTCTTTGTCTATCACTCGTGTCGCTCATAAGCTTCTTCATCTTGTAGCTAATTATAGGATTTCGAGAACAATAATTAAATATGGCTCTGATAATTCTTTTTTTTTATACCACATCCACCACCTCACTTAATTCACTGCAGATGGACTTTTTTTATCTATGTCACAAGACATCTCTACGATAGAAGAAACATATTTCACTATTTGATTCCGAATTTTTTTAACCGTTTACTATTAAGTAATTTAAAATAGAATCGGTTATTTTTGTGATGCATAAAAATTGATGCATATCTTGTAGTGACTTGCTTAGTTTTTTATTTATTTATTGTTTTTTCACTAAATCATGTGTCTTGTACAAAAGTTTAGAAAAGTTGTTTCTGTGAAATGTATCTTTTATATATATCCTACTAAAATGACCAAAATGAAACGAAGTATAGGAAGGAGACTGCAGCAGGAATAGGTTTACCGTATAATTTTTTTTTGTTTTGAAAGATAAGTTTACAGTATATTTTATGAGTTTTATTTTGGGATAATTAATTAGCTCAATAACCAATTTTCAATAATCTGCGAAGAAAATAACCATGCTTTTAGGGGAATTAGGTAACTAACAAAAGAGTGTAATTTTGGACATTTTTACCCTCCTTAACATGTAGATGTAAACGGTCTATGCTATTTTAATCTTGTTCTAATTACGTCAGCCGGACCCTTGTGGATAGTTACCCCAACGATTTTGTTTTTTTACGTTATTCACATACTATTAACTGATTCAATTTTTGTATAATACAAAAAAACACAATTTTTTTTTATCACAGCTAACATGATTTGAATTTTAAAAAACTAACACAATTTTTTTCAGACGTTAATAATGTTGCCAATAACGTAACAAGTATTTTTTATTAATAAAATAGCAAATCTAATTGTTTATACATAAAAAAAAACAAAGGAAATGAGGCTCACTAGGCATTAATAACATAACAAATCTATTTCTGAAATCAAAGATATAGCAAATTTAGCAATAATCTAGCAATTACAAAGTCATGTCATCGGAATGAAATAATAATTGTTTACTATATAATGGTTAATTAATACATAAAATTCAACTTGAGAATTACAAATATTCAAATAAATAAGAATAACACATTAATAAAATTGTATAGATTATTATGGTGAAGATAGAATGAGGGTGAAGAGAATATGACGTTATCTATATCTAAGAAACTCTTCTATACCAATTGACGTGGATACTCTTCCTCGCTAGGATGGAAGCGCTAACAAGCAATAGAAACTCATGGCGATCGAGCAATTAGCGACGATCCAATCTCAATTCAAATGTACGTAGTCATACTATGCTAGACACACCTCTACGGTCGAATGAGGTGGTGGATGGTAACGGAGATTTCTCGATGCTTCTGTTCCATATTCTAACAAACGACTTTGTGCTTTGTATAGCTTATGGATCTCTACTATCTAGGCCTGGGCAAAATACCCGCACCCGATACCCGAACCCGACCCGAAGTAAGCAGTTCGGTTCGGGTACGGGTGGCCCATAATACCCGATCGGGTGTGATTTCTTTAGATATCGGATACCCGTACCCGATCGGGTATATCCGAAATAACCCGGTAAACCCGAAGTACCCGAAAATATATAACCCTATAACTAAACCCCTAACCCTAGATCGGTTACTCTTCTTCTTCTTTCTTTGAACGATTGATTTCCCCCAAAATCTCTAATTAATAGCAATTCAAACTGGAATCCTCAAATCACTTATTCAGATCTTCTCCACCGTCGGAGACCTCACGGAGGCAATCTCAGGTGAATTTCTTAACTCCTATCTATTTCGTGGTCCTTAAATCGTGAACTCAGGTGATACTCTTAACCGATTCAGCCAAATCTTCAGGAAAAGAGAATGTCTTTGGCCATCGATTGATTATCGAGATTTATAATCTCATCATCAGCTCCTATATATTTCGTGGTCCTTAAATCTGTCTTTCTAATCTCGAGCCACATATATACTCTATCTATCGGACTCTTACTTAAGCTATGTGTGTGTTGTTTGCTTATTATATATGACCTATATGTAGACCTCTTTGATTTCGGTCTTTGTAAGCTATGTGTTTTTACAATTCTGATTTTGTATGTTTATTATTTGCAGATGGATTCATCAGCATCTCCAAACCAAGATGACACATATAACGAAGAAGAAGAAGAGTTTAGGACTCCTCTGACTGAGGATCAAAGTCAAAGGTGCAAAAGAAAACATACGCAAGGAAGTGGAGAAACTTCTAAACCACCTAACACTAAGAGGGTACTCCCCACAAGGTCTGATGTATGGGCGCATTTCACAAAAAAAGAAGACAATCGTGACAAATGTTACTGTCACTACTGCAAGAATGAATACTCATGTCCAACAAAGTCAGGGACCAAAAACTTGTAGAATCATCTTGATTCATGTAAATCATACAAGACATGGGTTGATGGTCAAGATAAGACTGAGAGTCAGCAGGTTATCAATAAGCAAGGGAGTATACAGAGTTCAAAAGTTTCTAAGAAAGTTTTCAGAGAAGCAACGAATGAAATGATGGTGATAGGAGAGTTGCCATTGGCTTTCGTTGAAAGCATGGCTTGGAAACACTTCTGCAATAGGGTAATAATTTTAATCACAATCAATGTTTTCTTATCAACTTATTTATGTATCTGATTTTAATATATGTATGTTTTTCTATGTATATACATCAAGGTAAACTTGTACGATCCTCACTCAAGAAGAACGGCAACAAGAGACATTGTTAAGATGTTTGTTCAAAGGAAGGCTGCTATGAGACAATCGTTCATATCTAGCAAGCAAAGAGTTTCCCTCACAACAGATATTTGGACTTGTGAAATCACATGTAATATTTATTTTTATGTGTAGCTTGTCTCATTTGAATTTTCTTATTCCCTTTTATTATGTTCATTGCATTAACCTTGCTTTATATTTTTAGGTTCAAGTTATATGGTTATAACAGCGCATTACCTTGATCAAGAATGGCGGTTAAAGAAGCTGATTATAGGGTTCAAATATGTCACAGATCATAAAGGTAAAACCATTGCAACTGTACTTCTTGATTGCCTAGCTGAGTGGGGAATAGAGAAAGTGTTTTGTATCACTGTAGATAATGCAACAGCCAATAGTAATGCATTGTCAAAGTTTGAGAATAGATTCACTTTGATATCCAATGAGTCTTTAGTGATGAAAGGGGAATTTATGCATATGAGATGTGCTGGTCATATCATAAATTTGATTGTGAGGGATGGATTAGACAAAGCAGTTGCTAGTGTGAATGCAATTCGGAATGCTATCTTATATATTAGATCCGGACCCATTAGACAAAATTCTTTTCAACAGAAGGTAGGATCTGGGAAGATGACAAGGGGTAGTTTGCCTTTAGATGTAAAAACTAGGTGGAATTCCACATATTTGATGTTATTAAGGGCAGTTAAGTACAAGGATGCGTTTGATAAGATGGAGTTTGAAGACAAGCTGTATAATGATCATTTCTTGGAGGATGACAATGGTAAAAAACGAGTTGGACCTCCTTCATTGGCTGATTGGCATGTTGTTGAAAGGTTGAATAGGTTCCTTGTAATTTTTTACAATTCCACATTGGTAGTCTCAGCCTCTACAACTCTGAATGCACACAAGTGTTATGGTGAGATAGTGAACATAGCATCAGATCTTCGAGGACTTTGTAGCAACTTTGATAGTGAAGTGAAGGTAAAAGCTGCGGAGATGTTACAGAAATTTGAGAAGTATTGGGATGGCTTCAAGAACATCAACAAGATGTTGGTAATAGCTACTGTTTTTGATCCAAGAAAGAAGATGCAGTTTGCGAAAATGTGCTTTGACGAGTTGTATGGAGAAGACAGTGCACAGTCTAAGGACTTGTATGATTCAATTATTATTCTTCTTGAGGATATGTTTAAAGAGTATAGTGACAGATATGGTAAGAAGCAAAATGAGATACCATCTCAGTCTCAGTCTCAGTCTCAGTCTTCTTCGTCATCTCATTGTACTCAAAGTCACCAAACTGATGGAATGGATACTGTTGATGATCAGCCGGGTTACCATAGGCATAGGATTGAGCAAAGGTACAATACTTTGTTAAAAGAGATTGGAGTTTGCGACAAAAATGAGTTAGAAACATACTTGAAAGACAAAGTTGAGAACCCTGAAGTGATGCTTGGAGTTGATTATAATGTGTTGTCTTATTGGATATTAAACAATGTGAAGTATCCCATTCTTTCACAGATGGCTCGAGATTTATTTGCGATGCAAGTGTCTTCGGTTGCAGCTGAGAGTGCTTTTAGCACTAGTGGGAGGATAATAAACCCATATAGGAGTTGTCTAACTCACTATATGGTTGAGGTTTTGATGTGTACAGAACAGTGGATGAAACAAGACATCAAAATCGAGTCAAAGGTGCTTACAAATGCAGATATTCTTTCTGAATTCGAATATGAAGATCAACTTGAGAAAGGTATGTATCTTCGTTTTTCATTGTTTTATCTTCTCTTATAATTTATTTATGTTAACAATCTTTGTTTGTTTGTTCAGATTTTCAAGGATCGGGTACATCACAAGAACTAGAAGAGTAAGAGTGTAAGACACTTTACTAGTTTTCTAATCTCGGCTATAAGGTAAATAAGTTTGCATATTCATAAGTTAGTTTAGATACATTATATGATTCTAACTTTTATTTTGGTGCCAGTCTCAATCTCAGGAAGTCATGAAGACATAAACTTGATGTTTTTGCTTTTGGAGTTGTCGAGTTGATACTTGATATAACTTTGTGTTTTGGCTTTATGATAAGTTGATAACTTGGTGTTTTTGCTTTTGATTTTGTTGGTGTTTTTGGTTTTGGATTTGGAGTTGTTGGTTTCTTATGAATGTAATTTACATTGTTTCAGTTTGGATTTTTTTCATTTGTTTCGGATACAGTTCGGGTTTTACATCTGTTTCGGATATAGTTCGGGTTTTTTCCTTTCTTTCGGGTACAAACACCCATACCCGACCCGAACCCGTCGGGTATTTCGGATTTCGGGTATCACCCGAAAACACCCATACCCGGTGGGTGTTTACCCGAACCCGACCCGATATGTAAAAATACCCGATCGGGTGTATATCTCTATACCCGAATATCCGAAAAAACCAAAATACCCGACCAGAACCCGATCGGATATCCGAACGCCCAGCCCTGCTACTATCGTTGCAATATCAAGACCGAAACAGAGAAGCTTCCCAACTAGTTTCACACAAAAAAAATATTCAATGTTTAATACCATTTAGTTACTTCAACAAAGCAATCCAATTAACAAAAACCTAAAATCGAATTAACAAAAAACGAAAACCTACAATCAAATTAACGAAAGCCAAATAGAGAACCTCCACTATGAAATCTAAATAGACAGTCTATGTGAAGCTAACAAAACTAATTTCACAATTGTTCAGCGGATTTTTCTCTTAGTTTATCCCATTCAATAACAAAAACCTAAAACCTACAATCGAATTAAATAGACTTCCTATATACAAAATCCCCAAAATTCAGAAAATCTCCAAAATACCCAAAATTCACAAAATATTGTCGGAGACTTGTACGAAGCTGATTAGTTCGTCGGAAACATGTACGAAGTAAAACCAAATTAAGAGCAGCCACAAAGCACATAATTAGAAAATCAGAACCAATTTGCGCCAAAACTAAAGCAAACTGAGTGAAGCTAACAAAACCAATTTCACCATTGTTGAAGCGAAGTGAAAATCAGAAAAACAACTTCTTCGATCTTAATTTGGATCAAGATCCATCTTTCAAGGTTCAACAATTTAAGAATCACGAATTGCATAATCATGGTTCAATGATTGATTGAAGGCAAACTTTACCTTGAAATCCTGGGCGATTACACGAACAAAACGCTAGAAAGGAATTTTATGGATCAACAACTCAATGCTCTTCTGGTATTTGCGAATTTCACTGATTCATGAAATTCTGGGCGATTTCACGAATGGCGAAGACGAGATTGAGGAAAATCCCACTTGAGCTTGGCTTAGATACGACCAATGTTCGAAATTTTGCTATGCGCTAGTCGGACGGTCGAGTTGGACCTAGCGCTAATCAGAGATTAATGAGAGATTAGTTTTTGACCTTTTTAATATTTTTTTTAATATATTAATCTATTATAATTTATATTTTAAATATAATATTGGACTCAAGATTAGATAAAACACATGAAAATAAATATTAGGTACAATAATTATGATATTCATTAAAAATATGAACATAAGTTGGACTTATCAAATTTTAGAACCAACGAAATTATTTTAATATATATAAAAAAAAAACTGGGCTAGGCAGCTGCCTATAAAGGGATCAATCGGCCTAGTCAGAGATTAATCAGACACTCTAAATCCTAAACCCTAAAAATTGAACCGATTATCCATAAATCACCACGGTCTATCGCCGCCTAGCGCCTAGGCGGCTAGGCAGCCGATTTTTTTAACAGGGGATACGACCCACCTGAGCTCGGCTTAAAATTGGAAACTTCTCTCCCTACGGCATCAAACTGAGCACCGCCCTTGGCTTTGTTCTCTGTCGCAGGATCACCAGTGACGATGAAGAGAATCATGAGGCGATGAAGATAAAAAGGGAAAAGCAGAGTAGACGATGGATCACGGAAAAAATAAAAAAAGAGAAAAATATATAAAAAATAAGAAAAAACTAAAAAAGTATTAATATATATTACACACAGAATATCAGCTTCAATTTATTTATTTTTTGGGTCATTCAGCTAAATATAATTTGTTTGCTGCTTATACACTGCAATTTCTCTTTTTATCTTGTCGGGAACATTTTTATCGCCGGTTTGAAATTTTATGGTGTAAGAAAGGTACTGATATCGTCGTTATAAAATAGATTCAATTTGCTTTCATAATTGTCCTTTGAAATGTTTTTATAACCAACAATTGTTTTTTTTATTAAGAAACTATTGGTTAAATGCCCCGACCATGAGGTGGGCTTAACTCCCGATGAACGGATCCTAATATAAAATTGCAAATAAAAACAAATATAACGCTCATACATCTTAATTAATAAATCATAATATAAACATTTTCTTAAACCACTAATTAGATTGTGAAAACTATCACCAAATAATTTGTTTTTTAACTACTACTACCAACTAGACTAGAAAACCAATGTTTAAACAATAATAATGGGAAAATATACGGACTTTATTTCAATCTCCTAATTATTAAAGAAAAATAGTTAATGCCCAAGTTTATACAGAAAAATTAGTGTTTGCCAAGTAGTTTTATTTTCTGTGAACAATAAATAATCTATAAAATTGCTGTCCGCTTAATAATCAATACTCAGGTATTAACTATTAAGGCATGACATAAAAAAAATCCATATAGACACGATAACAATAAATAAACTTTTTTTTTTCTTACGTCAAAAAAAAAAGCAAGGAAAATACTACTATTTGGTTATAGACTTATAGCTTCTTGATTTCATCCTATTAGATCAACGTTGAATCATAGTGTTTCCACTGCCATAAATTTTTACTGTTGTCCTCAATACTATCATACTATAACAAGCTAATTATCGAGAACATATATTAAAAAAGTACTAGTTAATAGTTACGCTATAGTTAATGGGAATGTAAAGCGCATAATAGCGTTTGTTTGCTAGATTCTATATCGTACACTTAATGCAAAAACCACGAAGCTGCCAGAGGCTAACGTAAGCGTCGATACAGAGATTCCTCAATCCCGTAATCGGTACACTATATACAATTGTATCTATTGATTAAAATCCTAGCTCTTCCTTTTTATTTGTATAATTGTATTTACTCATGTATTGCTTTTAGTTCTTATGTATATTACAAACACATGTGATCTGAAGAAAGCAAACACATACGCAAAAATTATACTTATTACTTAGTGGTTTCGACGTCTGCCCGAAGTTCTTATGACGAAGCAAATGGAATTTTAATTGCATCGTAAAAAGTAATACGATCAAAGATAATTAAGAGATCACCAAAGTGGTGGTAATGGTTTAGTGTAAAAATGAGATAAGGTGTAAACTTTTTTTTTCTTCTTAAGTTTGATTTTTATCAAAAATATTTTGGCTAATTGAAATAGTGCCATATTTTAAATTTATTAGAAAATTCAAAAAGTATTATAAGAAATAAAAATCAGGCATAACAATAAAACATATTGGTGTTGTCACAATCCGGATTAAAATCTGCATATTGTCAACACTCAAATAAAATAACTAGTGATAAACTAGCAAATTTAATAATAATAATTAAAAAAATATACATTAAGTATATGAACACATGAATCAAAAATTCAAACAAATTAAGGAAATTACATTATAATTCTTGCCTCATCAATATTATTATTTTCTACCAGTTAGCAACAATATAAATTTAATGGTTGGTTAGAAAATTNTTTTGGGGGTCAGATTATATATATATATATATATATGAATAAAATGGTAAAGTAGAAAAAACGGTGTTGGTGTAATTCATGACGCAGCTAAGACTTTTCAGCTGTCCCCGTGAAAACCTGTCGTCGTCTCTTCCATCTCCCAATGAAAATTACCCAAACTACGAGTCCACTTTTTAAATACTCCATATATACTTTTATAAAGTACTAGATACACACAGTTTTATTCACGAAGAGACCAATAATTTATCAACAAATAAAAGTAAAAATCGTATTCATATTACCACAAAAGAAAAGAAAAGAAAAGAAAATTGAAAATAAATAAATAACCCATGATAAAAGCAACACACATTTTGGTGATAAAAAGAGTACTAATTATTTTATCGTGCCCGTTACAAGATACACCTAGTAAAAGAAACACGATACACATATATATTTATATAATGCTTATTTTAAATTTTTTTTTTTTTTTGCCTATGATTTTATTGTCTTTAATTAAGAAAAAGGAGCCCTATGAGGAGCACCTTTTCTTCTGCTACCAAGTGAAAGAACCATCCCAGGCAAGTAATTGCTCTCTTTCTTCTTTTTCTTCTTCTTCTTCTCTTTTAAATTACTACTATTGTTACCATGCTCCGATTGATCTGAAATTACCATCATATCCTCGGCATCATCCTCCATCGTCGATATCTCTCCGAGCTGATCGTGTCCATCCATTCTCAAACTTGAAAATGTGAAATCCGATTCATCAATTCTATAAAGAATGCTTGATAGATCATCTCCTTGATATACTAAGTAATCCACCTACACAAAATATTATATTTCAAAAGTTTTAATCATTAATTTGTAGCATTATTGTTTCTTATATAATAGTAACAGATATGGCTAGTATTGGACTTGGTAGTTTCATAACCTAGGAAAGTGCTCACTTTGTACTTTTCACATGTGTTTAAGAAGATTAAACAAATGTAACACATAATCCAAGGAAAAAATAGAACATATTATAAAGAACATATTATAAACATATTATAAAAAATAGAACAGCTGTTTTCCAAAGTTTTGTTTTTTCATTTCTAGAGTAATGATTTGTTTAAAAAAAAAAACCTTTCATATGGTTAAAAGTTGAAGCAATTATTTTCAATTTTACTAGAATAAAAACAATCAACATGTGAATCTCAAGAATTAATGGGTCTCACTTTGTCATTCCTGGGTCAACTATGTCAACAACTTATAACTAAATTTCCCTGTTTTTTTTGTTTCACTAGTAAGGAAGACACTAGTACAAATCAAAAGTTTTAAGTTTAATTTCTTAGGGCTCAAAATTCAAACATTCAATTTCAAAGTAAAATAAATTCGAAAAAAAAGATGTGCATTAATTGAAATTATACCTTGCAAGAGAGGGAACAAAAGTGGAATGGTTCTTGGAGGATTCTATCACAAGTGAAGCAAACATTTGAAGAGACCTTAGCTCTTGACTGTGGTCTTTGATTTATGAATATCACTTTGGCTCCATTAATTGTATATGGCTGAATATACAGATTTTCAATCAGTAACAAATTAAATTTAAAATCAAAAGCTTCAAAAGAGTATATAATTTACCTGAATATATGAACAATCTATGAGCTTCTCAAGATCACTCAGCCGAACGACGTCGTGGTATACGTATCTTCTCACCTGCCAATTCATAAACCAAAGGGTTTAATTGATAGAATATAAACTAATGAGATAACAATCATAATTGCTTCAAAAAACTCCCTCATTTTTCTTCCCTGAAGCACAACAGGGTAACTACAAAGAATAAAAAGTTCTTCCTAAATTCTTATCCAAAATTATTATAAAAAAAATTATTCCTAAAATCTTATAATTAGAGCCATGGATTTTGGATTTGCACCAATAATGTTTTTGGGAAATAGTGGAGAATTTTTAATATATTTATAAAATAACAAAACCAAAAACTGTGGAAAGAAGTAAATGGAAGTGAAGGAAAAGGAATTTGGTCAAAGCTTTTATGTTCTTTGAAAGCAACAGCTCAAGAGAAGTTGATCAGAGAAGACAATAAATTTAAAGGAACCAAGCAAATTTGAAAAGAGAAAGAATAAATAAAAGATGAGAAAAAGATACATACCATATATAGAAACAAACCAAATCCAAACAGTAGACAATTCAAGTCCAATACTATCAATGATATATATACACATACATGATACATGTGAATTTATATATGTTTATACATTCTGGATTTTGCCTTCAAACATCTACAATTCTCAGCATAGTTATAGAAATAATCCTATGATTAGATCAAACTGAATCAAAATTAGCCTTAAAAGGGGTTGATATGCGCAATTAAAATCTAGAGGAAAATGTAAAAATGAAGAGAAATTCAGGAAGATGACCTTAAAGGGTCTTTTAAGAAGATGAAACATCATTATAAAGAAATATTTTTTTTGGGGAGAAGAAAAAGTTTATGATAATGAAAGGTCCATTTAAAATAAAATAAAAAGAGTTCTCATAGTACAATTTCCAAAAGCTCTATAATTTGCATTTAAAAATCTGAAAAGATGTTGGAGACAAAACAAAAATTAAAGCAGAAGTATGTGCATGTGAATTGAAGTAAATATTAATTGCACGGAGAAACAAAACCCAGAAATTTGTTTTCCACCGTGAAAATTAAAAAAAAAAAAATCAAGGGTTTTGAAATATTTCTGGGTTTATGCTTAAATATGATAGTTTGCTAACGTGTGCGATTATATATATATATATATATATATAAAGGTGTAAGTACAGATTTCGCTACAATCCAAACATCTCTCATGAGAGAGAGAGAGAGAGAGAATTTTCTTCGAGAAATCGAGTTAACCGAAAACATACGTACACACAGTGATTGCTGTTTGTATAGGTGTAAGTAAAGATTCTATCGCAATAAGAAATTCGCAACAAAAAATCAAAAATCAAAAACATGGGTATTGAAATCGTCACGGAATCAAATCATGGGTCATCGAAAATTCTCCGAAATAATCACCACGAATCATAGAATTTGACGACGAAGGTGAACAAAAAAAAAAAAAAAAAACTCAATTTCTGAAAATCCGCATATGGAACCAATTCGTAATGGGGTCAAATTTCATTACTAGTGCCCAGAATTTGTGAAATTCTCTAAATTGATGAATCAAGTTTGGTACCTGAAGAACAGGATGAGAGCGATGTGAAGGGAGACAGTGAGGACAAACACTGAGACAACAGAGCAAGCAGAAGACGTTCTTCTCGCTTTTACGGCGACTCTCGTGGACCCCACAGCTCGAGAAGAAAGTTTCCGCCATTAATCCTCCGAGCCATGCAGGTTTCGTCGCCACCATCATCATCATCTCCTCCTCCTCCTCTTCATCCTCATGACCTTCTCTCACCATTCTTATAGTCAAGACCCAGATAGAGGATTTTCTCAATTTTTAGTATTTCAATACTGAAAGATCCTCAATTTCAAAAACCCTATTCTGGTGGAAGAATATAAAAACCCTAAGAGATTGAGATTTGGATTGTTTCAGAGGTTTTATTTTGTAATTCGGAGAGAGTGTGAAGAAGAAGAGTGTAAATGGTTATATAATGTGTGGATTGTTTTGTATACGTGTGCGGTGTGTATGTATGTATATATATATGGGTTTTTGTAATGTAGAGGAGGCTTCAGAATTATTGTCGCTACGTATAGAGAGAGAAAGTGTTGGGTGGGAGAGAGAGAATGTCTTTTATTGAGAAAACGAAATGTTCTCAGAAATATCAAATCTTTTCTCCATTGGCGAAAGATAAAATTTTAGAGAGATGTGAGTGTGACAAAGTGTCATTAACCAAATGGAGAATAAAATTTTAAAAACTTTTAGTCCGGAAATTTCCATTGGGCAAAATACATAATATATAACTAAATTCGAAATTCCAAGTTTTTGATTACCTTTACATGGAACAAAAAGATTGGACTGAGATCTTCACGAGGGGGTGTTACCTTTTTTCTTTTGAAACTTTCTTTTAAAGATAAAAAAAAATTACGGATGTATATCTCTTGATTTTTTCTTTTGTTTGTGTGCATTTATTAGGATATATAATGACAAGTGTCCCAGAGGATTAGTTTGTTTGGAGGGATCGCTAAGGTTAATTTACCTTTTCCGGATATGTGACTCATGTTTCCCTTCCTTCAACCTAGAACCTACAAAAAAAAAGAGAGAGAGTTTTAGGATTCACATTTTAAATGTTATGATTATTTATAGCATAATTACTTAATTTATCACTCCATATTTACTACTGTTGACTGTTGAAATATAATTTTGGAGTCAAAATTTAAAACATTTGTATCATATGAATGGTTAGAACTTATAAGAGATGGATTGATCGTATGGAGTAATAATTTAATCATAATTATGGTTTCAATGACGGTGACCATATTTATGAAAATTGTCACCGAGACTTCTATAATTCGGTATTTATCTATTTCAAAGTTATACAAATTTATGAGTGTGAACTCTACAAACAAAATAGTGGTTTTTTATTTTCCCATGAAAATAACAGTCGCATGAGCGAATGCATACATATTATGATACACTGATTTTGACATGAAAAGTTTTGTTGGACTTGTACAAGTACAAAATTATTGTAAAAATGTTTCTCTAAATTAACGCATAATATATTATAGAAGTAATATAATAACTAAGAATAAGAGAAGAAGAGAATACAAGAGAGTATGGATGGCAGAGACGTTGGCCTTGGCAAGAGTGGTGCTCCTTTTTTTTTAAAGCTTTTAGTACTCTTCTCCTTACCTCGATTTCTTCTTAATGTTTTTTTTTAATTTAATTTCCTTCCTCTCTTTCTGTTTCTCTCAATCTTGATTCTTGAATATGATTAACAACCTTTTTGCTATAAGAAAATGTTAATCCAAAATTTCGAGAATCATAATTATTCAATTATATATATATATATATGTTTGTATTAAAGAAAGTTCAATCATATGTGTATATCCCCCTCCTATAGATAGCTTTGCATATAATCGACTCCTGAAAATTTGCAGTCTTAGTTTTTTATTCAATCGGTTTTGGCTTGCATCTGATTATTAGTGAGAATATCTGAGTTACTTTGTCCTGTTGCCACATTATTATCTCTTTCTTTTCACTACACACACTTCCTAGCTGATCTCTCTATTAAATAATAAATAATTATACGTACATATATCCCCTATTAGTAATTTCATTGAGCTGCAGAGAGTGTATATATATATATATACTTATATAATATCATAACCAAAATTGTTCGGGTTCGATAGATTGTAGTAATCTTCTGTATATGAAAAAAAAAGAAGTTAGAAATGGATGTTGACATGTTGTAGTGGGAGTGATTTGAGCAATTTGTTTTTCATTTATATCATACGTGAGTCTTGTTTTTGGTTCATAGATTCATATGACATAATTCTTCTTTGTTTTGAAGAAACTTTACACTGATTCAATTTATTTTCCGTAATAAAGTAGATTTATTCCATTGCAATGCAAGATTGATTTATTTTTCTATTATCAAGGTATACATAAAATCAGATATATTAGTACGTTTATAACAAATGGATTCTAGATTGAAACTCTGGCTAATCTATGAAATTAACCTAATTTTTGTATCAAAACTTCAATATTTGTTTACCTAATGAAGTTATTTAATACGTTTATAATTGTCAACGATGAATATAATCAAAACAAAAGAAATTTAAATTCTGACCTAATTTATATATCAAAACTTCAATATTTGACCACTTTGAATTTGTTTACATAATAGTATACTATTGCAGATAATTTACATTCTTTTATAATGTATCGAATGAAGCGAAGTACATATTTATTCTGCAGTACTTGTCGCTGTGGCCGGCTGGGAGGTTCATCCCCTTTTTGGTTATAAAATTAGTTTTAGTAACAGTGTATACTGAAATTATGTGCACCGTTAATTATTTAATCTTACCCGGATACCGAATTTAATTGCAAGTTTATGAACTTTTGTTAATCTTTAAACAATTGAGAAAGTACTAATTGTCTTTTTGCCAAAAATTTATACTTAAATGATTGTGAACCACAACAGTAAATAATGAGTCCAATTGGTGATTTAAAAGTTTTTTAGCGGTTAGAAAAAATGATAAATGGTTACAGAATAGTTCAAAGTTATAAGAAGTATAAGCGATTCAAAAAGCTGAATGTAACATTTTTGGTAACGCTTTCTATATCACTTTTGTGATTAACAACTATTAAAGCGGTATACTTTGTATCGCAGCTGTACAAAGTTACCATTCATACCATAACAACTTTTATATGGACAAAAGATTCTAAATTGCGCGAACTCCTAATAAAAATATTAAGGTGTTATTGTTTATGTATTTTAATTGATTTGAAAATCTGTATATGATTTATAAATCTTTGTAAAATCTAGCATGTGAATTTTAATCAATACTGTAAGAACTAGAATTCACCATCTCATAGATTGATGAATTTAATTTAGGGTTTAGGAGAATTTTATTAGGTTTATAGCTGTGTCTGTGAAGGCTGCTTACGTACTATTAAAGAGATCAAGCCAAAACGTAGTTCTTGTTACAAATAAAGTTGTAGATCTCTGTCTAAGTTGTTGGATGATTATTCTGAATGAATAACTCCCTTATTTATAAATCTTGAGCTCGATCCAAAACAGGATGATTTCCTTTTCCTAATCCCATTGGGAAAAAGGAAATCCTCCTTTTCCTTGTTCATTTTCCTAGTTCTATTAGGAAAAGAAAAGTTTTCCAAAAATTACTCAGAGGTCGACGATGCTTGTGACGAGCTTCAGACTTGGTGGGCTTTGATGTCGGCCACCGTGATTATGGGCCTTCTCCCGAGCTTGGATTGTTGTAAACCAGATTGATTAAGCCGATGTCGGTTCAAACCGGGCTAAACCGGGGAGTGCTAAACTCACCTCTAACAATTAGTCTCCCCCTCAGTTCGGCGAAGGGGTCTTTGAGTTCGGCGAATTTTGAAGGAGAATTTTTAGCCCGGTTTGAATTGACATCGGCGTCTTGTCATTGATTGTTCAGGCTTGTGTCATCCTTCCTTGGTAGACTTGATGTTGCTTGGCTTCGTTCGAGTGAAGTTTAAGCTCGGTTCGATAATTCGTGCGAGACTGCGAGGTCAACGAGCTGTGATTCAGCGAGTTGTGACTGTGAGTTGCCTTATTGCGAGGTCAGCGAGCTGCGAGGTCGGAGAACTAAGATCGTGAATTTGGCGAGCTGTGAGGTCGGTGAGCAGCGCCTGTGCGATGAGTGAGCTGCGGCTGAGCTTCCTAATTGCGAGGCCGACGAGCAGCGACCGCGAGCTGTCTTACTGCGAAGTGCGATATGTCTGATTGGGAGGTAGGCGGACATCTCCCTTTTTCTTTGTTGGTTGTGGTTTGGCTTTTAGAGGGACGGACCCTACGATATAATCTGGAAAGAAAATATCCTCGAATAATAAAGTAAGAAGATTTTGATAAGGGGTACCCAAATTTTAGAGAGCTCGGTAGACGAGCTGTGATATGCAGCGAACGGAGCTCGAAAGCTTCTGCGTCGGGATCGATGAGCTACTTCAGGAAGAGCGTCTTTTGGGTTTTCTTTAGTTTTATAGCTGCACCTTGGGAAAGGCTGTCTACGTACCCTTTGAAGGGATCAAACCATTCATAGTTCAGGGCATGATGGTTTTGCGAGCTATGTGAGCTCGGCTTAAAAGATTCGCGAACTATGAAGCTTCGGTTTATTTTTCTTAGTCGATCTTGACTGTTGTGAATTCGGGTTTGGCTTTGGTGAGGTCGTAAAATGATACGATCCTCTCGAGTTCACCATGCACAAAATTGGTGCCGTACATAATACGGTCTTAGCCATGGTATAGAGGATAAACTCGATCTTACGATCTATTCGAGATCGGCGACGAACTCGGCTTGAGAGATCGTATTAGTTCCCAGATTGAACCGGAGTGTGCGGGACGGACTCGGCTTATTTAGCTCCGATAATATGGGGATTGCGAATGTTGAGAATACGGCTTATTATTTGCGAATGTTGAGAATTCGGCTTATTATTTCCCATATCGAATCGGAGTGTGCGAGACGGACTCGGCTTACTTGGCTCGGATGATCTGGGATTTGCAAACTACGGGGGTTGGGCTTATAACTTGCGAATGTTAAGAATTCAGCTTATTATTTCCCAGATCGAATCAGAGTATGCAAGACGGACTCGGCTTACTTGGCTCGGATGATCTGGGATTTGCCAACTACGGGGGTTTGGCTTATAACTTGCGAATGTTGAGAATTCGGCTTTTAGTCGTTTCAGATTGTGGTGCGAACTACTGGAGTTCGGTTTTGAAATTTTCGAACTATACGAGTCCGACGAACTACTTGAGTTCGGCTTTTGAAATTTTCGAACTGAAGCTGACAAGCTGAATACCGATATGCCAAATATGACGAACTGAAGTTCTTGTGCTAACATTGAAGCTGAAGTTTGACTGAGAAATCTGACAAAACTGAAATTTTGATCCGAAACCGAAACTGATAAACTGATTTGAACCGATGAACTGATAAACTGAAACTGATGAACCGATAAACTAAAACTGATCTGAAACCGATGAACCGATAAACTGAAACTGATCTGAAACCGATGAACTGAAACCGATGAACTGAGACTGTCGAGCTGAAATTATGAGCTGAGACTAAACTGGATTGAAATCGGTAGACGAACATAGCTTGAACGTAGCTCGATAGGCAAGAGTGTCTTGATAATTGAGCGTAGTTCGGTAGGAGAGCGTATCGTAGCTCGGTAGACGAGTGTCCTTTTTTTTTTTTTTTTTTTTAGGAACTGTTGTTCGGCTTAGAGGGGCGGGCCCTGTCATTGAACATGATAACATGTTTGAAAATCAGATTAAGTTTTCCATAGGTGATACCTGGATTTTGGGGAGCTCAGTTGATGAGCTGAAAATAGTTTGGTAGACGGTCCGAGACTTGAGATAGCTCGACGAGCAATTATTTACCCGAGATGGATTGACGAACTGAAGCTCTTGATAGCATGTCGTTATAATGGTTTGTGCGTTGTCGAAGCGTTCTAGTTGGAGCGACAATTTTTGTAAATCCTGGATATTTTGATAAAAATGTGAAGATATTTTTTTTCTTTATAAATTTGGATCATATTACTAAGTAAAGAAAATGATACTTAGCTTTTTGCTGCTGGTGTGTAATGGTTGAGCTCGATTGATGAGATCGGTGAACATTCTTCTTTTTCTTTTTAACCCCGAGCTTTGGCGGTGTGTCAGGTCGGTTGACCCGAATAAAAAGAATTCCGTCGCGGTTTAAATTTTTAAACCGGGCTCGGAAATTTTTTTTAACGAGCTCTGATTTTTCCTCTTCTCGCTTCTTCTTCTTCCTAATGGGCTTTAGTCTCAATTTTTAATTGGTGGCGTCTTCGATATCAAGCTCGGCTCACGTTGTAGAACTAATCTAGCTCGGTGTTGTTGTAAAATTAATCCATCTCGATTTAATATAGAGTAAACCGAGTCTTGGTTTATTATCTCGACTTCTTCTTTCTTCCGAAAAAGAAATATGACCCGGATTGGTTTAGACGTTAATACGACCTCCATAATTTAGTCTTCGATTAGGCCCAAGTAAGTGAGTGAAGCCCATATTGTTAACGATCCATACGATTCTTCTTCTCCAATGCTTTATTTATTTATTATTTTTATTTTTATTTTTTTTGGCTTCCTTCTCTTCGAGGTCAAGCTCGACTCGGACTTTCTTCTTTATTTTTGAAGTGGAGGTGGCTCTAGTCGGGAGCGCGGCGGTTCACCGGAAGATGCAGGCTTGGTCGGAGCGCGGTGGTTCACCGGAGCCGACTTGACCGGAGTTGCATCGAGATAGAACCATGAAGACACCGCCGAGGTGGAGATGGTGATGAACATGGGTTTAAGTCTTTTTTGCCTGAAGCTGAGCCTGATTTCTTATGACACCAGGTGAGCCACAAGTCTGTTCGAGCCCAATAGAAGAAAGGAAATATGATCCCTTCCATCGTCGGTTTGGTTTTGTTGCAGGTGCGGCGGCTCGAGCGGCGGTGATGGCGGAGTTCGGCGTTCCGCGCGGTGGATCGTGACGGATCAAGGATTCCGAGCTTGAAGAGGCTTGGAGGTCGGTGAGATCGATTAGGTTTCCGGCAAGTCTAACGCGAGAGATTCTGAGTTTTGATTGTGACGGGATTTCTTCGGAGAGCCTGCTCTTTTACGGGATCGAGCTTTGGTGAGCGCGATTAACGACCTGATTTCGGATGGTAGGGGGTCGGTGGTAGAGATCTTCACCGGAGTTGTTCGGATTTTTCATCGGACATGAGGAGTTTTGCTTCGCGTCCTCGTGAAAAGAAGAAGATCGTACAATTAGTTTTTTTTTTTTTTTGAATCGTGAAACGTGATCCGATTCGGATCGTAAAGTAATGAAAATAATTTAAGCATGATTTATGTAATGAAACTTAGCTTCTTTTTTTTGTTTTGGGCGAAGACGTTCTCCGAGATGTTTCGCACCGGCTTCGGTTTTTGTCATCGCGAGGTCGTAGAGTTAGCATTCGGGTCAAGCTTCGAGCTTCTAGGGTTTAAAAATAATTTTCCATTCAACCCCCAATTTTTTCATGTTTTCCACAGTCGGCGCCAATTGTAAGAACCAAAATTCACCATCTCGTAGATTGATGAATTCAGTTTAGGGTTTAGAAGAATTTTATTAGGTTTATAGTTGTGCATGTGAAAACAGTCTACGTACCTTAAAAGGGGTCAAACCAAAACCTTAAAAGGGATCAAACCAAAACGTAGTTCTTGTTACAAAAAAAGTTGTAGATCTATGTCTAAGTTATTGGATCATTATTCTGAATGAAAAGCTCCCCTATTTATAAGTCTTGAGATCGATCCAAAACGGGATGATTTCATTTTCCTAATCTCATTGAGAAAAAGGAAATTTCCTTGTTCCATATAGAAAAGGTTAACTTCCTTTTCCTACTTCTATTAGGAAAAGAAAGGTTTCCCAAAAATTACTCAAAGGTCGGCGATGCTTGTGACGAGCTTCAGACTTGATGGGCTTTGATGTCGGTCACCGTGATTATGGGCCTTCTCCCGAGCTCGGATTGTTGTAAACCAGGATTGATTAAGCCGATGTCGGTTCAAACCGGGCTAAACCGGAGAGTGCTAAACTCACATCTAACAAATACTAGGTAGTCATCCGCGCCCTGCGCGGAGTGAGATATCTATAAATTATTTTGGTATGTATATTTTTTAAAAACTATATGAGGTAAAAATTATTTAACTGGATTTAAGTGTAAGCTACATATATTATTTTTTTGACAGCAAGTGTAAGCTACATATAATTTAACTCGATTATGTGAAAATAATTTTACCAATAGTGCAAATCACTCTTGCCTTGAAAATCTCTCTTTCCATGAAAATCTTGTTTTGATTTGGAAGTTTGATTTAAATATACAATTCTATAATATATAATTTGATTTTATGGCTTTTTGATTTAAATATACAATTTATTATGATTACATTTGAAAAACTTAATTTAATTTGATTTGAATTTGAATATGCAATTTAATATGATTAGATTTGAATATGAAATTTAATATATTTGAATTTGAATATGCAAAGTAAATGGTAATCTCAAAAAAAAATTAATCCATTTTGAAATCTAATTTGAATATCTATTAGTACGTGTGTGTTTGATGAGACTATTAGTATCAAACTATATTAGTATTAAATTATATCAAATTAAAATATTAAAATACAGTTTGATGAGACCATTACCATCAAATTATATTATAGGCTTTATATCTCAATAATCATTAGCATGTGTGTGTGAACTATATATTATACGCTTTATATATCAATAATCATAACAATAATATGAAGACTATATTTTATATTATAATTTGAATTTGAATATACAAAAATTTGTATGAAATGAAATATAACTAAGAGATTTTGCAAACTTGTAAGAATAATATTTTTCATAATAAAAAAATCATAATTTTTTTTATACAACCCTATGAAACGAAGCAATATAATTTAGAAATAAAAAACTCAAAAATAATTTTTTATTTTATAAATGAAATAAATTAGAAAGTAATATTGATTTAATAGTGTATATAAAATCCATCATTAAGATTTTAATCTCATAATGAAATTTATATGATTATGCATAAGTTTAATGTAAATGGCACAAATGTAGATATTCTAGTAACTTAAACCTTATTTCATAAATGCCTCTCTATTGTGATGACACCTCATCATGGCACATTTGTAAATAACATGTAAGGCCAAAGTTTTTTTTATCAATTCTTCTCAATTAATATATATGAGATTTGTAAATCTGTAGGTTTTCCCTCAAATTTGAGTATTTGTATTTCACTAAAATCCATTATAAAATCAAATCCATAAGTAAATCTTTAAGATTGAATAACACGTGATTTAAATTAGTATTTATAAATCATATAACCAATAATAGTGGATTTGAACTTAAATTTTAAAATCATAGAACCAATAACACTGGATTTGAAGATAAATTTTTAAAATTATAGAACCAAAAATACTTGATTTGATTTGGATTTCCAAATCCATTAAAATCCATGAACCAATAACCTAAATAAAAATTATCAAAGGTGATGCAACCAAATGTTTTGTTCAACGCACATGCAACCGATCTAAAACTACTCGATCATATACAATCATTTTTAAATTACATGAATTGTTATTTACTAATATCTAAAACTACACCGTGAACTAATTCATAGTTGTAGAAATGCTCATCATGGATCCAGTCCTGAGTTTTTGAAAGCAACAAGCTAGAGAAAAAATATGGTCGGTTTGTAAATTTTTATAAAAAAAATCTTTTAAATTTAACAAATAAAAATATGTGTTAAACAAAGACTACAAATATTTTTAAACATGAAAGATCAGTACATTTTCGTTTTTTTAAAACTTATTTATTTTGTTTAATTGCTTTGTCAAAAAAAAACATAAAGTAGTTTCCACAACTCGAATCCGGGCTGCTGGTTTGATATTAGAGTAGATAAGACCACTATACTAAAATTGCATTACAATTTTGTGGTCGAAAACATTAATAACTTAATCGGCCACAAATCCATGCTTCCTTAGCTTGGTCCAAGGGCCAGCTCTGCATGGAACTAAAGGACCAGAATTCGAATTATCCTATCATGATTCAATTATGGATGTTTTTTTTTTGGTCAAAAATCTTTATGGATGTTTTAAATAACAAAAATAATTATATTTTATTGTGGGTTGAGTCTATGTTCTAAAGTAGAGGCATCGGTCATCTAAGCATCGTTGGCCCAATTGTATAAAAATCCAATTCGTTATCCTCTTTGAAGCCCATTTACTAAACTGTGGCATCTAATTTGTTTAACCCGTTTCAAACCAAATCAAAAACCATATAAAAATGATGCAAAGAGAAAAGTTTAAAAACGTAGAATACTTAACTTAATTTAAAAGCTTTTCAATTTCAAGGTAACTTTTGTTAACACACAGGACCATCCTACGTAAAACACTTGAATGGCTAGCTCCCAGTCATATGGTTAAATTCAAGGAATATGGATTAATAAACTAGTCTTGTATTGCATTGTAGTATACCTAAATCAAACCCCAATATTATTGTATTCTATATAGGGCCATATCACAATGTTTAAGGTTATCAGGAACAACTGCACATCATAGAACTGTGCCCCCAATGATTAGATATGAATATAGTATACATACTTATTCTGCTTGCTCCACTGCACAATCACTGATGGTTCGAATGGTTTATCACTAATCAAATCGTTCTCTCTACACACTTTCTATCTATACCAGTTTTGATTTTGCTCATAATGATCAACGATACAAAGAACCTCTATACGAGGGACTCCAGTAGTCAGTTGCACTGTTATCGCGGTATGCAATTGGGGTGCAAGAAATAGGAACCAAGCAAAGCCCTCTACTCTTTAGGTCTAGATGTTTTGGTCCTCTTTTGTTGGGATCTTCTCTGTCCCATCCTCCCCATGGATCCTGAAACCATACATATGAGATTATAGCCATTAAAATAGTTAATGAAAATAATATTGAAAAATCCACACATTTTTCTCCTTAAAACATTACCTTGATTGATGAGTTCTTCATATAAGGAGTGCTTAGCAGCTGCATGATCGTAAAAATCACCAACCAAACTATTAATTAATTAGATAATCAATTATAAGGCTTGCGTATATATGCAACAATCATTGTTTTCATGATATTTTATCGTGTATTTAAACCATTTTACCTTTACTTGCTCTTGATAAAAGTTTATGTAAGTGATGGCCTCTTGAAGCACAGAAGCAGTATCCGTCTGAAAGGTTTTCAAACCAAATATTTAATTTTCTTCCTTGTATTATAAAAAGGAACGTAAAATTAAGGAGAAATATATATAAGAAAATAAAAACTAAAAAGAAAAAAATGAATACGGCCCCTTTTGGAGTACCTTTCCAAAGGGAGACACAATTTGCTGTAGAGTCGTGATCTTGTCTCGAAGCTTAGCTTTCGGTAATTCCTGCCATTTATTTTTCGAAAAAATAATGTAAAGTAACGATTTTTATATTTTTATTTAACCAATATAGTTTCATGTAAACAAATTTTCCATAAAAAAACAAAATCTTTATTCTATATTTTTGGAAAAAATAGTAAGAGAATAATTACTGTTTGGTATAAATGTTTCAATAGAAAAATTTCAATGAACCAATATTTTTAAAGAGTCTTATAAAAGAAAAGTAATACTCGAAGTCAGTTTTTGTCAACGTATAGTTCGTTTTACTCTTGAAGTAGATTTTCACTTGTTTTTTTAGTTAACCCAAAAAAAAAAATCACAATTTTTGGCATTAAAAAAATGTATACGTACTTATAAGGTGCACACATAGACATAGTTATATTATGTAGAGATTACCTTCTCCGGCGAGAGTGTAGAGCCGCCGCCGCACTTGGCCTTCTTTGAGACCTCATCGGAAACTTCATCACATCTTTTCTTCTTCCCGGCGTTTGTTGTTCCCAACCTCACAGTTGCCTGCAAAAAGAGTTTCCAAGTTCGTGTTTAGCGTCGCTGCGTAGACTCTAATTGGCTATTTAACATAATGCATGGTGTGGAATAACGAAATGTTAAATTAATTTGTGGAGTTGAATGGGTATGCGAGGAATGAAAAGGTAATACACTAAGAATAAGAAGCAAATAGCCGCAAAAGAAAAAAGATTAGCTAAGATAATAAATACCAAATCCCACAAACTTTATGTTTAGAAATGATTCTTATAAGTTTAAGTGGAATTTTTAAAACTAAAACTTGTCTTCGTAGTGATTTAGAGTATATTTAAAAATATAATAGGTTTTGACACAAAATACTGAAAATAAATTTTCATAGCCATAGTAAACATCCGTCACCAAGCTTGATGCAACTGAAATATCAACGTTAAATCCATTTGTAAACCCCATATTAATAAGCTATAGTATTTTTTTCTTAGATAAAATAAAAATTAAGGAACAAAATAACATATTTGATGATATAAACTGAATTAAAAGCGTATACGTACCAGTGAAGCCGTTTGATGCTCTTTCTTGTTAAACTCGGATAAGTTTAAGGCCTTATAGCATGGTTTAAACGACGGATTAATATCCGTTAGTGGCCTACTTAACCTTATATCAAGGAAACTTCTAGAACTTTCTATAACATCATGGAATAACGAAGCACCACCACTTAATCCATTATTGTAACAAAGATCTTCCTCATTTTTCACTTCCAACGCTTGTCTATACATAGAAACGTCGTCGTTTGTCGTCTGATCAAAGTGATGATGAAGGTTATGGTTCATGTCGGGATTATTCGGTGGCGCAAGAGACCAGTGTTTGCCTACAAGATCCGTTAGCTTTGACAGCCTTTGTTCACTATTTTGATCGTACCTAACTTGGTTTGTATCGTAGATCCAACCGTTACCGTTACCGTTATCGCAGACTGGCTCAAAAGGTAATTCTGATGTTGTTGATGAATTGTTTCTAGAAGATGTTGTTATGTGATTTTGATGATGATGATGATGATCCATCATTTGATCTCCTAAGCTTCTACCAGGCCTGTCCATATATATATAATGACCATAAATTCATCAATGTATGTATAAATATGTTTGAAAAACTTAATTAAGGTAAATACGGGTTTTTAAATTTTATTTATGAATTTATGTGTAGTTTCTATGCTATACTGTTTTTACTTTCAAAAATAAGGAACACTACATTTTGATGTTTTCATTAAAATATTTTTGGGAATTTGTAAACGCAAACGAAATGATATTGTTTGGTTGCGTTATACGTTTTTGTTTAAACAAATACAAATATTTTATAATGAACTACAACTTTTTTTTTGTTTAATAATAATAAACTATATCTTCGAGTGGCCAATAATAAAAGATGAATCATCAGTGCAAAATTATAGGCATACGCATACCCTCACCAATCAAACGTTAAATCATTTATTGGGGAACAATAATTCAAAAGAGCTACTAATTTACTTTTGTAAACCAACTTTTAGACCTCTCTTTTGTTTCTAATGCTTTTTTATTTTATTTTTCAGGTCTGAGAGCATTCATTTTTTTTTTTAAAAAGCATTCATTTAAAAAAAAAGAGAGACAAAAAAGAATAGCAATACTGACCAGACAATATCATTATGGAGTGGAGCTTATAACTGAAAACCTTAAACTAAACCTTTTATCACAACCGTTATGTAAATTGCAAGTAATTAAGAACGCAGACTAAAAGAGGCAAAGTACATACGTAGAAAAGATGAATAAAATTATGGATACTTACAAGAAGGCAAGATTCCATAGATGATTATGAGAAGAGACGACATGGTCTCGGAGCAACTCATTGGAGGAGGAGGCATGCTGATCCGGAGCCGAGAGAGAGTGATGATTGGAGGATTCAGCGGTTAGATCAAAACGATTTGAAGCGTTTACGGTCGAGATCGAGAGATTGTCTCCTTCACAGCTAGCGTTTGCGTATGAGTTATTAATACTATGCTTATGGTAAAACGACGTCGAACTAATGGAGTTTGCATGATCATTATGATGATGTTGAACATCTTCCCACCATGATGAACTTGGAGTACATTCTTCCCTTATCATTTTCCTTTCTTTGAACTTTCTCTTTTGCTCTTTTTTATTTGGTTAAGAGTCGAGAGGATATGTGAATTAGAGAATATAAAGTGTATATGATACGATCGGTGGTGGTGACAATATAATATGCGAGTGGGGTATGTCCACTAAGTTACATTTAATATTACATATATATCAGATTTATAGAAATGCCTTTAAGCCACCGGAGATGTGTTATATGTGGTCTGCGTAAGATCGTACGTCAATTGAAGATGTACTTGACCTCTACATGAACTTGTCACAGTTTTTGTAGGTTATATGGGGCTTTTGTTTTTTTCCGGTAACTCGGCCGATCTCGAAATATATTATCATCAGTTAAAAATTCTATAGAAGCTAAAATGTATATAGCAGGAATCAACTTGTGGTCTAGACGACATGTAGAACACACAACTAACTGGAAAAAAAATTCCTATAAACATGAACCACCTGATAGTAGATAAATGGCTATAGTTTTATTAGTTACTCTAGCTAAGATACGAATAAAAGAAACTTCATTACATAATGTTTTTTAGACACGGTAGATTTCATGTAATGTCTATAAATTTTGGAGATTAATCTACGATCTAGAGATTTTATGTTCACTACCTCGTTTTTTTAACCAAATATTTGCTAGAAATCATGGATAGTTACGTTCGGAACCAACTAGTATTTTTGTTTTTTTTTATTGTTTTTTATATGAAACCAACTAAAATCCCTCAACATGTTTTCTCCAAGAGAGACACACTCTCAGATGCTACATGTGAAATGCGGATTTGGTATTTAGCTAAACCTATAAACCGCAAAGCTAAATGCAACGTGAATGCCGCCTGGTGCCGCAACCTAGAAACATGTTTCTTTCGTTGTCTTTACAAGTAATTTCTTTTTAAGTTTATTTCGAATTTTCGAGAAGAGCCAATTATTTGGCTGTTTTCTTTGCTACATTGGTTTTTGACCAACTCTATTCTTTTACTCTCCTGCTTTAATAAAGATGTTGGTTTGCCGACCAAAAGTTCTCATAAATTTTTTGATCGATAACAAGTTTCCGATAGTTAACTAAAACTACATTATATTTGGCGTAAGATAGAAGGAATTTAAGATGGCATACATAGATGATGAAAAAAATTAAGACTTCAATGAAACATGATTAAGATTTAGGATCACATATAATTTTTTTTTCATGCATGTCGTACTAATCCCATTGTTAAGATCTTGAGCTTCTCATAATAAATATAAAAAAGAACAAAAAAAACTAGGGCGAATTGGAGGAAGGTGTAGAAGGGGTAATAGGGTTTATTTCTTTTAATTATTTTGTTGTGTCCAATTAACTTGGATATGTTAATTAAATATGCAAGGGTGATTATTGATTATTGATTAATTAATACGTTATTATCTATTTTTCTTCGTTACCAAAAGTAAAAGTAAGGGGCAATATGGAATATTAAATGTATATTGTGTGAGGTTTCAGATCACCTAACAAGGAAGCACCCATCTTTCCAACTTACACATTTTCTTGTAATACTTCGTACCGGTTCTCGGTTTGGGTAATCGAGTTTTCAGTTATTTTGAATTTTGATCTTTTGAAAATATATCAACTAAAATAGCGCTCGTACTTGGTATAACTTATCAGTAACTCCAATGGTATATTAGTTGGTAATCAAAGATACCATTTTTTTTGGAAAAAAGTGCAGAAAACAGATTAATTAACATGTTTTGATTCGTAATATGAAAAGATTATAAACATAAGACCCGAATTCTTTGGTTATAAAATAAAATAAAAATAGTGTTGTTACTACTATTATTTTTTTTTATTTTTTTTGTGTTATCGGAGATATCCCAAGCTGAAATCCAGACTAATCCTTCGAAATCCATAAAAATATAGATTTTCTTACCATTGAAAACGTCTACGAGTAGCCAAGAATGATTGTAATCGCATTGGAAGAATTTGAATTATGCTAAATAAGAATAATTAGAGTAAACATTGTTACTAATTTTGGGGTTTTACCTATATATTTGCTTTGAAAGAAAATTCGAGTTTTGACTTCAAAAATATTTATGATTTATAAAAAAACCAAACAGAATAGCATGAAATTTTTTCTAACTAAACTAATCATGAAAGAGATGGAATACGTGGAAGAGGTGCCCACGGCCGTGGTAGACCATCTTTCTAAGAACGCTAGTGACTTTATTCTCCCTTAACTCCATTCTCTTAAATCTACTCTTTTGTATGTTCTATCTATATTTCTTTTAACTATCTTTTTTGAACTATATGATATTTATAATCATATCCTAGTATTTTTTTTAAGCAATTCAATAAAAAAAAACCTTTATCAAAACTAAACGAATAACATGAACTTACAACTTGTTTGGGCTGTGGCATACTTTTTTAGGATAATTTTGGATTTTTATCACCGGTAGTTGAAAATTTATAAATAAATAATTAATCAAGACTAAGCTTCAATCGAAATTGGAGGTGTCTAATTTTAACCACAACGATAGTCGATTTATGTCTAATTAGGAGAATTCGAAATATTACTTAATTGATTTTTTTATCTCAAATTAAAATATGGTGCTTGCTTGTTTGGTGACACGAAACCTAGCAAAAAAACGTTCCGATTCCATATTGGCACTAACTTTTGTTTTAAAAAAGATAATTTAAAGTATTAATCAATAATCACGCCTGTATAATTAATTTATTATCGTTCCTTGGTGCGCTATTTATTTTCTCAGGCATTTTCCTTTTTAATCCGAGTCCAACTCCACTCCAAAAGTTTCTTGTCTTTTGCGATATCTTTTTATCTTCTTTTTCATATTTTAGTATATAAATACCAATTTACAAAGAGATTGAGTGGCCAAATTTTTCAGAGGTTGACTTTTATTAAATTCATTATCATTTATATTTGACTCTTTATTTATAGTCAATAGCCAATCAATAGCATCATAACCCAAGATGTTTTTTTAATGGCCAATAGTTCAATGGAAACATATCCAATATTAAATCCTATAAAATTTAGTGGAAGAGAAAGATTAGGTGGCAGGTTATAGAAGTATTCTAGGCCCAGTTATTTATTGGGGTTTGGTCAATCCACAGAAGCCCATTCATGCATGAAACAATCTTTTTTTTTTTTTTTTTTTTAATTCTGACCAAGATGCACTAGTCACTAGAGTAATTGGTTATAGTTTAACTAATTATATGTGTATCATTACTGAATTATCTACTATCGAGCACATGAAGGAAAAATTCACAGCTTTCATGCTTCTCGTTTGTCAAACGAATCTAAAAGAACACATATATTTTTACGAGTTTCTTGAAATCAAAGTTAAGAAAAAAAACGATTACAAGCTGAACGAAGATGATGTTCGATTGAGCTCAACGAGCTTTTTGTTATGTTTCTCAGTGGAAACGTAATTAACAAACTCATCTAACCATCAAAACGTGATGGTTTAGCTCCAACCAACCTAATTAAGACCACTTAACCAACCTGGTTTAGTACTTTTATTTAGTTACGTTCTATTCAATCTGAAACTTTCCAACTAATTAATCCGTCTATCAAGTATTCAAGTTCATTGTTAAATGAAACCCTCTTCTCACTTCGAATCTCTCTTGAAACTGAGCCAATCTTCTCAATCACTAATGGATTTACGCTCTTCATAATTTGAAAATATGTTTGCCTTTTTTTTTGTATGTTGTTTAATGATCAAGTTGATAAAATATCTTTATACGCACTAATTACTTTATATAATATCTTATAATTTTTTTAAACCGGGAATAATTAACTATTTTATATATTTAAATTGTTAATAATTAGCATATATCACCTAAAGATATTAGATGCTGGCTGAATTGATTAGACCAAACTAAAGTGTGACCCATCCGTCTACCTAACTTTGATGTAACGACTGAATAATCAACTTACCAAATCTCTAAACTCTCGTCACCAGCTCTAGTCTTTATGCGAATTTTCTAATAATTAATTATTAGTCCATTATAAGTCTATGACCAAATGAAATGATGGGCCAATGTTCTTCTTTTTGTTTTCTTTCTTTTTTTGCCAACAATGTTCAGAAAACTTTAGTTTCTTAGAATGATATTTAAACAAACGTGTAATGTAATCACTTTTTTAATACTATTATTTTACTTTTTGTAATGTTTAGCTGTCTCCCTTAATTAAAGTAATGTTGGGTGCACTAATAGCTAGAGGCCCCAATTCAACTCATACTCGATTTATACCTTCGTCCAATTTCTCCACATTGAGCTAACTATATACTAATGAATTAAATATCAATATAAACTTTAATATACGAACAAAATCTATACAATTTCGTGATTATCACAACATCATCCTATTAAAATATAATATTTGAAATAATTTAGGGAACAAAATGTATATATTGCGGACCAATTATTGTGGATTTTCAAAACCTTGAATATGAAATGAATTCCTAGAGGTTGGAAATCCGAACATAAGAATAGTTTCTAGATTTCCGATATTATCCTTGTACAAACATATTATTATTTTGGTTTGGTTTCTTTTATTTGTTAGAGTTGGATTATGAATTACTTTATGTTATGGTGGGTGTTAATTAGTATTATGTTAATGCTATCACATTGTAAATTAGGATCTCATATCAAACAACAAATTAATAATATCATATTCTATGAAATTTATCATGGTATTTGAGTATTCGAATTCGATCATAATTCTAGTTGATCGAAGTTAAAAACTTCCGCACTAGAAATTTTGTGATATTACATTTTAAAAAAAGATCATATAATCTTTAAACATCGGAGGAGTCATGAACAAAAAGATCATGGAGACCGTAGATGCAAAGATCCACCTTTCCAAACGGGTGTTCGGAATGAGTTTGAATGGAATGAATCGGGGCTAAATATCTTCTTATTAGCTTTCAAAATTTAGAATGTTAGACTGAACGAAATTTAACAACAATCAAGAGTGGAAATATGTTCTTTATTTTTGGACCTTTTGACGTGTTTTTTGTTTTTTTGACTTTTACGAGCCGAATTGTGGTGACGAAATCCAACACCAACAAAGACGATCCAGATGAAAGCGATGATGGAAAAGTGTTGATGTACGTCTACGATAATTGTTTTGGCTAAAGTTAATGGAATTCTTTGTTTTTACGTTTTTGGATACATGCTATATATTAAGTTATAATTTTGGTTTACTATTTATTTTTGTACCAGAATTAATTGAGAGGTTTTCAATTTGGTAAAACCGAACCGAACCAATTTGGTAAAACCGAACTGAAGTAGAACAATATAGTTATGTTTCGGTTATACCATATAAAACGAATGAATGTAATTTTTTGAAAACCGTAGGATACGTATATATGGTTCGGATATTAACCGATTAAACCAAAAAAACCGATTAGTTCTAAATTCTAATATAATAGTATATAGTATACTCTATGCACTATTGTTTTAAATACTCATATATAATATTGATCTTTATATGTGTAATCCTAAATATCTAATGTCTAAAGTCTAAACCAAATTTTATATAGAATAATATAATTAACTTAATTTTAACATAAAGAAACCCTAGTTTTAAAATAAAGCAATCCTCTTTATAAAATTCCGTAGAGTTTCGTTGGTTTTACTAAGAAAAGGGCTTTCTCTTCTTTGATTTTAGTCTTTTTAATGTTTTCTTGATTTATATTTTTTTATGCCGAATAATCGAAACCCACATAATTTGAAATTTAAACAAACATAATTGTTGTTTTCGGTTTAAAACCGAATAAATCAAAAACCGAGAGTAGCCAAACCGAACCATACCAAAGTAGATATAGATTTAATACGGTAACTATGTTTTGTAAACTGAAAAACCGAAAAACCAAAAAACCGAACCGAAATCGAACCGATGTCCGGATTAAACACTCCTAGTTTTTTAGGTATTCACGAATTATTAATTTATATTGTTTGTGGGATTTATTCTTGCGTCTAAAATTTCTCATGTTTTAATACGAATTTTGATTTCTTATATTACAATGGAGTTCGATTTGGTTTTGCTATCACGACATTCATGTTTTAAGTCATTAATTCTTCGTTCGATACAGACTGTCCAAAACATATATGGACAATTGTAACTTTATGATAAATCTCTGATTGATACTGGTTTAATCTCTAGTTAACTGATTAATAATTAGACACATCCCGAATGTCTGACTAGTGCATTGTAATATTTTAAACTTTGGTTACTAGTCAAATTTGAAGTTAACAACATTGGTTACTAGTCATTAGTTCCATCCGAAATTGCAATAGTATTGCTTTTGAAGTTTGATATGTATCCTTGTTACCACGTATGTATATATACCCCAATCTCCGAATAATATTTTCATATCACTATCTTAATGACAACATCAAATAGTATGTATTATAAATATATTTTTATTGGTTTTAACATATAACAATATTGTTCATTGAAGCTACACAGCATCAATAAACAAGTAACTCGATCTAGTCAGACGTATAAATTTTTACATCGTGTGACCATTAGTTATTTCCTTGGGCAAATACTACATCACAAAAACCGGCATGTTAACATGCTTAAAGATGCTATGAACTCCACCAACCCATAAAAGTGCCCCATATTTTCATAAATACGACGCAATTCCCCATATAAATAAACAAATTGTATTTTTTTTTTCTTTTCCATCCCGCAATTAAAAATTGTCCCATTATATTATTATATATGTCGGTGATTCACGTATTGCTCGATGTTAATGGGAATACAAAACAAATGAGGGCATATATGAATCCACAAATTAGGAAATTTTTTTTTTTTTTGTACAATCATAAAATATAGTCCATTATAAATAGAAAGATCCGTCTATTGTGGATGATGTTTGATTTAAAACGTGTATTTCAAGAGAATGACAAAAAATTTATTTGTTCAAGTGAACACGTGTGATTTTTGAACAGAATGATTTTACTTTTTCATTTACCTGTTGTGATTTTTTTATAGCTTATTATATTTCATATTTATCAAATAAAATTAATCAAACTGTGGTAGAATACATTATTATTATTATTATTTTTTCTCTGTATCATAGCACAATATCTCTCTGTTTGTGTTTTGCAATCACTAGCGATGTTGTAGACAATAATAACAATGACTAGCGATATGTTTCGTTGTTTATTTCACAATAGCCAATGACTATATCTTATTCGTTTCATACTCGTTGATTCAATGACATATTTCAACGACTAATGACTAAAATTTTCTGTTAATTTTTTTTAAAAAAGTTTTAAAGTTTTGAATTAGCGACTAAACGTAATAGCTGTAAACAAGATTTAGTCGCTGAAGTTTATGGTTTTCAAAACAAATATGATTTCATCGTAAGTCACTCTCGCTAAACAAACATGACCTATATATATATATATTTTTTTTCATGGTATCGGAAAAAATGGGATCTAAGATGAATAATAAAAGTTTAAATAAAAATGAAAAACGAAATGTGAAACCCGCTGACTTAGCCAGAGGGGATAGCCAACAAACTGTCGGAGGACTCTGACAGAATGCATGAGACTACAAAAGGGTAAATAAGTAATTTCAAAACTCCAGTTGTTACACGTTGATTGATCCTTGTCTTCTTCGCCACTGTTCGTTCTTTTTCCTTCCTCCGCTTCGGCCTTTATAACTCCCTTCCAAAGAAAAATTGGCCAAACGTCAAAAATCAAAAAATCCGAATAGATCGATTTTGGCCTCGAGAGATCTATCTACAGAGAAGAAATGAGGGAACCGTCGATGGAGAGAGAGAACGGAACATCGGCTTTAACATCGTCGACGACGACGACGGCGGAGATGGTTTCTCCTCCTCATATGAATTCGCCGCGTCAAGCTTTAGTTGAGAGATTGAAGGATTATGGACAGGAAGATGTTTTCGCTCTCTGGGATGAGCTCTCACCTGACGAGCGCGATTTCCTCGTCAGAGATATCGAGGTAAATCGGATTATGTCGCCATTTCCAGAAATTTTCCGATAGACATTGCCGGATTCGGAATCTCAGATTTGAAATTAGCGGATTAACTGAAACACTGTCAGTGATAGTATTAATTTGGGTTTTTTTTTCCAGAATTTGGATCTTCCAAGAATAGATCGGATCATCAGATGCTCACTTCACTCTCAAGGTTTTATCAATTTCTCAAATTCAATTTTTATAGCATCTAATTTTACAGGCATTGTTTCTTTTTAATATTTTGGATTTTAAGATTTTCATAATTTTTCTTTGGCAACGGCATAAATACCTAAAATTTCATTTTTGGGTTGATATTATTATTAGGTTTGCCTGTGGCGGCGATAGAGCCGGTGCCGGAGAATTGGGTTTCAACGGTTGATGGAAGAACAATGGAAGTTAGAGAGAAATGGTGGAAAATGGGATTAAAGACTATCTATGAAGGAAAATTAGGAGTTGTGCTTTTATCTGGTGGACAGGTAAAAACTTCAATTTTATTTTTAATTAATCCAATTTGTCTTATACATCATTGATGCTAATTTAATAATTTAAGTAGCTACTTAAGATTAATGAGACTGCTAAAATGATTCTCTTGTCGATGGGTTTTTGGAATAATGCTACCTACTTAAACAAAAAAATTGGATTAGTGCGGTCTTTACTTTAAATAATTGCTCAAATCTGTAACGGAAAAAAAAGAGTGTTGTTTAGATAAGAAGGGGTTATTATAGTGGCAATGATGATTAATTTTCATACAAATCACTGTCGGTGGGTTTTATTTCTAGATTAGTTGAGTAATGGCGATTTCTAGGAGGAACCTTCTGCTTAATTATAAGAAATGATCACGTGATCTGAAAGATGCTTTTATAAATTATAGGATTCCGTAACTTTAAAAATAATATTGTTTTTTTCTTCTTCACATTAGGATGCTCTGTTTCGTGTGATGTAAGGAAGGTTGAAAAAAAATCTGATTTGAATATATGAGTTTGCTTGGAGATTACTTCATATCATAACTTAAGAATATCTTTCCTCTTATATTCTTTCTCTCGTATCGTGCTTAGGAAAATGAATGATGTTTATCTGATTATAGGAAGGAACCACCTTAATGATGTTGAGAGGAGAAAATTAGATTTTTTAATAGATTCCGGTTAGCTTTTTTTTTTTGTTTTCCCACACATTGTAGTGTTTTGTTTAGTACATTAGTCAAGTGATCCACATTGTAATGAAAATGATTTGATTATGAAACTAATTAACTGCAGGGAACAAGGCTTGGAAGTTCAGATCCAAAAGGATGTTTCAGTGAGTTCTACTCATTCTAGTTATGTTTTTCCTCTGTCCAATCTTCTTTACAGTTACAATGCTTGGAGAATTCACCTGTTAGTTGTCAATTTGTCATAGAGCCAGCTCTCGCCTTTCGTTCTTTCAATCTGCGAGTTTTACGAATCTTATGCTCTAGAGTAATAAGAGTACTTTGGTTCTTTGTCATGCTCTGAATAGGCTCAGTTTGCTTAATATATTAGATATTGACTTAATTCCATCTCAGATATCGGACTGCCTTCAGGGAAATCACTCTTCCAGATTCAAGCAGAGCGAATCTTGTGTGTCCAAAGACTTGCTGCTCAAGTAGTGAGTGAAGGTGAGACTCATGGCCTCTTCTACATTCCGATGTTATTGTACCATTACACCATATTTCGACACTCCTTTTTAACATAATATTTTACCTCCAGGTCCAACTCGCCCGGTTACAATACACTGGTATATTATGACTAGTCCATTCACTGATGAGGCAACACGAAAATATTTCTCGAGTCACAAATACTTTGGCCTCGAACCAGATCAAGTAAGATGCTTCTTCGTTGTATAGTATTTCTCGGGTCATACTGTTCTTTTTGTGTCTGACCAATCTTGATCACTTTATACTACAGATCAGTTTTTTCCAACAAGGTACTTTGCCTTGCATTACAAAGGATGGAAAGTTTATCATGGAGACGCCTTTCAGTGTATGTACAATAATATGTGGTGCAGTGCAGTCTTTACTTTTATCTTCAGTTATTTTAATTTGTAAAGAATTCGGCTTTATGAGTTAAGTTAACTATCATGAACAGCTAGCTAAAGCTCCAGATGGTAACGGGGGAGTCTATGCAGGTATGTTTACTAAACTGATTCTGCTCTTTACCATCATGTGTTTCTTCTCAAACCGTTTGCTGATTCTGATCCGAGATTTTTTACAGCTCTGAAGTCTTCAAGGTTATTAGAGGATATGGCTTCAAGGGGGATTAAATACGTCGATTGCTATGGCGTTGATAATGTCCTGGTTAGTTTTCTTGTACAATCTTGAGTCCTTACATATGCTTAATTTTCTCAACTCTGTCTCTTGGTTATCATGTGGAATCTTGGAAAACAGGTTCGAGTAGCTGATCCTACTTTTCTGGGATACTTTATCGACAAAGGGGCTGCTTCGGCTGCAAAAGTTGTGCGGAAGGTATCTAAGATTCTACAGTCTCTCACTGGTGCAGGAAGATTTTAAGATTGAAACTTTCATCTTCTTGAGATTCAATGTTTTTTTTTTTTTTTTTTTGTGTATGATAAAAACAGGCATATCCTCAAGAACAGGTGGGAGTATTTGTTAGAAGAGGGAAAGGCGGACCATTGACTGTAGTTGAATACAGTGAGCTAGATCAGTCAATGGCTTCTGCAATAAATCAAAGAACAGGACGTCTTCAATATTGCTGGAGTAACGTAATAACACTTTCTCCCTCTCTCTTCTTCTTCTTCATTGGGAATTTCGTGACACGTCTCAAATTGCAAAAAGCTTATGAAACGTTTTTGTTTTACATCTTTGCCATCAGGTGTGCTTACACATGTTCACTTTAGATTTCCTTAATCAAGTAGCGACCGGCCTAGAAAAAGACAGCGTGTAAGCTCCTCAATACAATCGAAAACCCGCAAATCAAAATTTTATGTTGTGTGTATTAAAGTGTTGTTTTTGGCAGCTACCATTTGGCAGAGAAGAAGATACCATCTATGAATGGATACACAATGGGATTGAAACTAGAACAATTCATTTTCGATTCCTTTCCGTATGCTCCTTCAACCGCACTCTTTGAGGTAACTATATATCATTTCATTTCACAAAAAACACTAATTAAGCAAAGCCAAACATTAAAAAAAACTGGAAATTGGATTGAGCAAATGTGCAGGTGCTAAGAGAAGAAGAGTTTGCTCCAGTGAAGAATGCAAATGGGTCGAATTTTGATACACCAGAAAGTGCGAGGCTTTTGGTTCTAAGGCTACACACACGTTGGGTCATAGCAGCTGGTGGATTTCTAACACATTCTGTGCCTTTATATGCAACTGGTAAAATTCCAAAAATATCTTTTCATTTACATTTTCTTAAAACTTTTTTTTTCCTAATGAATGATATTTTTTTTTCTGTTATGCAAATTTATATATAAAAATAAATTAGGTGTTGAGGTTTCACCGTTGTGCTCGTACGCTGGAGAAAATCTTGAAGCTATTTGTCGTGGAAGAACGTTTCATGCACCTTGTGAGATTTCCCTCTAATGAATTTTTTTTTTTTTTGGTAATAAAATGTCTTCTTCTTTTTCACCAGCTTTGTTTTTTCGCCTTAATTTTTTTTTGTGTTGTTGTTTTTTGTGTTTTTGATTTTGTTTTTGTTATCGGCTGTGGTTTATAAACTTAAATCTTCCCATGAGAGAGAGAGGTTTTGGCGTTTTGTATCCATTGTAACATATCTAATAAAAATTTCTAAAATTTTCACTCAAAGTTTCACGCATAATTTGTCTATTAACTAAAATTTTCTCTATTAAGAATTAGATTATAAATACTTAACAATTTTTTTCTCGTTTTATACAAGTTGTTACCAAAGAACTCGTCGTACAACAAGTCGTCAAGACAGCTTAACAGTTCGTCGTCTCGACGATCTAACTCTTCCTTGCAATCGTCGAGCTATAACTTTAATAAAGCGAAAGTCTTCGAGTTTCTTTGATTTTACCTATCTACCCATTAATTGCCCTAACCGTTTCAACAATTGGCACCTACCGTAGAGTTTAGAAACATTTCTCAACACAAAAAGCTACTCAATGATGACAAGAACACTATCTCATATCGTCCTTCGCAATTCGTCAGTTCTCTGCATGATAGGTAGCTCATCAGTCTCACAGCTATGCAGCTCGGCTATCTCGCAGATAGACAACTCGACGATCTAGCAATTAGGCAGCTCAACGATCTCGCAGCTAGGCAGCTCAACGATCTCGCAGCTAGGCAGCTCGACGATCTCGCAGCTAGGCAGCTCATCAGTCTCCCAGGTTTGCAGCTCGACGATCTCGCATATAGGCTGTTCGACGATCTCGCAGATAGGTTGCTCGACGATCTCGCAGATAGGCTGCTCATCAATCTCGCAGATAGGCTGCTCGACGATTTCACAGGTAAGTTGCTCATAAATTTCGCCGCAGATAGGCTGCTCGACTATCTCGTAGATAAGCTGCTCGACGATCTCGCATGTAGGCTGCTCATCAATTTTACAGGTAGGCTGCTCATAATTTTTGTAGATAGGCTGCTCATCGATCTCACAATTAGGCAGCTCGACGATCTTGTCGGCGCGCCAAAAAAAAAGAAGAAGTCGGGACCAATCCCGCACATTCTAACAGGATAAGCCGAGCTCAGCTTTGCACCTAAGAATAAAAATAAGCCGAGCTCATCTCGCACATTCTAACAAGATAAGCCGTGTTCAGCCTCGCACCTAAGAATACTCGCTGAAACACATCGACATCTTGGCCAGATGTACGATCTACAAACGCGTTTCCCACGGATGCAATGGTGAAATAATCCACGTCTTTGATGCATAAGTCTAAAAATCTTAGCTCGTCGACCTAAAAGCCGGGATCCGTCTCGCACGCGTTCCACATGGATGCAGTGGTGAAATAATCCACGTCTTCGATGTAGAAGCCTAAAAAACTTAGCTCGAAGACCTAAAAGTCAGGGTCAATCCCGCATTTAAGCTCTAGCTCAGCCGAAAATACCTAAGCCGAGGTCAATCTTGCACAAGATTTTTACTTCTGCTTCTACTCACACCAGGATCAATAAAACGAGATTAATTCATAAAACCATCATTTTCCCCAAACTCAAACTCCCATTAATGTCTTCTCCCTCTTCTCCAGCAATTCATCGGCCTTCGAAACCCTAACTTTCGGCCATTGGCTTTCCCCGAAGCAGCCACCGACATATAATTTCTCCAATCCTCAATAACTTGTCTCAAATCTTTAACCTTGTTCTCTTTCCCACCGCAACAATTACCATGCATTTGATAGACTTTGCTAATATCCCAATTTGGTTGGTAGAAATTTCCAAAGTAAACCGGATCAAGAAACCTCATCTTGAGCCCTAATTGTTTAATATTCTGATCATGTTTGATCCGCTCGAGCACGGCTTGCTCATTTTTTCCAGGGAATCTCAGCCTCGACGCATACCAATAATTGTAAAACTCTACCTCTGAAAATAGTCGAGTGAATGGATCTCGGAGGCTCGGAGCCACATTGTATCTATATACTGTTTTCCAAAAGTTCAAACACGTGGTAACAAAAAAAAAAAAAAAATTTATACAGATTTTGTATATAGTTTACATTTTCATATATTATCTTTTGACCTTATGATTATAGACTTTCTTTCGCTAGAAAGGTCCGACTTATTTTGTGTGTGTGTGTGTGTGTGTGTGTGTGTGTGGTTGTTTTAATTTATTCTTACATTTTAGATTGTTGTGTTTGTTTTAATTTCATGAAATAATAACTTGATAGAAAAATGCAACAAAATGACAAACAAAAACTGAAGAAATCATTTCATCTACGTTTGACGTTGACAATCTCAAATGAAAATTGATAAAAATAAATATTGTATTCTATTTCAGAGTGAACAAAATCTCTTAACATGAAAACGTTGAGACTGAAACAAGAAGCCAGAAAAAGGCGCTTCGTATGAATGCAAATGAGGTAAGGGAAATTTACCGTGAAGAGGAAGTTTTTTTTTGGAACAAACCGTCAAGAAGAAGTTATATCTAAGCTTTAGCAAAAAACCCAGGAACTCGAGTCGAAGCCACGTCATCTTGAGATAATCAGGCACCATGAACCGCTTCTCGCCGGAGAAATCAACTCCGGTAATCCTCAACAAGAAGCAACGGCGATAATGGACCTTATTGCACCGTGAGTCGTAGGCCTTCTCGTCCAAACACACCACCACGGTAGGGACTTCTATGTTGTCCTGGAGCGTCCTTGTGGCACGTCGCAGAAGGTGCAAGGCTCGTGTCGTGTCGGTATCCAACACAGAGTAACTAAGAGCACGTTTATCGGGCGTCTCTTAGTCCATTTCTTAAGAATTTTGGGCCGAAAAAAAATAAAAAAAATGATGTTTTAAGAAGAACCGTTTCTTATCTCGGATACATTAAGAAACGATTCTTATGGTGACGTGGCCTCACATTATTGGTTGGGACAAATGAGAAAGCAAACCTAATTTTTTTTTGTTTCGCGTTTCATTTCCTTTCTCTCTTCTTCATCGGTGAAATCGACATCTCTTCTTCTCTTCATCGGCGAAATCGCCTCCTCTCTTCCTTCAGCTTTTCCGACGAAAGCGACGTCCGCCGGAGCTATTCTCGGTCTCTCTGACGACGCCGAGGTAAGCGACTTCTTCCATCTCTTCTGTCTTCTCGATTTCATCGGTTATGTTTTTGTCGAATGATTTTCATTGTTTTTGTCGATCGATTAGGGGTTTGATCGATTAGGGGTTTGATCGATTATGGGTTTTTTCGATTAGGGGTTTGATCGATTAGGGGTTTCATTTCCTTCTATGCTCGATTAGGATTTGATCGATTAGGGGTTTTTTCATTAGTTCCATTTCTCATGTGATTTTGGTTTGGATCGGTTCATGATTGATTTATGTGACTTCTTTTAGTGTTTCTGTAGGGATTGTGAGAGCCAGAGAGCAAGGGAAGGGGGAAGGAGATGAGTCATCATCATCGGTTTCATCCAATCCCATCATCTGTCGACAATTTCCAGCAGATGAATCCTCAATATGTAAGCAATTTCGATCCATTTTATATAATATGTTAGATTTCTGCTTCTTTTATGTAATTAGATGTGATGATTTAACACATAAATCTGGTGTTTCGTAGGAGAAACCGATGAAGCAAGAATCAAGACATTGCAGGAATGTTCTCCAAGACCAATACATAGAGGAACCACTTGCTAAACAGGTTCGTAATTTCTTCCTTGTCTCTTTAAAGTTTCCGTATGTGTATGTGTATGTATGTGTATGTGTATGTTTGTGTATCTGGTTGAGAAACTGATTGTTAAATTTGTTTATGTTTTCCATCTGGTTAGAAGTAATAAATGCTTTTTCGTGGTAGCTCAAGGTTAGTTTAGTTGTAATGAATGTTTACTTGTGATGAATGCATCGACGGATAAACATCATGTCGATGTGGTTAAGGTGATCAATGCTTGAGACTTGATCACCTTTGCTTCTTCCTTCTTTAAATCGCCTTTGCTTCTTCCTTCTTTAAATCGCCTTTGCTTCTTCCTTCTTTAAATCACACACATCGTTCTCTCTCTTAAACATCTTTCTTTCTTCTCTTCCTTCTTTAAATCACCTGCTCTTCCTCTCTTCCTTCAGCTAAATGGATTTTTCTGCCCAGAATCCATATAACTTTGTTGAACTGCTTAACAGTCCACAACAAGAGAGTGTCCCACTTTTTAGTACTCAAGCAAGTCAACATTCAAGCTATCCTCAAGACACAGCAGCCGAGAGAAGAGAAAGGAGAAGATGGACATCATCTGATGATGTCTTGCTCATTAGCGCGTGGCTCAACACGAGCAAGGACGCGGTCGTTGCTAATGAGCAGAAGTCCGGAGCATTTTGGGAGCGGATAGCGAAGTACTTCGCCTCTTGTCCGAATGCTGAAGAAAGAGAGAGCCGAGAGCCAAGCCATTGTAAACAAAGGTGGCACAAAATCAATGATGTCGTTTGCAAGTTCAGTGGCTCGTACGAGGCAGCAACAAGGGCGAGGGCTAGTGGACAAAACGAAGATGATGTCCTCAAGGTTGCTCACGATATCTACCGCAACGACTACAAGAAACAGTTCACTCTCGAACATGCTTGGAGAGAGCTGAAGAACGACCAGAAGTGGTGTGAGTTGGCTGCATCCAAACATGATGGAACGGCAAAGCGGAGAAGGTTGGAGGAGGTAGATGGTGTCCACTCTGAGAGCTCCCATGCACAAAACGGAGAGACTCTCGACGGTGAGGAATCAAGCAAGAGACCGCCTGGTGTAAAGGCTTCAAAAGCAAGAGCCAAGAAGAGCCCAATAGATGCCACAACACTCTCCCAATTTCAGACTATCTGGGCCATCAAGGAGAAGGACATGGTGATGAAGGAGAAGGACATGGTGATGAAGAAGGAGGTCTCGAGAATGAGCCTTCTTGAAAGTTTATATGGGAAAAAGGAACCACTTTCTGAGAGTGAAGAAGCCTTAAAGCAGAAGTTGATTTCGGAGTTGTTGTCTAATTAGTGTCGACTATCTTTCCACTCGTTAAGTTGTCTTGCGTTTGTATCTCTGTTTTTTAAGTTGGTGTTCCCTTGTTTCTCTGTTTTTTAAGTTGGTGTTCCTTTTAAGTTGAATGTGGTTTAGGTTCGTTTTTATCTCACTTTGTAAGTTGTGGTTTCATTATTGATTATCTAATGTAAACTTGTTTTTCTTATCTCTGTTTATGCGTGGGAGTCGGCACAAAAGAACAAAGGAACAAAGACACAAAAGAACAAAAGGACAACAAAGCAGTCGGCCGAGAAGAACAAGACAAGGCACAAGTGTTTATTGCCACTAGTTTTTGTTCCTTTCTTTGCATAATTGTAGACCACAAAATCGATGTATAGTTTGCACCACAAATCTCATGTAAACGAGCATGCTTCTTCTATTTAAAGGTTTTGTTCTTCTATCTTCATAATTGTAGACCACTTTCTTCTTTTGCTTGTGCTCGTGAACATTTGAAAGCAAAAATAAAACAGAAAGCAAATCATTCTTCTTCTTATTATTGTTATTACTTGCTCATTTTTCTTCTTCTTATTCAGTACCCAAAACAAACCAAACTAAAAAAACACCAAAAGAAAAACAAAGATGGCTTCTTCATCTAACACTAATTTTTATGGCTCAATAGATGATCAATTTGAGCAAATTTGCGAACAAGCTTTCGACAATCTACTCATAGATTATGAAGAGCAAGAAGAATCAAGGAAATCAAGAAAAAAAAGAGTTTTCATTGAAAGACAGCGCGAAGAAGGTCACATACGTCTATGGAACGATTATTTTTCTGAAGAGGCAACTTACCCACCTAATCTATTCCGACGGCGTTTTAGAATGAACAAACCGTTGTTTTTGCATATTGTTGATCGGCTTTCCAATGAAGTTCCTTATTTTCAAGAGAAAAAAGATGCTCTCGGAAGGAATAGTCTCTCTGCACTTCAGAAGTGTACAGCCGCAATTCGTCTTTTGGCATATGGCAATGCGCTTGATACGGTTGATGAATATCTCCGCCTCGGTGCAACAACAGCTCGTTTATGTTTGGAAAATTTTGTCCAAGGAATTATTAATCTCTTTGGCGATGCATATCTAAGAAGACCCACACCCGAGGATCTTCAAAGACTACTTGATGTTGGAGAGCAACGAGGATTTCCCGGGATGGTAGGAAGCATCGACTGTATGCATTGGGAGTGGAAGAATTGTCCGACCGCTTGGAAAGGGCAATATTCCCGAGGTTCTGCAAAACCGACGATTGTTTTAGAAGCAGTAGCTTCATATGATCTTTGGATATGGCATGCATTTTTTGGACCTCCAGGTACATTAAATGATATTAACGTTCTTGACCGGTCACCCGTTTTTGATGATATAATAAATGGTCAAGCTCCGCAAGTTCATTTCTCTGTCAACGGAAGGGAGTATAATTTGGCTTACTATCTCACTGATGGTATTTATCCAAAATGGGCTACGTTTATCCAATCAATTTCAATTCCACAAGGCCAAAAAGCATCATTATTTGCTCAACATCAAGAAGCTGTCCGAAAAGATGTCGAGCGTGCTTTTGGAGTGTTGCAAGCGCGGTTTGCCATTGTTAAAAACCCGGCTCTTTCTCTGGATAAAGCAAAAATAGGAAAGATTATGAGAGCATGTATCATACTCCACAACATGATAGTAGAAGACGAACGAGCAGGATACACTCAATATGATATTTCAGATTTCCAACAAGAAGGTAACAGAAATTCACATGTGGATCTCACATATTCTACGGGAATGGGTACAAATATCATTGAGATGTTGCAGGCTCGGACTAGAATTCGGGAAAGACAACAACATCAACGATTGAAAGCTGATTTGGTTGAGCATATATGGCAAAAATATGGAAATGATCAAGATAACAATTAAGAAACAATTTATATGTGAAATCAAATATATGTTTCAAATTTCAATTTTCTAATTTTTTTTTTTTTTTTTTTTTATTGTTAAGAACCCCATTAGGAGTTCTCCCAATAAACATGTTTTTTCTTAAAGTTCTTAACTAAATTTCTTAAGTTTAGTTTATTAATTAAATACTACTTAATAACCCATAATGGGTATCTTGCAATGTACATGCCCTAAAGACGACGCAATGAAATGGTTCGTGTGAGTTATAAAAATCTGATTTCGTGTGAGTTAAAAGCAAACAAAAATCTGAAGCGTGAAGAGACACATTTCTCCACTAGCTGACACGTGCCACCTCCGGTGCCGGTCGCCGCTAGATTAATCTCAGATTTCAAATAAGCTTCCGTGGTTCTTATCCTGCCACGTCAGCACTCCCACCCTCGTACGCCTTAACTTCTTTCCTCATTCCTCTTCACAAAAAAAAATATTAATATTACATATATTAATTCAAATAAATCTTTCTCTTGCGAATGAAATTGAAATTAGTAGTAGTACCATGACGAGATTTTGGATCGGACCTTTTGAGGTTCTTCAATGGCGCAGCTACTTTCTCCTGTTTGTACGGATCTTCTCAAGTTCCAGAACTCGGTTCTTAGCTCGCGATTCTCGGCGAAGACCTGTGCTGCTTCATCTTGGTGCTTACCTTCGTACGCCGGAAAGAGGCCAAGTGGCTATTGGGTATTGGTTTTGGGTCGAGACTTATTGGGCCAAAAAATATGCCAAGGCCCAGAAGTATTACCTACACGTTTAAGGAAGAAGCTATGAGTTATGTTTATAAAAAGGAGATTGATTTCTCACGTAAACAATAGAGAGGAAAAAAAACAGAGAGCGAAGTAAAAACAGAAGAGAGAGAGGCTCATCTTTCTGTCGATCTCAGGAGCTAGGTTTTATCTTCTGCAAGGATCGTGATTTCGTTTAGGAGTTGTATCAAGATCCTCTTCTGTCTTCTTATAAGCTTTCTGCACCTGTAAGGGAGATAGATAGGGGTGAGATCACCAATTGTAATCGAATATCAAAGATCATAGTGAATTCGTGTGGAAGTACGTTACACTTCCCCCGGACGTAGCCAAATCGGTGAACCGGGTAAACAATTGCATCGTGTTCTTACTTTCGTGTTTGCGATTAAATAACCTAAAGATTCAAGTCTAAAAACCTACAAGTGGTATCAGAGCGCAAGGTTGGGGAATAATCGCATACCGCGATCAGGTTTCTCGTCAAGATCAGTGAGTACATCATCAAGATCAGTCACTAAGAAGACCGGGGTAGTTCAGCGATTAAGATTACGGTACAAGGTTCGAAACTTATCTGTTTTCGTGGTTGCAAGGGTTCTGCAGAGTCTTTAGTTGGGATTGATCAGGGTTGGTTGCTGCTGAGGGTGGTACCGCATCCTCTAGGGATTTTTCAGATTGTGTCCTGAAAATCAAAGACAGAGGAAGACACAAAATTATTATGGACATGGTACACAAGCTTGATGTAGAGAAGTTTGATGGTCAGATGGATTTCGGGTTATGGAAGTTCAAGGTTCTAAGTCAACTGGAGCTTCTTGGCTTAGACGTGGCTCTGACAGAGGAATGGTCCGTAACAGATGCAAAAGGCAAGGAAAAAGAAGGTGAGGAAGTAAAATCTGATCCTACTAAGTTGGAGAAGGATAAAAGATGCAAGAATCTCATATGTATGTGCTTGTCTAACATGATTTTGAGGAAAGTTATGAAGGAACCAACAACACTTACAGTATGGAAAGCATTAGAGAAAGATTACCAGACCAAGACACTTCCAAATCGGATCTACTTGAAGCAACAGTTTGCTTCTTACAGAATGGAGGAGGGTAAAAGCATTGAGGAAAATCTAAATGACTTTCTCAAGCTGGTTGATGATTTAGGGAGTCTAAACATCACTATTTCAGATGAAGATCAGGCAATTCAGGTACTAACTAGCCTGCCACCTAAGTACGAACAGCTGGTTCACACATTGAAGTATGGGAGTGGAAAAGATACCCTTACATTAAATGACGTGACAGAAGGAGCTTATGCAAAAGAGGTGGAGCTGAGGCAAAAGGGTTTACTAGGTAAACAAAGAACCGAAGGAGATAGTTTGTACGTTGCTGATCGGGGAAGGTCTGAAAAGAAAGGTGAAAATTCCGGAAAAGGAAAATTCAAAGGAAAGCAGAGATCAAAATCCAAGGATAAGTCCAAGAAGGACAAAGGCTGTTTCATTTGTGGCAAAGAGGGTCACTGGAAAAGAGAATGTCCAGAAAGAGGCAAGCACAAGCAGAGTAATTCTGTGAATGTGGCAGTAGAGGTGAAGGAACCTAAGGTTTCAGCAGAACCTACGGTTTTAGCTGTGAGTATGCAACACAATCCAGAAGATTGGATCCTAGACTCAGGGAGTTGTTATCACATAACACCTAATAAAGATCTTCTGTTTGATCTAGAGGAGTTCAACGGAGGAAGAGTCTTAATGGGAAATAACACCTTTAGTGAGATTAAGGGAAAAGGAAAGATTAAAATTTCAAGGACAGATGGTTCTGTGGTGATTTTATCTGATGTTAAGTACATGCCAGCAATGGGCAAGAACCTTATCTCCTATGGTTGCCTTGAAAAGGCAGGTTGCAAATATGAAGGTGAAGATTTCGTGGTTAAGTTCTGGAAGAATGGAAAAATGGTGATTTCTGGAAAATTCAGAGATGGGTTATATCACCTAGATGGAATTGTAATCAGAGGTGAATCCCATTCATTGGGTCCAGCGGTCGATTCAACAAAGAAATGGCATTCAAGGTTGGGTCACATGAGTCAAAAGAACTTAGAGGTGTTAGTGAAAGAGGGATATTTGCAGGTGAAGGACGTTCAAACACTTGGATTTTGTGAAGACTGTGTGTTAGGAAAATCGCACAAACAGAGTTTTCCTAAGGGACAGCACACTAGTAAGGAAGTACTTGAGTACATACATTCTGATTTGTGGGGGGCACCAACAGTTACACCAAGCCTTGCAGGAAATCAGTATTTCATAACCTTCATTGATGATTACTCAAGAAAAGTTTGGATATATTTTCTAAGAACTAAAGATGAGGCGTTTCAGAAATTCAAGGAATGGAAACAGCTGGTTGAAACTCAGACAGAAAAGAAGGTTAAGTGTTTACGAACAGATAATGGGCTTGAGTTTTGCAACAATATGTTTGAGAATTTCTGCAAGGAAGCCGGCATCAAGAGGCACAGAACGTGCACCTATACTCCACAGTAGAATGGTGTTTCAGAAAGGATGAATAGAACCATTATGGAGAAGGTTAGATGCATGTTATCTGAAAGTGGAATGGAAGAAGGATTTTGGGCAGAAGCAGCCTCCACTGCTGTCTATTTGATAAACAGATCACCAAACTCCTCCATTGAGTTCAGATTACCAGAAGAGAAGTGGTCTGGTACTAAGCCAAGTTTGAAGCATCTTAGAAGATTTGGGTGTGTGGCTTATGTTCATGTGGTTCAGTCTAAGACAAGTCCAAGAGCAGTAAAAGGCTATTTTGTTGGTTATCCACAAGGAACCAAGGGGTTTAGAATTTGGTTGCCTGAGGATAGGAAATGCACTATCAGCAGAAACGTGGTGTTTCATGAAGAAGAGGTCTTCAAGGGTTTGAGCAGTGCAGAAGTGAAACAGAAGGAAAGGGAATCAGAAACAGTGAACACAAAGAAGAAAGATAAGAAGGTATCTTTCAGTTCAGTTTTGATTCAAGGGCCTTCAAGGGTTTCATCAGATCCAGAGAGTTCAATTTCAGGTGGAGTGTCTTCGAGCATCAGACAAAATACAGTTGATGGTCAGGAAAGTGAATCAGAAACTGAGTCGGAAGAAGAAGACAGTGAGAATGCAGAGATTGAACAGACTGATCTTGACAATTACGTGTTAGCTAGAGACAGGTCAAGAAGACAGTCTAAGTTCCCTTCCAAGTACGACGACTATGATGTAGTTGCCTATGCTCTAATGGTAGCTGAAGAACTTGATATGGATGAACCAAAGTCCTATACTGAAGCTAGAAGGAGTAAGGATTGGAAGAAATGGGAATCTGCTGCAGATGAAGAGATTGATTCTTTGGACAGAAATGGAACATGGGATTTGGTTGACAGACCGTCAAAGCAGAAAGTTATTGGGTGTAAGTGGGTTTTCAAATGGAAACCAGGAATTCCAGGAGTAGAAGAACCAAGGTTTAAAGCAAGGCTTGTTGCCAAGGGTTATGCTCAGGTTGAGGGAATTGACTACACAGAAGTTTTTGCACCAGTGGTTAAACATGTTTCAATCAGGATCATGCTGTCACTTGTTGTAAACCAAGATTTTGAGTTAGAACAGTTGGATGTGAAAACAGCTTTCTTAAATGGAGTCCTAGAAGAAGAAATCTACATGAGCCAGCCAGAGGGATTCGTTGTGAAAGGAAAGGAAGACAAGGTGTGTCTTCTAAAGAAGTCCTTGTATGGACTGAAACAATCTCCAAGGCAGTGGAACAAGAAATTCGATAGTTTCATGAGAGATCAGAAGTTTGAAAGAAGTGCTTATGATCCATGTGTCTACATGAAGGGGACAGAGATTTCAGAAATGGTTTATCTGTTATTATACGTGGATGACATGTTGATTGCTTCGAAGGAGTTGGACAGGATTAAGAAGATTAAGGCAAGTCTTTCAAAGGAGTTTGAAATGAAAGATTTGGGAGCTGCATCCAGAATTCTTGGGATGGATATTACAAGAGACAGAAAGAAGGGGATCCTAAAGCTAACACAAGAGAAATACATTGAACAGATATTGAGAACATTCAGCATGGATCAGTCAAAACCAGTTACTACACCAACAGGTTCTCAGTTCAGACTTAAGAGTTTGAGTGAAGATGAATTAAAGGTTGAAGCTGAGTTTATGGATGAGATTCCGTATGCAAGTGCTGTGGGAAGTTTAATGTATGCAATGGTCGGGACAAGGCCAGATCTAGCTCATGCAGTTGGAGTTGTGAGTAGATTTATGGAAAATCCAGGAAGGAATCATTGGCAGGCTGTTAAATGGGTGTTGAGATACCTCAGGGGTACTTCAAATTTCAGTCTGGTGTTTACTCAAGATTCAAATTTTAATGTGGTAAGTTATGCTGATGCAGACTATGCTACGGACTTAGACCGGAGGAGGTCGGTTACGGGTTATATATTTCAAATTGGTGGAAATATAGTAAGTTGGAGGTCGGGACTCCAACCTATTGTGGCACTTTCAACCACAGAATCGGAGTATATGGCTTTAGCAGAAGCTTTTAAAGAGGCCTTATGGCTTAAAGGTTTTGTCAGTGAGTTGGGTTTTATTCAAGATGATGTTAAGGTGTTTTCTGATTCACAGAGTGCAATACACTTGGCCAAGAATGGTGGATACCATGAGAGGACCAAGCATATCCACACTCGTTACAATTTTATGAGAGATGTAATTGCAGATGGCGATGTTTCATTAAACAAAATTCATACATCTATCAACCCAGCAGACCTATTGACTAAAGGATTACCTGGAGTTCGGTTTGAGCAGCTGAGGCTACTGCTCAAAGTCTCTGAATAGGTCCAGAGAAGGAGCTGGTGCGTGGTGTTCCTGTTGTCATCACCTCGCACGTAGTGAAAGAAGACAAGGTTTAGTCTTCATCATCAAAAAAAAAAAAAAAAAAAAAAAACTCAAAACGACAGAAGGTAAAAAGGCGTGAACCAGTAAGAGGATTTCAGTTGAATACACAGAGGGTTTGTTCAAAAGAATTACCTGCAGTAGATTCTGGTTCAAGGGGTTTCTGGTTTGAGGTTCAGAATGGCGTCATCTGTGAAAGACAGAGGTTAAAGGGTCAGTGTGTTCTTCATCAGAAACAAAGATAAAAGTTGAAACGTGAACTACGACAGCTAACGGAGGGTTACCTGAGGAGTGTGAGTTCAGATTCAGAAGGATTTCTCGTGTTTTTTTTATTTGTCGATAACACAAGAGGTAGGTCACCTCGCGCAAAGAAATCAAAAGGAGATTTTTTCAGTTCGACGCCTAAGTAAATCGATATATTGAAGATGAACAGTCAGAAGTGGATTAAGAATCGTTTACCTAAGAACGAAGCTGATACGAGGGGGTCTCGGTAGATCCAGGCTCGAAGTCGCCTAAGGTGAGACGCGCAAAGGTGTTAGTCCCAGAAGAAATCGGCGAGGCACAGTAAGGAGAATAGAACTTTCAAGTTAAAGCAGCTAAGAGTGAAGAACTTACCGTGAGGGTGGAGTCGAGAAATCAGGAGGAGATGGCGGTCATTTCAATCGGAGCAGATTTCCGATCCGGCGGAGTTAGCCGGAGCCACGATGGAATCGCCTCAGAGGCGCGTTAGGGCAAGGCGGCGGAGATCTCGGAGGTTGGTCTGAAAAATGACAAGCTTTTTTTTCTTTTTTTTCTCGCGTGCAGTCGACAAAAAAAACCAAGGTGGAAAATTATTGGGTATTGGTTTTGGGTCGAGACTTATTGGGCCAAAAAATATGCCAAGGCCCAGAAGTATTACCTACACGTTTAAGGAAGAAGCTATGAGTTATGTTTATAAAAAGGAGATTGATTTCTCACGTAAACAATAGAGAGGAAAAAAAACAGAGAGCGAAGTAAAAACAGAAGAGAGAGAGGCTCATCTTTCTGTCGATCTCAGGAGCTAGGTTTTATCTTCTGCAAGGATCGTGATTTCGTTTAGGAGTTGTATCAAGATCCTCTTCTGTCTTCTTATAAGCTTTCTGCACCTGTAAGGGAGATAGATAGGGGTGAGATCACCAATTGTAATCGAATATCAAAGATCATAGTGAATTCGTGTGGAAGTACGTTACACTTCCCCCGGACGTAGCCAAATCGGTGAACCGGGTAAACAATTGCATCGTGTTCTTACTTTCGTGTTTGCGATTAAATAACCTAAAGATTCAAGTCTAAAAACCTACAGTGGCGCCATCGGAAGGTTGAGAGTTGCCACTGAGGATGCTTCTTCTCTTTCCACCGGTGATTTCGCCGATGATTACTATGCCGTTCTCGGACTGGTAGTTTCCGCCCTTCTTCGCTTTTAAACTATATACAACCTCAGCTAGATTCATCTTTTCTCGAAATTGTAAAGCTCTCAGGCGATTTACAATCCTTTAAGATCCAAAAGTTTGTGACTTAAACCACTCTCCTCTGCTATGTCAATAGCTTCCAGATGCAACACAGGAGGAGATTAAGAAAGCATACTATAACTGTATGAAATCTTGCCATCCTGACCTGAGTGGCAATGACCCAGAAACTACAAATTTCTGCATGTTCATCAACGATATCTATGATGTGAGTTTTACTTGACTTGGAATACCAAGCGTTAGTAAGGTCGCGTTTGCTTTTTGGTTTACCGATTACCGTTTGCATTTGCAGATTCTCGGTGACCCTGTACAGCGTATGGTTTACGATGAAATCCATGGGTATGCAGTGACTGCCATCAATCCTTTTCTGGATGACTCCAGCACAGAGGATCATGTTTTTGTTGATGAGTTTGCTTGTATAGGTATGTCTTAAGATGCATTTCATTTTGAGAAGCCATAAGTGAAAACTTTGGTAGCAATAGTTGAAAAGCCCAACTCTGCGTTTGCTGTTTAACAGGCTGCAAAAACTGTGCCACTGTGGCTCCAGATATATTTAAAATTGAGGAAGACTTTGGAAGAGCAAGGGCCTGTAACCAGCGTGGCAACCCAGATTTAGTTCAACAAGCAGTTGAAACATGGTGAGCTAATATGTTCTGTAGATGCTGCTAGTGATTGTGGGCTTTATTTGAAGGAAGGTCTAGGTAGGCAAATTTCAGAGAACTAATTCTCCTTTTTGTTTTCAGCCCGGTTGATTGTATCTATCAGACATCGGCTGCACAGTTGTCATTGCTTGAAGACGAAATGCGACGGGTTGAAAGAGTGAATGTAAAGAAACTAGCATTTCTCTTGCATCTATCTTATTACTCACTTGAGATGAAACGCAGAGCATTTGCAAAGGTTCCTTGATTGTATTTGTTACTAAACTCCTGCATAAATCCCTTGACACTGTCATTGATGGATCAGGTTGCTCTGATGCTTTCTGGAATGGGGTCAGGAGCAGTTGATGTTTTCAGAATGGTAAGAAGGAAGAAAACCGCCGGGTAGCTATCACTGTTTAAACTGCAGATAGTTCCTGGTACTTTGGCTCTACCACATTCTGTTAAAAAGGTACAAGAAATGCCTCTCTAATCCCTCATGGTAATTGATCTATATCAGCTCTTTATTTTGTATGTAGAAATGATCTTCCTTGTTCAGGATGTGAAAGTGGCTTTCTTTGCTGAGGGTGCTGATGCAGAGGATGCAAGAGCTGCAGGAGCTGATGTCGTCGGTGGTCTTGAGCTTATTGAGGAAATCTTGAGTAATGAACCAATGCATTTTACTTCGTCCTCCTTCCATAGTTCACTTCTGACATCTAATTGCACAAGCTTGCCTTTGGCTCTGTCATTTGCGGAGGCAATATTTGTTTGTTGTATTGTGTTCCAATGGTAGATTTATTTATTCGTACTTAACTCTATCTGCAGAAAGTGGCAAGATCGACTTTGACAGATGTCTTGCAACTCCGAAAATGATGCCCCGTGTTTACAAGGTTATTGGATTTAAGCACTTATCCAAATTCGTCTAAAACATGATGAAGGTAATATCTTCTCACTAAATATTCAAATGGTTTGTTTGCTTCTTTGCAGATATCAAGGATTCTTAACAATCACGGTTTGATGCCAAACCCCAAAGTGAGTTGGAGTCTTCACTCAACACCTTACTCTAATGCATCAGTCAGTATGCTTACCTCTTGCCCTTAAATTATATTTGTTGTAGCAAGGTAGTGTGACCAAGGATGTTACGAAAGCAGTGAAAGACGCAAAAGCTGGACATACCAAATTCAGAATGGATAAAACTTCGATTCTTCATGTGCCGCTTGGAAAGGTGACATCCCTACCCTAAGAGTTAAAGTTTATTCGAATTTCATTAGCTTTATTCTTAAAAAGAACACTTTCCTAACCTGATGAGCTTTCCTGAGGATGCTTTGCGAGAGAATGTTGGTGCATTTATGAACGCCCTTTTGCTGGCTAAGCCTGCCGGATTGAAAAAGAGTAATGAGTCATACATTGTATAGAGATCTTTGTTTAGTTGATTTGAGTGCTCACTCTTTTGCTTTTCTGCAGCTTCAAAATATGCGGGTTACGTGAATGCATTCCACTTATGCAGTACGGTAAGCTTTTGAATCAAATCCAAGGTCTCCTCTTAGATACATCTTTAGATTCCATTGAGCATAAACAAAAAAAAATTTAATGGTTCTATGCAGATGGGAAAGGGTTATCCGGTATCCATACAGTCGTTATCTAGAGCAGCGGATCTCCATACCAAATTGCAGCTCAAGTGAGCAGTAGAGTCAAAAGATAAAAGCTTGTCGCAGTGTTTTCATTTCCCAGGGAAAGTTTTTTTAACTGTTTCCGAATGCTGAATCTTTGGATCATTATTATGATTTGTTGTTTCCTAGGTTAGTCTTTTAATAGCTCAATCAATGGATCGAATTGGCTTTTGTCTTGTGTCTCCTTTGTTTTTTGTTGTTTGAGAGCTTATAAAACAATGGTCCTTAACTTGAATAGCACATCATAAGTCTTGCTTTTTTTGTTATCAGTTATAATTATATAAATATGTTGGTTATTTGATGAAGTTTTATTACTTTTGATAAAAATAGCACAAGCAAAAAGATGTAATACTTCATGTTTAGTTTAGCTGATAAACAAAAAAATGTTGCTCAGAATACTGCAAAATGAAACAAAAATGTATGAGAAAAACTTTCTGCACATCACGATATGTTCAAATCCATTAAATAATAAGGCTTCCTTACTAGTTAGGGTAAACACATAATGATATGATTCGGGTGTATGCTTTAGCTTATGTTGCATTCAGGATTTTATTGCGATCTATACATATGAGTGACTCCGTGATATTTGACGGAAACTTTTCACCTGCGACGACCGTAATATCACGTATTTTCGCGTCAATCAAACGGTAACGATATCATGTAATTCTGAAGAAATCACAGGGGCAAAGTCGTCCACTCTGCGTGGCACGTACACAATTCAGTTAGACAGCTACCATTTGCGAAATCAAATTTACCCGCCTCTCTCTCTCTAGAAAGTTCGAGTTTCTCAGTTTTCTCAGATCAAATTTCTGTTAATTTTCCGGTGATCTTCTTACTTCCAGCGAGTTTCAAGTTTCAAGTAAGTTATTTCTTACTGATACCGTCGCTTGATTTTCTCTGATTTTGTTTTCGATTCATGGCTTGTTACTATCGGATTCTGTCAAAATTGGTTGCGATCGTTTATATGGAGATATCTCAGTTTTCTCAGATCACATTTCTGTTAATTTTCCGGTGATCTTCTTACTTACTGATACCGTCGCTTGATTTTCTCTAATTTTGTTTCGATTCATGGCTTGTTACTATCGGATTCTGTCAAAATTGGTTGCGATCGTTTATATGGAGATATCGTCTCGATTTCTAAATCTGATATAGTACCTGCGTGATAGTTGTCTTTGCAAAATCGTTTATGGAGATTGTCTCGATTTGGAACAAACTGTGAGTTTTCTCTGTGAGGAATTCTCTGAAAAACTATTCTCTGATGTAGCCAATGAATACACAGATAATGGCTACATCAGAAGAGGCAGCATCGGAAGTCTCTAAGGGGCTGATCAAAGCTATTGAGGAACTCAAGCAAATATTCCCCCATGGTGACTGCAGGAGAAAAGTTTCTGATGCCTTCATACATTGCTTATCTCAATTTTTCAGTGCAACAGAAATCATCCGGTATATGCGTGCTCAAGGCTGTCAATTTCTTGACTACCGCCAATTACTTGACTTCATACAAAACGGTCCTTACTCTGCATACCGGATTCACGCTGTAAAATGTAAATCTCAGAGAAGCGAAAACGCACCAACGGAAATACCAGCTGATGTTGAAGACATAGCAACTGACCTTGCTAGGGTTTCAGTAGAACTCAGATCGGATGAACAGCTAGGAGCTAACCTTGCTCAGTTGTTCACCACGTATGTTCGAGAGGAGCTTACAATCCCTCTGAATGTTAGAGAAAGGATAGTTCAGTGCGTCTCCAAGTTTGTCAGTGCAGCCGAAATGGACGAGCATATTCGTGCTGTTTCTACAAATTATGACTGCATGGGTATACGAGGCACCCTAGACCTGGCTGACTCATTGTTTTTCAATGGGGCTTACGGGCGGATTGCTGGCAAACGTGCAGCACTAAAGAAAAAAGAATCCCAGCAGAAAGAGTTGAAGAAACTAGCTAAGAAAGAGTCAGAAGCTATAGAAACAGACATGAAAGAGGTGACATGTTGATCTTGAAACTAAAAAGTAACCTATTGATTTACTGTCTCTGGTTTTATACTTTTGCATTATTTGGCATTATAACATGTTCCTTATTTACCTTGCAGATATTGAAATAGCAAAAAGAGATGCAGAAACAGCTCGGTAACATCAACTTCAATGATCAAAGAGTTGAAGAGAGAACGGATGAGCATATGCAGATGAAAGCAGCCATGAAAGAGGTGATCATGTCACAGAGAGAGATGAAGAAACAACTTGATGGCCTAGTTGAAAAAAGTATGAATGAGATTCATAAGGCTATACAGAACCAAGTCAACTTCAAAATTACCAAACTCGAAGAGAGATTCACTGCGAGTTTGAAGAAACTTTCGAGTTCACAAAAGGAGATTGAGCAAAACATAGTCAGTGCTCTCGATAAAGAAGGTAAAACAGTAGAAGGAAGAATATCTTCTCATCTCCAAAAGGTGCAAACAACAGTTCAAGATGCTGTCAAGCAATACTCCCAGCTTAGTGTGGTGCAGAAGGCTTTCCAAAAAGAACTGAAGGAAGAAGTTAAAAAAATTCAGGAGATGGAGCAAAAAATAGTTCTATTGATCTCAAGAAGGTATCTATCTCGAATTCTGATTGGAAAGTGGAGAATTTGTTATTGTTTGTGACCTGATTTGCTGTAATATGGTGGATTATATGTATATAGCTTATACGGGGATCTCCTTTGTGTCTGACCTGCAGATAGCTACGGGGAAGGACGATCCTGGTTACTTGAACACGGCTCCTGTTCGGTCCTCGATTTCTTACATCGACGGAGGTGAAGGGATCCTCCGTTACCGTGGGTACCCAATAGAGGAAATGGCTGAGAGGAGCACTTTTCTGGAGGTGGCGTATCTTCTCAGTAAGTATTGGATCGGTGCTTTATTGCCCGTTTGGGACAAACTGAGTTTCTGATCATATCATGGATAGTGATTTGTCTGTTTGGTTTGTTGATAGGATCGAACTGAACATTGCTAGAAATTTTCCTCCTTGACTGTTAGTTCTTGGTTTTAATATATTTTTCTGGCAGTGTATGGGAATCTGCCCACTGAAAGTCAGCTATCTGATTGGGAGTTTGAAGTTTCTCAGAATTCAGCTGTGCCACAAGGAGTATTAGTGAGTCTCTAGTCCCTTTTATATAGTTTTCCATGTGACTTTTAATTCTGAGACGATGTATAAAATGCCAATCGTAAACCAAAAACAGAACTGTTGAATAAATTTCTCTAACCTATGATTGTCTGGTCCATCACTGATTCTCAAGACATTCTATACGTGTTGTTCTGAGTGTGCATTATTCGAAGCTATTTTAAACCGAGTTACTTGATCACTTTCGCACAGGATATTATACAGGCTATGCCTCACGATGCACACCCAATGGGAGTTCTTGTAAGTGCAATGAGTGCGCTGTCCATCTTTCATCCTGATGCAAATCATGCTCTAAGGGTAAGTTTAGATAACATTCTTTCTCTAATAACATGTCAGGCCTTTTTACTCACACTACTGTTAAGAACTAATTCTTTTGAAATTGTCCACATTAGCATGTTAACAAAACACTCTATTGGGTGCAGGGCCAGGATATTTACAATTCAAAACAAGTTAGAGATAAACAAATTGTTCGCATTATTGGAAAGGTATCATTGTCCTTTATCGGTTGTTACCTTACTCCTTCCTTCTTTTTTTTCTGTGATTCATCTTAGACATGCAAAAACGTAATATTTGGACTCTGAATTTTCTGCAGGCCCCAACTATTGCAGCAGCTGCTTATTTGAGGATGTCAGGGAGGCCTCCCGTTCTTCCTTCGGGCAACCTTTCTTATGCAGAAAATTTCCTCTATATGTTGGATTCCCAGTATGTCTCTACTCTTTTCTTATTGGAATTATTTAGATACTCAATTTCAGATTAATCTTTATTTGATCTCTTAAGAGTCCATGCACTAGAAGGGAACCTTAGTATTTAGACTGTTCATAACTTGCTTGCCATTAACACGTTTATCTTCTCCTTCTCACAGGGGAAACATATCCTACAAACCTGATCCTCGGCTGGCTCGGGTGTTGGACATCCTCTTCATACTGCATGCTGAGCATGAAATGAACTGCTCCACCGCTGCTGCTCGGCATCTTGCCTCTAGGTACACTTCTTTGGTTTGAATCTTAGTCACCTTGATAAGAGATATATTGATTAAGAAATGTCTTCTTGTAGTGGTGTTGATGTGTACATTGCTGTTTCTGGAGCTGTGGGGGCGCTTTATGGTCCTCTTCATGGTGGTGCAAACGAGGTGTGCTACTTATTCTCCTGTTTTCATATGTTCCTGCATGTTCCATGGTCTCTGAAATTCTTGTCTTGGATTCTATTAGGCTGTGCTTAAAATGTTATCAGAGATCGGGACTGTTAAAAATATTCCAGACTTCATCGAGGGTGTGAAGAACAGGTAAACTCAATGTGTGAAACTATATGCATCCGTTTTCTGGATTTGTGAAGAGCCTTTCCATCAATATTCTCATTTCTTTGACATATTAGTAAGAGGAAGATGTCTGGTTTTGGACACCGTGTGTACAAAAACTATGACCCACGAGCGAAAGTAATAAAAAAGCTAGCAGATGAAGTATTTACCATTCTTGGAAGGGATCCTCTAATTGAGGTACTCTAAGTCCGCATAGTTGAAGCTTATACTAAAAATTCACGCACACTTTTTTATGAATATGTTTGACAGATATATTTCTGATGGACTGCAGGTAGCTGTTGCTCTCGAGAAGGCAGCTCTTTCTGATGATTACTTTGTTAAGAGAAAGCTTTATCCAAATGTAGATTTCTACTCTGGATTAATATACAGGTAAAAATTTGGATTTATGTTCAATGTTCATCAGTTCCACTCAAAAACTTCATCTAAATCTGCAAACTTGGACCATTGAAATAGGGCAATGGGATTTCCACCAGAGTTCTTCACGGTCTTATTCGCGATCCCTCGCATGGCTGGATACTTGTCGCATTGGAAAGAGTCCTTGGATGATCCTGACACCAAGATCACGAGACCACAACAGGTATAGTTAGTCTCTTTCCAAGAAAAAAAAGATGTTTGTTCTAAACTTGGATATTGAATGTTGCAGGTGTACACAGGCGAGTGGCTGAGGCATTACACACCAGTTAGAGAGAGAAAGGTGACGGATGAGTCGGACAAATTGGGTCAAGTCTCGACTTCGAATGCATCAAGAAGACGTTTGGCTGGATCTTCAGTTGAGGCGTAGATCCATTTAGGTCCATACACCGCACTGCACCGCAAAAAGAATAAAAGAGATTGGGTTCTCTAACCAAAAGCAAAGAGAGGGTCTCGAGTCTTGATAAGATCATACTCTAAACTAAGATCTTTTTTTTTTTTTGTATTCACAAAATAATTCTTCTTCGACTTGTTCAACCTCTCATCTAACTCATGAGGCCTCCCCTTAACAACGCAATCTCCAAAGGGTGTAGGATCAATCTTTCCCCTGAGGGTTTCCGGCTCCCTCGTAGGTTCATGCGTATCACGAAGACGCTCATCAGTGTTAAGCACCAGATTCGAATTGGCTTTGTACCCATACTGCTTCAACCTAGCCTGTTCTTCACCGAAACGAAAACAGAAACCCCAAAATCAAAAATCAAATCGATGAAAAGAATCGAAATTGATACAAAACCTCTTCTCTCTGATTATCACGGGCTAATTGTCCGGTTCGACCGGTCTAGCTAGTATTAAGAGGAAGAAAAAAACAAAAATTAATGAGCGATGGTTCGTGGTTAATGTTACAAAGTAAAATGGGCAATTCTCTGGCACCAAAAAAACTTAAACTTCACAAATATATTAGTTTCTCAAGTAAAATCATCGACCAATATTGTTAATTCCGGTTTTCTGGAATTGGTAAAGCAGCGGTTGGATCCATATGAGGGAACGGTGAGGATTCGATCGGGAAAGCAAGGTGCTCTGTATGATACAGAGGTGTTCGTCAACGAAACAGGAGATTTATCCTCGAGTTCACTCAAATTCGGTGAACCCAGATCGTCGTTTCCGCCATTAGAGCTCACGAATCTGGAAAACATCGAACCCACTCTTCTCGTCGTCAACAAAAGCGCCGAGAACCGAGCTCGGAGCTGATCGGAAACGAAGAAGACCCGACCCGGAGAGCTGATTATGGGTATTTGAATCCATGAATCAAGTCAAAATGCGACCAACTTCTCCTTGTCTCTACTTATAACATAGTGACTCAATTGCTCTCCAACATCAATTGTTTTTATGGATTACACGAATTCAATCTTTTCTCTCACCCCTCTCGTGTTCTTGTTGTGTTACTTTCCCGGAAATTTTTAATTTCAGCTTGAGATGTAAGCAGGTGTAAAGTTTGGAGAGATAAGATCTTGAAGAGGAAGCAAAGGAGGTTTCGTATCAAGAAGAAGAGATAGAATATAAGAAATGAAATCCGAGAAATTTCCCATTTTTATCCTTTTTTTTTCTTTCTTTTTTTGGGTTTTGATTTCGATTTCTCCTTTGCGGACTTGGTGTTGTAGCTATTTTCGCTTTTGGGTCCAAGTTTTTGAACGAAATCGTCGCTTACTCTCTGTTTGGCTATCCACAATGATGTTCTTGAAGTCTCTAAGACTAAGAATGTGAATGATTTAGTGGCTCTAATCGAAAAAAAAGCTTGATGAGTTGATAAGTTTCTGTGTATTTATTTTTGTATCTGCTAGTGGTTGTTGTTATGTTGAGAGCTCGTGCGATTAAATTTGTGTGATTGGTTGGGGAAAAAGAAGAAAAATGAGTGAATTTTTGGGGTTTGGTTGCTTAGGATTTCGATGGGATCGAAACTGGTTGATTGTGAACTCTAAAGGACGAGGATTGGCTCAAAGAGTGGAACCAAAGCTTGCCTTGATTGAAGTAGAATTGCCCAACCAGGCTTTTACAGAGGACGGGGAGCCTGAGAAGAGCTCAAACATGGGTCAGATTGTTTTTTTATGTCTTCTTCTTCAACTGACTTTTCATTTATGAAGATTGTCTCTTTCTCATCTTTTGGCCACGTTTACAGTGGTTAGAGCTCCTGGTATGGATATGCCCTTAAGGTCTTACTAGCTTAACCCGACAAAGCAGCAAACGGTGTCTCAGTTTGGGAGTGGTCTGGCTCCGCACTGGATGAAGGAGAGGAAGCATCTCAGTGGCTTTTGGGAAGCCTTGTCGACTTGATCGTTTTGATATAGGTTTCATATACTTTTTACTGTCTTAATCTTACAGCTTTGACTCCATTTGAAGGATTGTTGTGGTGCAAGTTTACTAACGAGCTCACTTCGCACAATTTTTGCCACAAGAAATTAATCATAACAGACCTAACAGTGCAAAGAGAAGGTTGAATATTGCTATTATCAGATCCACTGGTTAGGTTTTGGGCCTAATTTTCAATTAATGCTGCCTGCTCGGTACCTTCTGAGAGGGTACGACAAGATAAGCTAGATATGAGGTCTAAAAGTAGAAGCTAATATGGCCTGCTTGAGAATAAGAACAGTTAAGAGACTAAAACATGGCACCAAGTATTCATATAAATAATATTTCATTCTTACTGGAAAGCTCAAGTTTACTGTAAATGCAATGACAAGATGAGGAAAAAAAGGAATTTCTGTGGCAGTCATGTATCATCCAAGCCATTGATCAAAAGTTATTTTGAAAGAAGAGAGAAAATGGTTCCGGGCGAAAGTAAGAAGAAGAAGACTAACGGAAAATTCGGTTTAGTCAAAACTTGAACTGGAAAACTCTAATTTGATTTGGCCAGTTTGGTTACTTTATCCCCAAACCATCCTTTGTTAGTTTTGTTTTTGTGTATTTTGCTACCTGAAATGAAATCAAGTCCTTGAAGAGCTCAATGAAAGAATGTCTGAAGCTTTCTTTTTGGTGGAATACACCGAAGCTTCTGCTTTATTAAGCTATCTTCCTGATTTATTTGGTTGATTTCACTTACAGCCAGCTTGAAACTGGCTCTGTTTCCTTTTCCTCTGCTTTTCAATTTTTGTTTTATGAGTTAATCTGAACAACAAACCTCTAATCAATTTTCAGGCTCACAGATATATATATAGCAATCTTCATTCATGTATTCATATGACTATATCGATATATAGCAATAGGATTATGCAATCAACGGATTCTGACATTGTTTTGAAACCACAAGATTTCATTTCCTCATTGAATGCGGTTGATTTCTGACGAACTGCACCAGGTTATTATCTGGTTTCTTCTCCATTATCGCAATTAAGTATTTGTAAGTTGGACTAAAAACAAGAATGTACGCAGAGTGCTCTTGAAACATGTTTTTGCGAGATTTGTACATTATTTTCTTACGAGATTTGTTTTAAGTTAGGGAGTAAAAGCCGTGGTTATTTCCGGTATCATCATCAATCTAGTAGTTTCGGAAAAACAAAGTCAAAGAATACTGAAGATAAAACATTAGTTTGCTCCCACGTAACGTGCAACACAAATAGATAACCAGAAAAAACAAAATGCTAAGCCAACAGAGTGATAGTTGTTGATAAAGCTTACACGAAATCTAAACGAGAAGTAGCACTCTTATACATGAATTTGGGTTGGCTTCACTCTAGGTTAGCTAATAATTCCTACTTGTCGGCTAGATGGAGCGTTATCGTTTTGGCCTTTGCCTAATGATATTTAGGCCTCGGCTTGCCTTGAGTTGCTTTACATCGTTAACATTAAGATCCTCTACATGGTCCATAAAGGTGTAGACTCTGCCCTTAGTCTCCAAACCTTGGATTTCAACACACTGGAGAGTTTTCCTTTCGGGATTGAAATAGAAAACATAATACATCCGTTCATTTAGGTAGTATTCCGACAAAACAATTTCACCAGTAGGGGTCACTCCAACAACGGCGCAGGGATTAACCATTTTGTTATACCCCAACGTCAGATTGTAGACATATTTTGACCATTCATGTTTTTCAACATCCTCTAGAACCCACATACTTAACTCAATGGCATCACCGTCATCATACTTCCAACTAATCACACCTAATTTACCTTTATAGTTTATCAAATGAGTATTAAATGGATCACAAAACATTTTTGTGTCACTAAACTTGAATTTCTCAGACCTAACATCAAAGCAAACTATCTTCACGTGATCAGACCATTCATGACTATTTAAATAATACAAAACCCCACTGATGCATATCCCTTGTCCATAAGGATTGTGGTCTAAGGGACACTGGATCTTCCTCCACCTCATTATTCCATTACCGAATGTCAGAATTTTATGGCCATCATCATGAAACCAAAAACCCATGGACAATACCTTGAATTGCTTATCAATCGGATCAAACCCTAAAAACTGTTTGCACGGCTTTTTTAGTTTAGGTAACAAGGCATATTGTCTCGTTCTAGGGTTACAAATCACAGGCACTGTATCTTCACTCTTTGTTGAGAGCCGCATACTAGAGAAATAGATCAAACCACAGGTAAGGCCACAAAAGTCTGCTGGCCTCATGACTTTGGGGAACTTGATATAAAAACCAGCAGCTACTACAATAGACGACTTACCATACGGATTCTGATGCTGTGGCGAAAAGTAGAAGCTCCACTCATCGTATCGTTTGACAGCGAATAAGAGACGTGGACAAGCCGATGACCTGGTTAAGAACAACTCGGTGAAATATGGACGGCAAAGCATGGACCCCCATATCTTCGACAGGCATCGACACCTCGCGATCGACTTCGCCGGCAATCTCAAGAATATCTCAACAATGAGATCATTCGGGATGGAGTCTAAATCTTGTCCTCTATTCATGATTTTTTTTATTTTCTGATCGGACGGAGAGAGATATATAAGGTTTAGCCGTTTAGGGTTTAGAGTGAGGAATGAAAAAAAAAAAAAAATTCTTGCCAGCATTTAAAATCTTCATCACCGCCACATAATTTCACCAAAAGATCTTGGCCGTTGATAAAAATTAAAGAGTCCCGTCGTCCTTGTTTCGAATAATGGCCAAGTGTTAATCTTGATGTGTCATGTAAAAAGAAAGCTCACGAATCTCTTTTGTTCATTAACAGTTCCTTTTTATTCGCTTAAATGCAACACACACACACACACATATATATATATATATATATATATATANACACAAAAAACTATTTTTTTTAAGAGTTCGTAGACTAACCACAAAAACCAGAGTCATTTAACGGTGCATATTAGAGTTATGTTTTCAAGATTATAAATTTTTGCGGATTAACCCGAATAATATTTTAGTTCACTGCAAAACGGATTAAATAGACAAATTGACAGTTTTATCTATAATAATTAGTTAGCCATACTGTAAAATTCAGATAAAAACAATTTTTTTAAATTTCAAAACAATTTCTTTAAAAAAAATTACTCTACGCTATAATTAACGCGGATTAAATCCTAGTATATATATATATAAATATATATGTGTTCAATATATTTGGCATGATAAACAAACAGTTAGGCGTTAATTTACGTACTAACCCAACCAAGGTGGCCTTAGCGGTAGTGATTTAGTCAATTACTTTTTTTCTTAAACTGAGTCAATATTTTTATAATCGGAATAGAGAAACCAAATATCGATTGTCCTAATCATATTTCAAATCCCCTACATATTAACTGAGAATAACTGATTAAAAAAAACTTTGGTTTTACATGTTATTTACAAATATGCCATGATGAGGTGTCATCACCATAGAGTTTCTCAAGCCATTTATGAAAAAAAATTTTAGTTACTAGAATATTTACATTTGTGTCATTTAAATTAAACTTATGCATAATCATATAAATTTCATTATGAGATTAAAATCCTAATGATGGATTTTATATACACTATTAAATTAATAGTCTATATAATTTGTATGAAATTAATAGTAATATACAAATTAGTTATATTTAATTTCATACAAATTTTTGTATATTCAAATTCAAATTATAATATAAAATATAGCTTTCATATTATTGTTATGATTATTGATATATAAAGCGTATAATATATAGTTCACACAAGTACTAATGATTATTGAGATATAAAACCTATAATATAATTTGATGGTAATGGTCTCATCAAACTATATTAATATTTTCATTTGATATAGTTTAATGCTAATATATTTTGATACTAATAGTCTTATCAAACACACACGTATTAATGTATATTCAAATTAGATTTCAAAATGAATTAATTTTTTTGAGATTACCATTTACTTTGCATATTCAAATTCAAATATATTAAATTTCATATTCAAATTCAAATCAAATTAAATTAAGATTTTCAAATGTAATCATAATAAATTATATATTTAAATCAAAAAGCCATAAAATCAAATTATATATTTTAGAATTGTATATTTAAATCAAACTTCCAAATCAAAACAAGATTTTCATGGAAATAGAGATTTTCAAGGCAAGAGTGATTTACGCTATTGGTAAAATTATTTTCACCTAATCTAGTTAAATTATATGTAGCTTACATTTGCTGTAAAAAAAATAATATATGTAGGTTACACCTAAATCCAGTTAAATTATTTCCAACTCATATAGTTTAAAAAAAAAATACATACCAAAATAATTTATAGATATCTCACTCCGCACATGGCGCGGATGACTACCTATTTCAAAGGCATTTTGGATAACAACTAGGTTTAGATTAATATTTGGTGCTGACCAGTTAAAAATATTCGAAGGCATATGTATACAAGATCAATTCAAATGATTATCATCCAAATAAATAAAAATAGTGGCTCTCACGATTACGTAAATAAATAAAATCTCAATGGGTTAATTTATACACACAATACACAAAGAAATCAAATAATCAAATCATGGTCGAGCCATCATGGGAAGAGCTTCTCGGCCAAGACAATTGGCAAAACCTATTAGAACCACTTTACCAGTCACTTCGCCGACTCATCCTTCGAGCCGGCGACTTCTGTCAAGCCACTTACGACACTGTTGATCCCTTTATGATCACCTTCCTGATTATAGGGTATTGTTGTGGAGCGGGGGCGAGGCAAGATTTCCGTTAAATAGAAGGGATTTGACTTTGCGGGAGAATTATAGTTGCACCCTGGTTAGGGGTTGCCTACGTACCCTTTAGTAGGAGGGATCAAGCCATTCGTAGTTCGGAGTACAATGATAGAGAGGTCGGCGAGCTGGTTGGAGGTCGGAGACCTGGCTGGAGATCGGAGATCTGGCTGGAGGTCGGGGACCTGGCTGGAGGTCGGAGACCTGGCTGGAGGTCGGAGACCTGGCTGGGGGTCGGAGACATGGCGACCTGGCTGGAGGTCGGAGACCTGGCGACCTGGCTGGAGGTCGAACACCTGGCTGGAGGTCGGAGACCTGGCTGGAGGTCGTAGATCTGGCTGGAGGTCGTAGACCTGGCGACCTGGCTGGAGGTCGAACACCTGGCTGGAGGTCGGAGACCGGGTTGGAGGTCGTAGACCTGGCTGGAGGTCGGAGACCTGGCTGGGGGTCGGAGACCTAGCGACCTGGCTAGAGGTCGGAGACCTGGCTGGAGGTCGTAGACCTGGCTGGAGGTCGGAGACCTGGCTGGAGAGCTTAGTTGTAGAGAGAGAAAGTTCTCAGTAGAGAGAGAGAGTGGATCCTAGGATCGAATGAGGTCCTTTGACAGTGAACTCCAAGGGTGTATTTATAGTGGGAGTTGAGCAGACAGCTCTCCGCTTTCTGGGGATGATGTGGCGGCCTTATCGTGAACAGTGCCGGGCAGGTCGTGAACAATACCCTATCCGCGCAGTAGCTCGGCGCCGTGTCGGCGTGGGCCCATGCTGACTGGACGTGTTGACTTCTGGTTGACTTGGTCAAATGGGCCCCTTTAATTGAGATGGGCCTAGCTAATTGGGGGTGCTAAGCCCACCTCCAACAGTTGGTCCCCCCCAGTTCGGTGTATGGAAGCGCAAAAAATGCATCGAAATCTCTTGGTCTTTATTAGCTCGGCACATCTCAATTCGGTTACGAAGTCGTCGGATACCTGACTGGAGGTCGGAGACCTGGCTGGGGGTCAGAGACCTGGCTGGAGGTCGGAGACCTGGCTGGGGGTCGGAGACCTGGCTGGGGGTCGGAGACCTGGCTGGAGGTCGGAGACCTGGCGAGAGGTCGGAGACCTGGCGGGAGGTCGGAGACCTGGCGACCTGGCTGGAACTGCGATGTTGACGAGCTGTGACTGCGAGGTCGACGAGCTGCGAATGCGATGTCAACGAACTGTGACTGCGATGTCGACGAGCTGCAAGGTTGGACACCTCAATGCGAGGTCGGCGAGCTGCGAAGTCGGAGAGCGTTGACCGCGAGGTCGGCGAGTTGCGAAGTCGGAGAGCGTTGACCGCGAGGTCGGCGAGCTGCGAGGTCAGCGAGCTGTGACTGCGAGGTCGACGAGCTGTGACTTGATGTCGACGAGCTGTGACTGCGAGGTCGACGAGCTGCGACTGCGAGCTGCCTCACTGCAAGATCCATGCTTTCCGACCGCGAGCAGCCTATTCGCGAGGTAGGCAAAATGTCCATGTTTTTGACTCGGTGAACTGTAGTCCGGCTTTAGAGGGACGGACCCTGCGACATAAAGAAAATATCTTCGAATAACGAAATAAAGTTTTGGTAAGAGGTACCTTGCTTTTAGAGAGCTCGGTAGACGAGTTGTGAGTGCGAGGTAGGCGAGTTGCGAAGTCGGCGAGCTTTAACCGCGAGGTCGGCGAGCTGCAAGGTCAGCGAGCTGTGACTGCGATGTCGACGAGCTGTGAGGTCGGAGACCTGACTTGGCCTGCGCCACGACCTGAGGGATGATCTGCGCGGCGACCTGCGCGACGATCTGGGCGGTAATATGCCCGACGATCAGCTCGGCGACCTGCGCGACGATCTGCTCTGCCACCTGCGCGACGATCTGCGCGGTAACCTGTGCGACGATCTGCGCGGTAGGCGGGGGCATTTTTGAAGTTGAGACCGGTGGTCCCGTCATCGTCAAATCTGTTCTTTGCGTCTAGGAAATCTCTAAACTCCCCTCCTTCTAGCGCCAATTGTTGATCCCTTTATGATCACCTTCCTGATTATAGGGTATTGTTGTGGAGCGGGGGCGGGGTGAGATTTCCGTTAAATAGAAGGGATTTGACTTTAAGGGAGAATTATAGCGGCACCCTGGTTAGGGGTTGCCTACGTACCCTTTAGTAGGAGGGATCAAGCCATTCGTAATTCGGAGTACAATGATAGAGAGGTCGGCGAGCTGGTTGGAGATCGGAGACCTGACTGGAGGTCGGAGACCTGGCGACCTGGCTGGAGGTCGGAGACCTAGCGACCTGGCTGGAGGCCGGAGACCTGGCTGGAGATCGGAGATCTGGTTGGAGGTCGGAGACCTGGCTGGAGGTCGGAGACCTGGCGACCTGGCTGGAGGTCGGAAATCTGGCTGGAGATCGGAGATCTGGCTGGAGGTCGGAGACCTGGCTGGAGGTCGGAGACCTGGCTGGAGGTCGGAGACATGGCTGGAGGTCGCAGACCTGGCTGGAGGTCGCATACCTGGCGACCTGGCTGGAGGTCGAAGACCTGGTGACCTGGCCGGAGGTCGGAGACCTGGCTGGAGGTCGGAGACCTGGCGACCTGGCTGGAGGTCGAACACCTGGCTGGAGGTCGGAGACCTGGCTGGAGGTCGTAGATCTGGCTGGAGGTCGTAGACCTGGCGACCTGGCTGGAGGTCGAACACCTGGCTGGAGGTCGGAGACCGGGTTGGAGGTCGTAGACCTGGCTGGAGGTCGGAGACCGGGTTGGAGGTCGTAGACCTGGCTGGAGGTCGGAGACCTGGCTAGGGGTCGGAGACCTAGCGACCTGGCTAGAGGTCGGAGACCTGGCTGGAGGTCGTAGACCTGGCTGGAGGTCGGAGACCTGGCTGGAGAGCTTAGTTGTAGAGAGAGAAAGTTCTCAGTAGAGAGAGTGGATCCTAGGATCGAATGAGGTCCTTTGACAGTGAACTCCAAGGGTGTATTTATAGTGGGAGTTGAGCAGACAGCTCTCCGCTTTCTGGGGATGACGTGGCGGCCTTATCGTGAACAGTGCCGGGCAGGTCGTGAACAGTACGGCGCCGTGTCGGTGTGGGCCCATGCTGACTGGACGTGTTGACTTCTGGTCAAATGGGCCCCTTTAATTGAGATTGGCCTAGCTAATTGGGGGTGCTAAGCCCACCTCCAACAGTTGGTCCAGAATTACCAGCAGCTAGGCTCCCAGTATTACAACAAAAAGGTCAAGGGCCTATTTTTCACCGAAGGCGACCTGGTGCTACGAAGGGTCTTCGAAAATACGGCCGAACTAAACGCGGGCAAGCTCGGCGCTAACTGGGAAGGCCCCTACCTCATATCCAAGATTGTCAAACCTGGGGTATACGAACTAGCCACAATGAATGGCGACGCAATCCCGCGCTCATGGAACTCAATGAACCTAAAACGATACTACTACTAGGCCCCTGGGCTCCTCTGTCCTTTATCATTGTAATCAACCGAACTACGATTGGCTTGATCCCTTCTACTAAAGGGTACGTAGGCAACCCCTGACCAGGGTGCAGCTATAAATCCGGGTAGGCGATCTGATCCAGCTCGGCCCCAAATTTCGCCTCGTCTTCCCTCAGCTTCGCGTACCGATACGACGGCACCGCTAAGTTGTCCTCACCTTCCATCCTCTCAAGGAATTGCCGCGTACCGACCACCTGGCTAAGCAACAGGTGCGTGGGCAAGGCCAGATCCCGACCAGCCAAATGGGCACGAACCTTCTCCATCCTAGCAGCCCACTTCTGATTCCGAGCCGCCCATTTCCTTTTGACCCGTTCATTCTCCTTGGCAACGGCCACCTTTGCCCGCTCAATGGCACCCTCCAGCCATACGACCTTAGATCGAAACGCTCCGCGCAAACCTTCGCGTTCTCCCATTTCGCGACTACAAGCTCATCTTCCAGAGCGGCTGATCACGCCCTCTCCGATTCCAGCTCGGTGAATGCCTGATCCGCCTCCATCGCACGCGCCCGTACCTGCCCCATCGACGATTCTAGAGCAGCAGACCGGGCCTTCTCATGCTTCAAAGCCTTCATAGCCTCGCGGAGAGCGGCCGTCAACTCCGCCTCGCCCACCTCAGTACGCAGCTTCATACGCTCGATCACACGCTCCTGATCGACAACGCGCCTCTCATACCGTTCACCTAGGGTGGCCAAATTGACCATCGACTGCGGAAACGAACAAATTAAACAAAAAAAAAAAATTATTAAATAATATTTTATAACATCGAATAAATTCACCCGAACTAAGGAACGGGACGTACTCTGAAAGGTGTCAGACTCTGCCATCTTCGGAACAGGGAAAAGAAGGGACCTCCTCCCAAGCGCAGCCGCATAGACCAGTTCGGCACAGGCTTCCTTGTCCTGTACGAAGGGCACGTCACCCCGCTCATAGCTAAAATCGAAGCTATGATCCATTGGCTCCTCATCACTACCACCCCCGTCACTAGGGACCTCAGGCTCATCCTTAGCCTCAGACTCCTGGGGCTCACCACCAACGTCAACAGCTTCAGGCACTTCAGCCTGACCATCCTCAACGACCGTGCCGGGCACCCGGTCCTTGACCGCTTCGTCCTCCCGACCAATGGGCACGTCGGTCCCATACCCACCGGACACCGCACCAACGTCTTCTGGCAGATCGGTACCAGGACCCTCCCCCGTATCCTCCCGACCTAACGAGGAGGACTTCACCCCCACAGCCGGCTGACCACTAGGCACACCGGCCCGACCTGCAGAAGAGGTCCCCACCTCATCAGTCATTCTCTTCTTGGACACTTTCTTTCCCTTACCCTCACCCGCCCTCTTCCCTCGAACTGCCGTGGACGCCTCAGCTCATGGCGCCACTTGCAGATCCATCTCCTCCACAGACGAAGGATGGGCAATAAAGGAGTCCGAGTAGGAGGTGATACGATTCGACTAAGGACCTCTTGCTCTAGGTACGGTGAGGGCTGGATAATCCTTGACTTCGAAGGATCCACGAAGAAAGATGCTAAGGCGTGGACGATTAATCCAAAAATCCTTAGGCCCAATCCTACGATGAACACTTAGAAACGAGGCGGTGGAATCTGAAACTTGAAGATCCGTGATTAAGGATGTTAGAGCGTGAGAAATGAATCTCGAAACTCTCTAATCCCCTTAATACAAGAAGAATCGGACAAGATCGAATCAAACGAAGATTACGTCAAAGAGAGATGAAGAACTCTTTGATAAATCGAAAATTTCTCTAAGTAACCCTTAAGAGAAAAAAAATGAAAAGAGATAAGGAGTTGTAAAACTCGAAAATTGATTATAAAAAAATGAGAAGTGTCTTGTTACAATGATAGAAGAGGGTTTATATAGGAGAAGAAGTGACATTAACCACTCTCCTCGGGAAAGACAAAGGCCTTGCATGAAAAGGGCATGCAAAGACATGCAAAAATACATAATTTAAATAAATAAAAGAAAAGAAAAAATTCAAATTCGAAACTGAAGAGGGAAAAAGATAAAGGAAATGTGATCGCCATAAGTCTTCATAAACGGGATACGCCCGCGGGATTTTCTCTCGGCAACGATCGTTAGTGGTGTAAGCCGGTTGCCTCGTTAAAACCTCTTGACGGAAAACCCAGTGGGACAAAACCGTCAACAGGAAAAAGAGTACAACGCAACTCACACAACGATCGCACCTCAAGAAAAATCCGAAGATAAGGTGTTGAGGACGGGTTGTGCGTCTGGATCCGCCGTGATCCGAATATCGCCAAGTAAGCTCCTAACCGCATCAGCTAGCTTCCGTGCCTTCGAACGGGTGATTGCTCCTTCCGGGATGATGAGTGCGTCGTCTTGTTCCTCGGTCGGAACCTCCGTGTCCGGAATCATATCAGGAGGGGATAGCAAACCTTGAACGACATATTCACAACAAATCATCAAAAAAAAAAAAGTGTCAACGACCTACCAGCCATCGCTACAGAGACTCTCTCCGGGGTAAAGGATTTCCAATCTCTCGGAGACCGCGACCTAAGCACCGCTAGAACACCGGCGTAATCGGACAACTTGGCACCGACAGTATGCGAACCTAAAAACGAAACAGCTCGGCGTCAGTTAAAATAAAGGGAAGACATATAACGCGACCTAATAGCTCATACCCGGGGAAAAATTCCAATCAAGGGGGTATCTGCCCGTCGGATCAAGACCAACTGCCTCGGTAGCACGAACGAAGAAGTAGCTACGAGACCAGTGGTCGACCTTACTCACCTTATCTTCAATAAGGTCCACCTTAGGCTTGAAGGAGGCATAGTATGTCACCGGATAGGCATGATTACCCTTCTGGAAGGTGAGGTCCTCAAACATGCGGGGTGTCACCACCATATCGCATTCCCACTTAAGCGTCTGCATCACTACCATGCCTTGAATTGTAGATGGACAGATCTGGGAAAAGGCCAACCCCCGCCTCTTGCAATACACAACGAACAAGTCGGGAAGGGGGAGACGCAGCCCGAATTTTGTGAAGAAACTCTCACACAAGCAGACGAAACCCTTTGGAGGATTCCATTGACGCTCCTCCGGCCCGGGAAGCCGGAGCTCGGCGGATCTAGGGAAACCACACCTAGACACCAAACTCGCGAGGGACTCCGGGGTGCTCCAGGTCGGTGAGCCTCCCTGATCATAAGAAGCCGGAGGGGGTTTCGGAACCTTAGGTTTTCGAACCCTTCCAATTCTTCCACCTCTTCGGCCACCCTGAGCAGTGCCGCGACCCTGATCGGTGCCGCGACCCTGGCCGATGCCGCGACCCTGATCGATGTCGCGGCCGCCGGAGGAACACCCTCTACCCATTAATCTCCCATGGCGAGCCACCGAAACCGACGGAGCGGATCCCGAAGTCGACAGAACAAACTGCGCCTCGGCTTCATTACCACGACACGGAGAAGAGGTACGCTCAGAACCATCGTTCGGCGAAGAACTTCCCGCCGGCGAATCGCCAGGGTCAGAAAGAGATGACGATTCACCGCTAGATTCGGCCCTAATCCCTCGAAATATCGATGACATCACGCAAAACAAAAGAAAGGCTTCCAACAATTCGACCCGTAATCTCGAAGAATCTTAAGAGAAAGCACAAACAAAAATTTTCGGAAAAGAAGGAGGTTACCTTGAATCTACGCGCAGAAGAGTAAAAGAAGGAAGAAAGAAGAAGGATCAAATAAGAGAAGGGGGAGAAGATGAAGCGACGGCTCAACACGTGGAAAAAGGGCACGATTTCCAAAAAACCCTAATGATGGCGTCTCTTCGATGTCCACGCGCGGAAAGGGGAAACTGCTTCGAAAAAAGCGAAACGTCTCACACTCCAACGCGTGGCCTGTACGCGCGGACATTCCCCGACCCTGGCTGGAAGCCCAACACGTGTAATCGGTTACTCCCGCCTAAAACGAGTCCCAACAGTCAACCCTAGAATCTTGGAAACCGATTTGAGATGCGTCGAACTGACGAAAAGTTAATTTCAGTGCACTCACCACGTTTCCTGACACCGAACTGGGGGGGGGGCAATTGTTGGAGGTGGGCTTAGCACCCCCAGTTTAGCTAGGCCCATCTCAGCAAATAAGGCACACTCGTTCAAAGCCCATCTAAAAGTCAACATATTTGATCAGGGAGGGCCCACCGAGCTCGAGCCGACAGCCCGCCAATCTTGCGCAGAGAGCTGGGGATTGACGACACGTGGAGGGTAGTTTGTGAATGGTGCCCCACCACGTAGCAATCAACATCAAGCCATTATAACCTACCCACCGCAGAAACCGGGGCGCGTACCTCGAGGTACCTTACCCGTAAAAGGCGCTCCCAGCGCCACGTCACCCCGAAAATACGAGAAACAACTGCACCGCCCATGCTATAAGTACCTATTAGCAGGCACTTATGAAAAGGGGCCCCGAACTCTCTCTATGAAAATGGTCACCGACCTGTTTATCATCTTCTCCCGACCTATCTTTTGTCACCCGACCTGTCCCGAACAATAGTTAAATTCGCTCTAATTACGGAAATCTCATCCCCATTTTATTTCATTAACACTTAAATCTCCTCAGTGGTCCTTTAGGATCAACAGACACTTTCATCAACGACCAAAACTCAATCTACTGTGGAGCCAGCCGTTACGGCAAACCATCGTTCTTCCACAAAGTCATGCTCGACGATGCGAGACACTACGACGTCGTGTTCCGGGGTGTGAAGTGGGATAGAAGGGATTTCTTTCCTTTACGCCACGGCTCGTGTCAGCGATCACGAAGCCTTCTTCCTAAGCTCCATGTCTCGAGAGTCTTGGGACAGTGAGACTAATTGGATCGGTTACATCGCTGTCACGTCTGATGAACGGACAGCTGAGATTGGAAGGAGAGAGATCTATGTTGTGTTTCGTGGGACGACGAGGAATTACGAGTGGGTTAATGTGATGGGAGCGAAGTTGACTTCGGTGAAGGAACTGTTGATGGACAGTGAGGATGGTCCTGAGGTTATGCTTGGATGGTTCACTATTTATACCACGGCTAATCCAAACTCACCCTTCACCAAGATGAGTGCACGCTCGCAGCTTCTCACTAAGGTAGTAAACTAACAAAATGCGATTAATCTTCTTTTAACTCGAATAAAAACAAGTTGACCCCTACATTGAATGATCTTATGAAACAAAATACGAAACAACCCCAATGAAAATGTAGCATCACAGTTCTTACAAAACAATGGTCAAACAAATTGTTTGCCATATCACGGTATGAACCATGTATCATATATAGCTTTGTAACCGTCTTTTAAAATAGAATACCATTCAACAAAAAAAAAATACTTGCGAAATTTTTTCTTTCTCTAGAAAACAAATATTTATAAGAAGGAGAAAAACTTGATTTGTTTCTTCATTCACTTAATTTCAACTAAACTCGATTTTATTTCAATTTGTTTGATATGAGTAAATGCTAACTAATTGTTACTATAGATAAAAGAACTGCTAGAGCTATATAAGGACGAGAAGCCTAGCATAGTGCTCACGGGACACAGCCTAGGTGCAACTGTCGCGACCCTGGCAGCATTTGACATGGCGGAAAACGTAACAAGCGGTTATAGCGACGTGCCACCGGTGACGGCTATTGTGTTTGGTTCACCGAGAGTGGGCAACGAAGAATTCTCCAACAGAATCAACGGACATGATAACGTGAGGATATTGCACGTTAAAAACGAAATAGATCTTATCACTCGTTATCCAGCTAAGATAATGGGGTACGTCAACATTGGGACCAAACTCAAAATCGATACGAGAGTTTCACCTTTTCTTAAGGAAACTCATCATCCTGTTGATTGGCATAACCTCCAGGCAAGTCATTCTATTTTGCTTTATTTTGCGTATAAGACTGAATGTGACTCAATCGTTTTCGCATCCTTAGACTAACGACACACTCCTAAGGCCATGATCAACGCAGACCTCGCCGGGTCTTAAGAAGTGTTTTAAATATTTTAAAATAATTAAAACAAGATTAAAAGGGTCTTAAGTTTATAAAAGTGTCTTAAATAAGATCTTTTTCAGTCATAAGAACGGACATGTGGCGATTTATGAGTGGTTGCGGAAAAATAAAGACGGGAAAAGGAAAAAAAAGTGGTGTACGCGTGTTTGAGTCGGTCTCTCTTCCTTTCTCTCTTTCTTCGGTTTCTCCGGAGGTGATTTTACGATTTCAAAGCCAATTGGAGTCAATCTTCCGATTTGAGGGAAGAAATCAATCGGAAATGGCGTGATAAATGGTGGATTCTCCGTTATGAGTCTTTCATGCTCAGAATCGGCGAATTTGGTTCGCAAAATCAATCTCAAAATCTTTCACCACTGTCTAATCGATATCATGGTAAGAAATATGTGTTCTCTTAGGTAGATCGTGTTTTATTAATTGATGAGATTGGATTAGTGTTGTTTGCAATCGGTTTTGAGATAATTGAATTTAGGATTCTGAGGTTAAGATTATGGTTCTTCACATTCTAGGTTTCATGTAATTGATTTTAGGGTTTTTTCCTGTGATTGAAATTAGGTTTTAATTGAATTTGAGATTTGATTGAATATATTTTACGGATTTGTGATGGAATGGGTAATTGTAAAAAATCGGATTAACTTCTGATTTCATAAAAATTTTGTTTTCATCTCATTGTTTTTAGGTTTATTCGAATTTGATCTATTATGTTTTAGATTTATTAGCAATGTTTGGATAATTATATAATTTTGGTTTGCTGATGAGAGCTAATTCGTGATTTGATCCCATTGTTGCATGGTATATGGTGCATAAAAGAAACCAAGGAGATTACTGCATCATTCTCAGGTAAGATTTTGTGTGAATTAACAGAGATTTTGTGGTTTGTTAAAAGTGTTGCATTGTGATGTTTCTGAAATTTGGATTTTCAGGTTAATGGATTATGAAAGATGCAAGGGACCATACTCAGATGTTCACACGTAAAAGAAGGTATGTTTCTTGACTGAGAGTTTTGCCGTTAATAGGTAGTTGAAAATTATGTGTAATTCATTGCTTAATTGGTAATAAATTCAGTAGATATGTGTCTACATCAAAGTTAATCTGTGTATGTGTGATAATGGTTTGAACTGTAGATGTGATGTTGGTTAGATATGATGATTGCTTTAGTTAACTCGTAACTTAGATATGCTGAATTTCCTTTCTTATTGAAACTGAAACTGAATCTATGATGAAACTGAAACTATGTCTTGGTTTCTCAGTTTTAATATAATGAACGGTAATTTATAGATTAGGTAAAGAATAGACATGTAATTGAATGCATAATAAATAACATTTGCACAACTTCCTCTCTTATTAAACAAAAGAAAAAAACTACAACCTCTTCCTATATAATAACCTATACACCGAAACCTGAAACCACATCTTATCTTTCTTAATCTTTCAAAACCTTTCTTCAACCTCTTCCACTTTTGTTCTTCAGTTTCCTCTTCTCTTTCTTAAGTCTCTTAAGCTAGGTTATGGATTCTCCTAATCCATATATTCAAAGGTCCAACTTTCTGGACCTTTTAAGTAGTCAACATGAAAGCCAATACCCTCAACACATTCCCTATGGTAGTTTTCCCCAAACTATGCCAATTGGATCATCTGAAATACCAGTATTTAGTACTCAGTGGTCTGATGATGAAGACACTTCTGTGGAACGTAAACAGAGAAAGAGATGGAAACCCTCTGAGGATCTTGTGCTCATCAGCAGTTGGCTAAACACCAGCAAAGATTCGGTGGTGTCAAATGAGCAGAAATCTTCAACATTTTGGAACCGCATAGCAGCATTATATGGTGAGAGTCCTAACATTGCAGCTGGTGCGGAGAGACCGGCTAATCAGTGTAAGCAGAGGTGGAGGAAGATTACTGACCAAGTCAGCAAGTTTTGTGGAGCCTATAAGGCTGCAGAAAATCAGAAGAAAAGTGGCCATGCTCCCAAAGATTATCTGAAGCTGGCACATGAAATATTCTTCAATGACTACAAGGCTAAATTCACCCTTGAGCACGCATGGAATGAGCTTAAGACTGAGCAGAAATGGTGTAGTCTCTCGTCTACTGACCATGAAGGTAAAGGTGAAGGCAGTTCTAAAAAAGGGAAATCTGAGGAAGGTCCTGCACAGTCTGCCAGCTCTCAGTCAGTTAACAATGAAGAGGATGAAACCATGGTAAGACCTCCTGGTATTAAAGCTTCAAAGGCGATGCTTAAAAAGCCAATGACCAAGACATCAATTGAGGAAGAAGAGAAGAAGCTGTTGAAGTACCAGAGGATGTGGGAGATAAAGGAGAAGGATTATGATAGGAAGGAGAAGTTGTCAGATAAAGAAGGTAAGCTGTCAGATAAAAAGATGCTGGAGAATCTCCTTGCCAAAACTGAGCCATTATCTGATATAGAAATCCTTCTAAAGAACAAGCTGATTAATGACATGTTGTCCTGAACAATCCATTATCTTCCAAATCCAAATCCTTTATGTATTTCTAGTTTATGTATAATTATTGTTCCAAATCCTTTCTGTTTTCAGTTTATGAACTGATTTGTTTGTGTACAAGTCAGTTTATGTATTTCTAGTTTATGTGTTTCCATAATCCTTTCTAATTCCAGTTTATGTACTGATTAGTTTTCACTTTGATGTATTAATGTTTCAAGTTTATGAACTTCTTCACATTGTAGTTTATGTATTTCTATTTCAAATGAAGTGATACTTATATTATTACTCTTGTCTTGATTTGTATACTTTTTTTTTTGTTGTGCTAATTTTGCTTGCTTTTTAACCTTTTGTTTATTTGTTGTGTGAGTAAATTATCAACTGGAATCATACCTCAAAACCGAGTTCCGTTTAGAGACCAGATCAAGACATGGATTCAGTATAGTGAGATCAAAGATAAGAAAGTCAGTGGTATGCAAATGCTTTAATTTTCTATCATATAGTGTATCATGTCATTTGTTTTTTCCCCCCCCTTTCAGACACATCTTCATAAATGTATCACAAGACACAATGATCATATAATAAAGGTGGAATTGATCTTGTGGCTTCTGCAAAATGAAGAATTAAGCCCATAACAAGTGAATGACGTCAAAGATTTTCTCTATTTTTGTTGAATTAGGTTTTGTTTTTGTTTCTTGAGTGAAACGTACAAAAAAATGATTTTTATGGTTTTGATTTGAGTTCATTATCAGTTTTTAGTCTGAGAAATGTAAATAATTGAAAAGAAACATGTTTACATGGAATAACAGTTTTGGTTTTAATCATGTCAGGCAGAAACATGGGAAGGTTTTGTCATACACAACACATTTTGCTTTAATTTGTGTTGCATCTGAATTTTGCTTTTGGTCATATGTCTTTAATTTTTAACCAATCAGTTTGCTTTTGTTGCTTTTTAAGTTTTGCATACACCACACATTTTTATTCTGTCTTGCATATAAACACCAACATGGCATAAAAACTAATACAACAATAACTCATAATCTCTTCAACTTCTATTAAAAACCTTCTTCTCTTTTTTCGTTGGCTTATTTATTCTCATTCTCCTCTCTTTCTCTTCTTGCCGTGTGATACTATAGTCTCTTCTCTTCTATAACAAAAGTATAATCTATTTCTCCTCTCCTTCTCTTCTATTACATACCTTTGTGTCCTTCTCTTCTATGGCATCTTCTTCTCATAATCATTTCCAAGGATCAATTGATCAAGAGTTTGAACAATTCAATCAAAAATTCGATGAAGAATTTAATCAAGAATTCGATGAAGAATTCAATAAAGAATTCGATGATATGTTTAGTAATTTTGATGATCACGAAGAAGCAACCAAGCCAAAAGCAAAACGAGTCTATATCAACAGAGATCGCGAAGACGGAGACATGCAGTTATGGAACGATTATTTTAGTGATCAACCAACTTACCCGCCTCATTTATTCCGACGTCGTTTTCGAATGACCAAGCACTTGTTCCTGCGTATCGTTGACCGACTCTCAAATGAATATCCTTTCTTTCGACAAAAGAAAGATGCTACTGGAAGGCTTGGTCTCTCTCCCCTTCAAAAGTGTACAGCGGCAATTCGTCTCCTAGCATATGGTGCTGCGGCTGACCAAGTCGACGAATACCTCCGCCTCGGTGGAAGTACTGCTCTTTCATGCTTATTAAAATTTGTGGAAGGAATAATATATTTGTTCGGAGATGAGTACCTAAGAAGACCCACGCCAGAGGATCTTCAACGGTTACTTTATGTCGGAGAGGAACGGGGATTTCCCGGGATGATAGGGAGCATCGATTGTATGCATTGGGAGTGGAAGAATTGCCCCACCGCTTGGAAAGGGCAATATTCACGTGGATCTGGAAAACCCACCATTGTTTTAGAGGCAGTAGCTTCATATGATCTCTGGATATGGCACGCATTTTTTGGCGGGCCAGGTACCTTAAACGATTTAAATATTCTTGACCGATCACCGGTTTTTGATGATATACTCCAAGGTAAAGCTCCAAAAGTGTGTTTCTCTGTCAACAGAAGGGAGTATAAATTGGCTTACTACCTCGCAGATGGTATTTATCCCAAATGGCCAACTTTTATCCAATCAATTTCACTTCCACAGGATCCAAAAGCATGTTTATTTGCTGAACGTCAAGAATCTGTTCGAAAGGATGTCGAGCGTGCTTTTGGAGTCTTGCAAGCTCGGTTTGCCATTGTTAAAAACCCAGCTCTTTTTTGGGATAAGGGAAAAATCGGAAAGATTATGAGAGCATGTATCATACTCCACAATATGATAGTAGAAGACGAACGAGCTGGGTACACTCAGTATGATGTATCAGAGTTCGAACACGGAGAAGGAAGTTCACATGTGGATTTGATGTTTTCTACAGATATGCCTACAAATGTCTCCCAAATGCTGGGCATTCGAACTCGACTTCGTGATAGAAACAAGCATCAACAATTGAAAGATGATTTGGTTGAACATGTATGGCAATGGCGACAACGTCAACATTAAAACTCACCGTTTTTTTTCCGTTTATGATTTGGAACATTATGTTTTCAATTTTTTTCTTCTCATGTATATATAAATTTTTATTTAAAGGTTTTTTTTAAATGCTTTTATAAATTAAAATGAATGAATTTTTTTTTTTTTAAGACACTCAAATTAAGTGTCTCCATTGGAAGTCTTCTTAACCAAAAGTGTCTTAAACAAAATAAATTAATTAAATTTAATTCACAAATAACTTAAGACACCCATTATGGTGTCTCCATTGGTGATGCCCTAATTCGTGAATGATAAAATAATCAGGTCTAATCAATCGGCCTTCTAAAGTTTTTTTAAAAAAATGCACAACAATATTATATATGTCGAATAGTCCGTTTACAAATAAATGAGAACCCTCCGTTTGTGTTTACATTTTGCATAATATTTAATAAGAAAATTATAATATTTTGTATTTTAAAAATAAGAAAAATGTGAAAATGTAAACGCAAACACACAAAAATTGACGTTTCTAACAGTCGAGACTCATGTTATAAGTAGAACGACATTGGTTTTAATAGTTATGGTCATTTTTCTGTTAATTATAATTAACAGTTATGATTTGGGGTGGATGTAGGCAATGTTACATGTAGTAGCGGGATGGAACGGGAAGAACGGGAAGAACGGGAAGTACGAGCTGAAAGTGAACCGAAACATAGCATTGGTGAACAAATCGTGTGCACTATTGAAAGAGGAATGTTTGGTTCCCGAGTGTTGGTGGGTCGAGAAGAACAAAGGCATGCTCAAGAATGAGGATGGTGATTGGGTCATAGCCACTCCCGACGACGAGGACGAGGACATGCCCGTCGTCGAGTTTGACTAATTGTATTTGATTTGGTTTGATTTTTCTTTTCCTTTTGTATGGTTGTAACTTTGTGACATGGAACTTTGTGATTGAGATTGACATGTAAGTTTGTGAATTGTGAATGATTTTTGTTTTTTTTTTGTTATAAATGAATTGTGAATGATACTGTACAGTTTGTGAATGCCATGGAAGTTTGTGAATGGTGAGACTTCTATATTTGCTAATAATATTCCCACGCCTTTTAATCCATGGATTATCTAAATGGATGATATATACATTTAGAAGTGCATTAAGTGGTGGTGAATGGTGATCATGGTGGTATGTGTGACCCACATATAAATATCCATATCGATATAGATTATTGATAAAGTAAAAGGTGTGGGAATAGTATTGGCACATACTTCACAAACTATAGTATCATTCACGATTCATATTTATCCAAAAAACAAAAATCATTCACAAACTTACTTGTCAACCTCAATCATACAGAAGAGAAGAAAAATCAATCAAATTCGTATGACTTACTATTTAATCTTTAAATGAGTTTTTAAACGTTTTCTTTTTCTGGTGAATCTTTACAAGTAATAACATTTTTTTTTTAAATCCAAGATCATGTTCTAATTAAATAAAAGTAAAATGTCTTATCCTTTTGTTATATCCCCAATACTCCAATAGACTTGCTATCTCCTTACACAACCATTTCTCCCGAATGGCTACAACAACACCATGGGTAGAGCTCTTAGGCTCCAGGAATTGGGACACTCTCTTAGACCCATTTGACCAGTCACTTCGCCAACTCATTCTCCGTTGCGGCGACTTCTGTCAAGCCACTTACGATGCTTTCGTCAACGACCAAAACTCCAAGTACTGTGGAGCCAGCCGCTACGGCAAATCTTCCTTCTTCGACAAGGTCATGCTCGACTCCGCATCTGACTCCGAGGTCACAAGCTTCCTCTACGCCACAGCTCGTGTTGCCCTCCCCCAAGGTTTGCTACTCCACTCCCAATCACGAGATTCTTGGGACCGTTAGTCTAACTGGTTCGGTTACATTGCTGTTACGTCTGATGAACGGACTAAGGCTTTGGGACGCCGTGAGATCTATGTTGCTTTGAGAGGAACGAGTAGGAACTATGAGTGGATCAATGTTTTGGGGGCTAGGCCTACTTCAGCTGACCCGTTGCTGCACGGACCGGAACAGAACGGTTCTGGTGTGGTTGGAGCTGCAAGTACTTATAGTAGTGACAGTGAAGACGAAGAGGGGTGTAAGGTGATGCTCGGGTGGCTCACTATCTATACCTCTGATAACCCGGTATCGAATTTCACACGGCTGAGTCTACGGTCACAGTTGTTAGCTAAGATCAAGGAGCTTCTGCTGAAGTATAAGGACGAGAAACCGAGCGTTGTGTTGACTGGACATAGCTTGGGAGCTACAGAGGCTGTTATCGCCGCCTATGACATAGCTGAAAACGGTTCCAAAGATGATGTTCCGGTCACTGCGATTGTGTTTGGTTGCCCACAGGTAGGTAACAAGGAGTTCAAGGACGAAGTAACGCGTCATAAGAACTTAAAGATCCTCCATGTAAGGAACACGATTGATCTCTTAACTCGATATCCAGGAGGACTCTTGGGGTATGTGGATATAGGAACCAACTTTGTGATCGATACAAAGAAGTCACCTTACCTAAAGGACTCAAGGAATCCAGGGGATTGGCACAATCTTCAGGTAAAGACCTTAGAGAGAATCTTTCAGTTTCGATGACGGCAATAGAGTAGAAACTTACGTTTTTTTCTTCATATATGTGCAGGCAATGCTCCATGTCGTCGCAGGATGGATTAATGGGAAGAAAGGAGAGTTTAAACTAATGGTGAAGAGAAGTATTGCATTAGTGAACAAGTCATGTGAGTTCTTGAAAGATGAGTGTTTAGTTCCAGGATCTTGGTGGGTGGAGAAGAACAAAGGAATGATCAAGGACGAAAATGGTGAATGGGTCATTTCTCTGGTCGAAGAAGAACCTGTACCTGAATTCTAAATTGAATTTCTGTATGTTTCATGTTAATCAACAATAAAAGCAGCTCTTGCTCTTGCGTGTGGTTAAAAAACCAAGTTATTGATATTGATTTAAGTTTATGAGATGAGTGATTTCATCAACCAAACATTCAAACGGTTTATCTTTCTTACATCAGGAAAGATTTTCTTCGCAGAGTTACGACATTAGATCAAACCAGTGATTGTTGTTACCACATTCATTAAGAAAAGTGAAACTGCGATTAAGTTTTGTTTATCTTCAGGACTCGCTCACTACTTTCCACGAAGTTTAGCTCCAAGTGCTCTCTCCAGCTTAGAAAGGATCTGCTGGTTTGGGATTGCTTTACCAGACTCATACTCTTGGATCACTTGTGGCTTCTCATTGATGATCTACAAAAGGAAGCAAACAAGTGTTTTCTTGACATAAGACTGGTAATAATAAGAGATATAAATATAGGGAGAAGGATAAAATACTTGAGCAAGTTGGGACTGGGTTAGCTTCTTCTCTGTTCGGGCTTGCATAATGGCTTTCTTTAGCTCAGTAGGCACACGCTCATCCGGAATCACAATGGTAGAGACAACATTACATGGAGCTTTATCCGATTCATTCTAATTTAGTATATTGTAGACTCCACATATATATAGCTAAACTTAGATTTAGGTCTTTATACATCTTATAATATGATATTGTATATATGTAAGGATAGATTACTAACGGTATCGTTGTTGTTAAAATCGTGTTTTGCAGTGATCAGATGCGGCTCAGATGCAGAAACGTTTGAAAGTTGCGGCAGCGACTGCGCCATGAGACGAGACGCCGAATGGTAGAAAAGTGGACAGAGGAAGAGTGTAAGAGTCAAAGAAAAAACAATCATTTTCACGTCTCTCCACTTTGCTAGCAGTTGATGTAGCGTTTGCTTCTGCGGCTGCGACTCTGGATCGCAGACGCTAACGTTACGTGGTCCAGCCGCCGTTTTCTTATGATCATATTTAATCTTAACTCAAATCTCTTTCTTAGTATATATGTGGGTTTTATGTTTAGAAGTGTATATGATATATTAACTTAATATATAATATCATAATGGTTAATTTCCTTGGCAAGTAGGTGACTAATAATTTGTCACGGCAATGTGCACGTATGTATATTATTAGCATATTTCTATCATGAGTTTTTTTTTTTTTTCCTTTTCAGCAAATCATATTTTATTAGTTAGATGATACAAAATCAGAGTATAAAGTTTTTGTTAACCAACATCGTGGATAAATACAATCGAAAAAAAATATATTATTAGAGGTCCATTACGGGCCAATAGATGGGCTGCCATATTTCCACTATGCTTAACATCTATACATGAAAACTAAGTTTTGCTTCCATACAATTAAGAGAACTTTTGCTTCCATACAATTAAGTCATCATTGAGATTGATAATCGACAAATCTTGTTGTCTTCCTTGAACTACATTAGTTAAATTTTCGTTATCCCATTCAAATGTAATCGAGTCGTATCCTCTTATCCATACGTTTTGCATTGCACACAATAAAGCCTTACCCTCTGCTTCCAAGTTTGAAATCGCAAATCCCAAATTAACAGAACCCCATTGTTGAGCCACTCTGTGATGATTTCTTATTATCCATCCCCCCACAACCCTTCTCGTAGTTGGATCGAATGCCGCATCATAATTGCATTTAAATTGTCCTACTTCCGGTCGATTCCAAGTTGAAACCTTTGTAGAACACACCTTCTGTTTTCCATCGCTATTGGTTGTTATCCAATCGTGAACATCACTCATAGATAGTTCCACATCCTTTCTAGGATTAATCCTCTGTTTGTTAAAAATTAAATTGTTTTGTGATTTCCATATTCTCCACATTATCCACCATGGAAGAAATTTTTTATGGTCACTTAATCCTTGTGAATTTTGCAAATCCATAATGTATCGGATGTTCTCTTCGACTTCTTGCGATGGGTTAAAAAGACATGGAAATGGCAGTCCAGAAATTCTCCACGTTGATATCGACAAAGGACAAGTGAAAAGCATATGATTTATTGTTTCTGGTTCTAAGCAGCATCTCTGGCATGTTTGATCCAATTTAATTCCCCTTGTGGTTAATCGTGTAGCAGTTCCTATTGATTTTGTCAAAATTCGCCAAAGATAATGTTTTAATTTTGGCATTATTGGCAAATTCCATACTCTAGATTTCAAAATAACGTCACCGCTTGGAGCTTGAACTTGATTTTCGATATTATTATCATGTTTTGAAAACCAGTATCCGGAGGAGACAGAATAATTTCCATTCTTTGTGTAGTTCCATCTAAGTCTATCAAAATTAGATTGTTGACCCAAATAAATCGATTTAACGATTTCTCTATCCTCCTCTGTAAGGCATTGTTCCATCTCATCTTCATTCCAAAATCTTGCCGAACCATTTTGTTGGATCAGTTCATCCACAGTTTGTTGGTTATCTTGTTCATCCGTTTGTGCCGGTCTCGGAGGATTGGTTGGCAACCAATTGTCATGAAAACTTTTTGTATTCCTTCCATCACCAATAATATATCAAGATCCGTTTTTCAAAAGAGATATACCTTGTAATATTGATCCCCATCCGTAAGATTGTTTGGGTCGATCTCTGGCATCAAACAAATGGCAATCTTTAAAATAGCGAGCCTTATAAAGACGAGAAAAAGACAGTTCAGCTGCGTTAGTAATCTCTAGGCTTGTTTAGCTAATAAGGCATCATTAAATTTTGCCAAATCTCGGAACCCCATTCCTCCTTTTCCTTTCGTAAATTGCAATCGTTTCCATGCAATCCATGGAATACCTCTTTGGTGAGCTCCTTTTTCCCACCAGAAACGCATTAGAATACTTTCTAATTCCGAAACGACTTGTTGTGGAAGCTTGAAACATGACATATAGTATACGGGCATTGAAATTCCGACCGATTTATCAGAATTTCCTTTCCTGCTTGTGATAACAAACGTGAACTCCATCCCGAAGTACGTTCTTTAACTTTGTTAATAATGTTGTTAAACATTTCTTTTTTCTTCCTTCCAAATTGTTTGTTGTCGAGCTTTATATGAGACAAAATTGATTTTACTTCTTATTTTGGTATAAGAAAATCAAAATTTTGATTTCTCTGATAATAGAGAAATAAATTGATAGACTGAAATGAATAAACTCGGATAACATATTAAGAACTATCAAACTCTTTGTACACTAGTCAACATGTTACAACCTTAAATTCTTTGTACATTATAACTTATAAGAAAAATCCTTATAAACGTATGTTGTTTTCTTTACCAAATCAAAAGTGATGTGTTTCATTAAAGGAAAGCCATTTAAGATTTTCTATAGACTGATGGTTAATAACAAGAACAATTCTATAACGGACAACATTACTCGTTCTACTAGGAATCACGATCACGATGAACGGCTCCACTTGCATCACGCTAACTATTTTCTTATAAACATGTTTTTATTAATCTGCAGAAATTGCATTTTCTGAGAATTGAACCTCGGACCTTTTGGTGTAGAAGCATTAATGAACTATTTGGTCAACCATTGGACCAAAAAGGCTTCCATCAATAATAAATGTTTTAGTTGACAGATTCTTTTATTAAAAATTTAGTAGAGTATTTTAGATATGTCGATTCTTTAGAGTATTTTCCTTAAAATCCTTAAAGATAACCATCAAATCAATTCAATTTACACCGTTGAAGAGAAAAATCAATATGCTAACTTTGATAACCATGTATTTTCGAAGTTAAAAACTTATAAAATTAGTTATAATTAGAAATTATAAAACTTTAGTGACTTTGCTAGGAGCTGTTATAAACGTGTCGAAAAAAAGCTTTTTGAGGTGTAACCTGACTCCATTGGTGTTTATATTAAATGGTCATTAACGACAATTATTATCTTCTTAAACAGCTTCTAGCAACATATAACATCAACCATGTCTTACATTTTTACATGATATATTGCATTACACATAGAAAATCTGGCCGACATTCAAAAGGCTTTCCTGAGGAACATTGAAGATAGCACTATTTTCTCTACAAATCTTCCTAAGAAACGCATACACATAATCAATGGCTATCCTCTTGTAGAACCTCGCTTCCCTCCTGGCTCGAATCACTGTGTTCCCCATTATGTGCACCACTCCTGTGTCTCTGCACACGTTTATGAACTCCAGCTCGTCCACTCCTCCGCTCATCTGGCTCGACCCTGTCACAGTGTGGCTCGTCCGTTTGATTGCCCCTGCGGGTGCTATTACTGACTCTACTGAATCAAACGTATCAAACGTCGACAAATTCCTACTCTCGTTTCTGTTCCCGAGTCCGTCTCTGGGCTGTTGTTGTTGGCTCCCGCAGATGCTGTAGTCGTCGGAATCCGAGCAGCCTTCCATCATTGATTCAAGGCGAACGAAAAGGAAGAGGCTTTCAAAGAGCCGTTTCTCAAAGTCATCGTCTTTCTTGTGCAAGTCTCTGTATCCGTACCTCCCGACGCAGCGGAACATGTGGAAGTTTTTGGGTCCGATTCTTTTCACGAGGAACCGTTCTTCCTCGGGGACAGTGTATACAGGAAGGTTCTTGACGCAGACAAAGACTACGACAGAGTGAATTGCCGGCAGGTTTGTGATGAAATGAGAGAAAATGTGAGGGACTCCGCTAGCTAGTTCGGTGTAAACAAGGCCAATCCCGGGAACACGCACAAGCCCAAGACTAGGACCAAGCCCAAGAATCCAAGCCATGGAGACTTTACTATGCATTTCAAACTCATACCTCTTGAGGGTTCCATAATGCCAGACGTACATGATGATGAGAAAAGCCGCCGCGATGACAAGCGGGACCCACCCTCCTTGGTTAACCTTGAAGAGGACCGCCGAGAAGTAGGTGCATTCCACGACAAGGGATAGAACGGTAAACAAGAGGACCAGAACCCAATGGCATCGCCAGACGAGTATCATGATCAGCATCATGAGAAGCGTTGTCACGAGCATGACGATCACAACCGCGGTCCCATAAGCGTTTCCTATCTGGTTCTGGTTCTTGAATCCGGCGGTGACAGCTATGCAAAGGATCATGAGGATCCAATTGATGTCCGGAACATAAATCTGACCAAGAAACTTCCGGGAAGTATGCACGACTTTAACTCTAGGGAAACATCCGTGAGCGAGAGCTTGCTTGATCAACGAGAAAGTCGCCGATATCGTGGCTTGGCTTGCAACTATTGCAGCAAAGGTTGCAATTATGAACATTGGCCAATATACACTTTCTGCAACAACAAAAAACAAAAACAGAAACTTTCATCTAAATTTATTGTCCAGAGATATCCTTCGATAAAATGAAATTGATCAAAGATATACAAACTTGGAATGGATTGATAAAACGCGTCTTCCACATGATGTGGGTACTTTCTAAGGTATGCAGCTTGTCCGCTATACGCCAAAAGGAGGCAAGGAAAAACAATTACAGTAAAAGCAATTTGCACAGCTGACACTGGAAAATGTGATAGATCCGCAAAGAGAGCTTCGATCCCTGAAGTTTAATGGACATAACAAGAAGCAATGAATAACAAAAAGGGTAATAAGATGAAGAAGACAATAAAGATTTGATCAGTTTTTTTTACCAGTGATACTAAGCATAATGCCTCCAAGCGAGGTCCAGCGATCCTGACCTCCTCTTTTAAAATACCGATATATATAAACCGGGGAGAAAGCTTTCAGAACGCTCGGGTCATGTTTCCATACATTGTACATACCGATACTCGCGATGAAGAGAAACCAGAGGAATACAACGGGCGCAAAAAGCCACCCGACCCTGTCTGTTCCATAATGTTGTACACTAAACAAGCTCACTAATATCACAACGGCGACGACAACAACAACACCTGTAACAACAACAACGAAAGCCTAAATCGATCAATCAATTATCAACACTCGAGTAAATGGCACTGTAGAAAAGAGCTTTAAAGTAGTAATTAATACCATTGTTTATATGAGGAAGGTTTACCCTGAGCCCACCCGCAGCAGATAGAACTACAACAGATTAAAGACAATGAAACACTTTCTCGGTAGAGAGCAAAATGGTATATATTTGGAAGGTAAGTGAATAATGGCATTACCAGAAATGGCGGGAGTAAGGATTCCATCTCCGATCACCATGCACGTACCGACAAGAACGAGAATAAGTAGCGAATTTTTCCTAGAGGGACCTTTCTCTAACCATCTCTTGGTTTTTGCAGCAAAAGAATGCTCATGAAATGTAGAACGGCTATAAGTTGTAAGCTCTTCATCTGTACGGTGTTGGTTCGGAATTGTGTTCACTTTTGCGTGTCTACAGAGCAAAGAATACAGAGCAAATGTTCCACCTATTCACCAAACAAGACATCATTCAAAAAAAAAAAAAAAAGCAATACGCATAAATGAGAATATAAGAACCTGTACAAAATGTGAAGTTACCTTGACCATTGTCATTTGCTTTGCACACAACGAAAACGTATTTGAGGAGAGGGATGAGTGTGAGGGAATAAATGATTAGCGATAGAGCTCCAATGATATCTTCGGGGTCTTTGATCCCGTGAGGAAATGTATTGTAGAAAACATATAAAGGAGAAGTTCCCAAATCTCCATAAACAACACCGAGACTCTGAAACGAAAGCTGCAGAAGCAGAATGGCCGAGAATTTCTGCGAAAAACCGAAACTACATTATATCCCAAAGAACTAAAAGTTTCTCCCTTTATGTCACTTTCTTTGTTTCTAAACAACCAAAAACAACACAATTTAGCATTTGAAGCAGCTGATTTCGATATAAACAGGGCAATTTTCAGAATTTCGATTCAAAGAGCAACCAAAATTGAAACAAGATGTATCCAGAATTTGATATATAAACCTTTTCTCTGTACATGTTCCTGAGCCGACCAGCTTCTTCATCCATAGGTTGATCAAGCGTCTGATCCAAATCCCACATACTTCCTCTCTCATCAGTCTCTTCATCAATCTGACCACCAACTGATGCTTCTACTCTTGCCGCCATTTTTGTTTTCTCGAGAAAAAAAAAATGTTACCTTTGATTCTAAAACTCAAAACCCTTCTTTTGGTATAAACCCAGAACCCTAAACCTCTATATCCACACGCCCAGATCCTCACTACCCAAACAATAACAAAAAAAAAAAAATCTCAACTTTGACTCGACTTTGAATCACGGGGTTTCAATTGAAACCCATTGTAATTTGAATTCGATCAATTCTCTCAATTAACAGAGAATCTATGGATCCCAAAACGAGGAATAAAGATGGAAAATTCACAAGATACATGCGATTTTCACAAAAAGGCAATAGAACCTACTTTTGTACTTCCCCTAAATTGGGCAAAAATCGATACTCGAAATATTTATCCCTTAAACAACTAATAGACAAATCGAAAAAAGGTATCAAACGATTAAAGGTTTAAACTTTTTTTGTTCTGAACATGCAATATCAAACTTCTACCCCCAAAAAAAAATAATGTTTTTTTCCTCCTCTTGAAAGATAACTCCAAAAACGCAAGCTTATAGATATCTATGGAGAAACCGAATGAGTTTGAAAATTTTCTCTGAAAAAGAAAATGTTTTCCACGTTACGGAGCATTTACTTTGGTGGCTCCGGGTCGAATCAGGTACAGTGAGAGTCAACTAACACAAAACCCAGAAAATCTCTGCGAATTACCCAACCCAACCAAGAATAACGGAGACGATCGAAGAGAAAGAACGATTGGGTTTAAGAAATATTTCTCTCTTTCACAAAATAATAATCTTTTCCTAATCTTTCTCAGATAATGACTGAAAGAAACAAAGAGCTTACTGAAAATTTATTTTAAGTTTTCCCAGTTATTCTCCGGGCGAGAGAGAGAGGTTATAACTTATATGATTACGAGTGAGACGTTTTGTTTTTGACGTCAAAATAAATTAATTAGCGTTAAACTCATTAAGTTTATTTCCTTGTATCGGAATTGTATTACTGTCAAACTCTTTGTCTTTTTTTGGCAGCAGCATTAATTAGTCCTTTTTTACATGTATTAAACTTTTAATTACTACATGTATTTAATTTCCATGTGTATACAAAATACAACTCATTCCTAGCAATATATAATAATTCAAATCACTTCAAGTGTTTATTAACTATGACTATTAATATAGTCTATTTACATTAATATACTACAATTTGTTTTCAAAAACAGAATTCATCCTCTTGTTTAAACCGACCGGCCATCAATTGAGATTGCAGAATATAAAACCATTTATTTATTTAAATAAGTTTTTTTTAAACAGTGATATAATTACGAGAACTACTACAACGACAATTCTACAACGGTACAACGGACAACGTTACTCGTTCCACTAGGAACCACGACCAAGATTAACTGCTCCACTTATACCACGCTGAAGATTTACTTATAAATTTGTCTCCGCATAAATTACATCATCTGAAAATTGAATCTCGAACCTCTCGATGTAAAAGTATCAATGAACCATTTGGTCAACCATCGGATTGCTTCCACTATTTATTTAAATAACTTAAACTCCTATTAGTTAATGAAAGATAACCCAATCCCTAAACCAAACCCACATTTTCATTATACCGAATCAAAATTAAACCGAACTACAAATGGTTTTATTTAGTGTTCGGTTATAGATTTCTACAAAAAAAGGTTTATCGTCAAATTAAATAGATGATGAATTCAATTTTCAATGCAAAATTAATTAGTTTTTTTTTATTGTTTTTGACCATTTATATTATCGTTGATTGAATTGTGTTTAGGTAGATAATGATGTTTTAGTTTAGAAAAAAACAAAAATTAAATGATTTGTTAATCTGTCTGCAAAACTTTAAACATCATCTATTTTAACATGTATAGAGTATATATATATATATATATGAATTTTTAAAAATTTATTACATTTAATTATTTAAAGGGAAATATCAAAACTTCATTTAGTCTGCTAATTTTATTCAGTGTTCGATTATAAATTTCCAGCTTAGACCTTGTGAAAGTTTTGCGTATAAACTATAAACACGTTGACCAGTTCAAAGGATGCTGTCCATTTTAGGCTAAATAAACATATAGCAAGCGGTCTCGTACTTTATCGTTTTGGGTAACCAAATAAAAAAGAAATTAACGTGAGCCAAAAAAATTAATTTATTAAATCCTTAATATTTATGTAATATCATAAAGATATCTGGCCTACACATAATGATAAAACCTCGAGGTGTTTAACTTAAAAACAATAAGATATAACAATATGTTACTTACGATATGTACTAATCACTAATGTACATCCACGTGCTTGTATGCTAAATATAACAATAAGACAGCTGATACGGTAACACAAAAGTGGTCCTTGCCCAGAAATGAAAAAAAAAACAGAGCTGGTCCATCTTTTTTTTTTTTTTTTTTTTGTAACAGTGAGCTGGTCCATCTTTTATTGACTTAATACTTCATATTTAAACCAACCAAACCGATGTCGAAACTATAGAAGTTTAAAAAAACAAAAAAAAACTAAACGGCCGGTTTAAGTCCGGCGGGCTTTAATTTAAACGGACTTAAACGGGTACAAACATAAACGGGCTTAAACGGGCAGGGTTTAAACGGGCAGGGCTTTAAACGGGCAAGGCCTAAACGGGCCCATGCCGCCTCTATTAACATCACTAAGTGCGGCAAAGCAAAGTTATATCGTCGTAAACTTCTAATATTTTTTTTTGTTTAAACGTAAACTTAAGTTTAGTCTGGGTTTTGAAACAAAGATTTATATAAAAGAAGGGAAATATTACAAATTATAGAGTGATTTACGTAAAAAGACACTTTAGCCACTTTACAAAAAAGGCATTTGATGCGATTGAGGCACTTTTTTACTATTCACTTTATATGGATGAGTTAAAAATTAAAAAACTAAGTAAAGTAATTATTATCCCTAGGGGTGGGCAAAAAAACCAAACCAAACCGAACCAACTGAACTTAAACCGACCCAAACCAAACCATATTCTATATATAACCCAATCGGTTGAAGTTTTTCTCAACCCGAACGGTTCGGTTTGGTTTGGTTTAAAACCGAACTGAACCGATAAACCAATGTGTTTTTTTTTGTTAATTAGTTAATTAATAATATTAAAAATATAAACACATATGGTGGGATATTCGGTTCTTTACCTAAAGCTTTTAGGCTAAAGGTCCTAAACCCACGTTTTCTTTTTTTTTGTTTTCAATTTCCATTTTTTCCTTTTAATTTTTCAATATGATTAATATATATTCTCTAACCCTATTAGCTAAGTATTCGATTAAAAACGAGAAAATCTAACTAAAACCAAACCAAATTACAACCGAACCGTACTAAACCAAACCGAACTTAACACAAACCGAACCAAACTTATTTTGGTTGAGTTCGGCTAGAGTTTTATTCAACATGAATCAACCGAACCGAACCGAACCCAAAATTAAACCGAAATGCCCATCCCTAATTATCCCCCACCTAATTTATTTTCTAATTTTGTATAATGTGAAAGACATAAAGAAAATTTTTTTGGATACAATGAATGATAATTCTATTTTTCTTATATTTTAAAACATGTTATAGTTTAGGTGTCAAACAAGAAATCTACTCATGCAAAAAAGAAATCCATTTTGGATGATGAATTGTGGATGATGTAATATGAACATATTGACGTGTACATGAATTCAGAGATCTATAGAACAAAACCTAAGAAAAAATATCACCAAAGATTAAAGCTTTATAGAAAAACAATCAAACCCATAAACTAGTCAAGATAAATTGATACAATCATGTTGAACATTTAGACATGTCCATGATAAAAAAAATTTATACTCTGTCCATGATAAGTTGTCCACATATCCATTACATAATATCCATTACACAAATGTCCACATATCCTCACATCCATAGATGACCTCATAATACACAAATCCAACTAAAATTCCTTGTCCATGGACTCTAGTGACGCAGCAGAAGCTAGATAGAAGCTAGATAGATGCAATGATATTCGTTTAGTCTAAGAATTCCCGAATAAATCAAGCATTTTTTGATTTGTTGAGATCTCTATGGATCTAGCCGAAAGCAAGGATTGAAAATACTCTTCTCAGTGCTTATCAAAAGCTTTTTTATAAAATTTCAATATCAATAACAACTTCATAAAACCATCGGCCTAAAAGACTATTTATAAGAAAACCTAGAAAGACCTAAAACCTAATCTTAATTAAATTAGGAAAACTGCTAAAATACATTAAAAAATAAACAATACATATTTATCTTAATATTTCTAATTATGCGCTGCATCATCTAGTCCATTAATACTATCCATATGGATAAAAGTATTATGGACAAGTCCAGTAATTACCATCTACATTGTCTCTTTGCCACCAAAAAAACAAAAACAATAACAAAAAACACGGTAGACAGGTTTTTGTCCATATTATATTATCCACATAACATAATCCATATCACAACGTCCACAAATCGACATCCAAATGGATCGTTTGTTCTCGCATAATTAGATTTTTTGTTTTTTAAATTTCTTGTTCGACACATATATAGTAAAATGGATTTTAAAATATAGGAATATATGATTATCATTCATTATAACCAAAAAATTGTTTTATGTCTTTCGCAATATAAGAAATTAGAAAACAAAACAAGTGGGAATAATAATTACTTAACTCAGATTTTTTATTTCTAAACTCAACTACGACCTTAATTTAATCTACCGTCTTTGTGTACACGCGAAGATTTATAAAAATTGAACAGTGGAATAAAGGGCAAAAACAACTTTTTACTCTCACATAGTGCCTCAATTACACAATTCAATTGCTTTATTGTGTAATTGTAAACTCAAAAAGTGCCTTTTAGTGTAATTTTCTCTAAATTATATGATCAACTAAGATAGTATACACGAGTTACATAGTGACCATAAGGTTCTTTTGTTTATATTATTTTTTTATTATACTATAAAAATTATTTTGAGGCCTTTTTTTAAATACCGGATATTTTGTCACAAATTTTGAAAACTTTTCAAAATACCACAAAATAAGTTTTAAAAATATTTCTCTATTTTTAAACAAATAAAATAATAAATTATCGTAAATTAGATGTATCTAGGATACTTTCTTAATCGTTCAAAATTCTTCAAAAATACCACAATATACTTTTAAACGTTAAAGAAATTATCTTAAATTAGATGTGGGATACCTTAATCGTTTAAAAATCCTTTTCATCTTGCTATGGTATTTAAATTTTTTATTTTTTTTGTTTAAATCTGAAATTCATTAAACAATTAAAAGGAATATGTACAATTTGTATGAGCGAAAGAGATGATAGAAACAAGACAAAACCATGTTTTGACAGACATGGTTTAGTAAAACAGAGCACAAGTAAAAAAAAACAGTCTCCGTGGTCAAGAGACTGAACGTGAAGAGTGAGCAGCCGTGGGTTGTAGCAGCTCACGGGGACGAGGATTTGCCAGGACCGTGCTTACGGTGCTAGCCTCAGGCTCCACCTCAAATCAAAGACTCCAGCTTTTAAATTTCAGTTGGTAAAACAATATTTATGTTTCGAATGGTGACAGCGGTTTGAGCGGTGCTTAACAAACGGTTTAGGAGGTGTGGTGCAGTTTTAGTGCGGTGCGGTTGGAAGAAACGCATCATGCGGAACAAGTGCGGTTACTGCGGAACAAGCGGTGCGAGACAATATATGAATGGTGAAAAAAAACAACATGCGATGCGGTTGAAATGTGTAAATAGTGAAAATGTAAAAAGCGGTGCGAGATATATATTTTAGAAAAGTAATTTATAAATAAAATGGATTAATGATATTAATATAATTATAAATTAAAATGATTAATTTGTTAATGATCAAGTCTTTTCATAAATTAATTACGAACCATAACTAAATAATTATTAAAATTTAATAAATTTGTTTGCCATTTTACAATAATATATTTATTGCTAAAAAAAATACATCCACAAAAACCAAGTAAAATCATATAATATTATCGAATACGTTGATTTTCCCATAACATATATACAATATTGTCCATTATTTGGGACATATATTTTAGATAAATATTTTACAAATTAAAATGGATTAATGAAAAAATTTTAGTTTGACATTTTACATTATTAATAAATTATCCTTACCAACGAGAATCGAATTCATGTTCTTTTAGGTGTCTACATTTTTTACTTATATGGGTTCAAGCACTAGTCCAACCTAATAACATCAGCTAGACAAAGACAATAATAATTCTCAAAGGTAGAATCCAAATATTCTTAATTTTTTTTAATTAAAATAACTATATAAAATCAAATATTATATGATACATAAATACATAAGCCAACTGTAAACCACACCTAACCGTTGATAAAAAAAAAAAAATGGAACGCACTTGAACCACACCATATTTGTGGTATTTGGCAATAAGTGCGTTCCAAGCCTATGAAATGGAACGCACTACCTTGTTCACTTTTTTATATATAAAAAAAAATGGAATGCACATGTTTTTTAACATGTGAATGGAGACAATATTCTTGGTCCGCCATGCGTATTTTGTGGAACGCGTTGCCCATTCAGGGCCTAAAGCATAAAAACAAATTCATTATATTAGATCATAGAAGTAGCCAAACCGAAGTCTTTCAAGCATTCTGGTCATGATGCAGTTTGTAGAGTGTATAGCAAAGCTTTTCCAGCAGTGTTCCCCATGGCCATGAAGCCACTTCCGGGAATGAAGTCCAAGTAGCGAGGATAATGCATCGTGCTGTTTGGCGGCGGCCAGTTTGAGAGACGGTTAGAGACAAAATATGGACCAGCTTTACGCTGTTTTTTTTCATAGTAGAGACTATAGCTAGAATATGAGCATCATGGTTGAACTTCATGAAATCTTTTTTGGAAGTGAGATTGTCCACTGTCTTTATCGGCTTTCTTTTGCCTCCCAGGAACTCAGATTACTTGTAAATGTTTACTATCCCTCTGTATGTTCTCGAGGCAAACAATGCTCCGTTTAGCGAATGGCAAAGAGAAGTGCCACAAGTGTTGCCTTCATTCACGCCTTTGTATAAGCACTTCATTGTTCTCAGATCCCATACGTAGACTTGCCCGTCACCTCCCGAGCTCAGCAACTGCTTCCCATCATCACTGAATGCTAAGGACCTGACTGAACCATTCATCTTTAGGGTTCCGGTCAGCTCTTTTGTTTTTGAGGACACAAGTAAGATATAACCGTCAAAAGGTATGGTTTAGAGTCTTGTGAAACCTTGAAATGTTCCAAGCTTTTCTCCTCTCTACCAACCAAAGGCCCTATTTTGTCAAACTTTGCATTCTCCAAATCAAAGCTGTAAAAGAACTTTTTTCTTCCAGAGACAATGACCTGAGAGCCATAAGGCAAGAAAGCCGCTTTACTAATGGGGCAATCCTCAAGAAAAATGCTCTGGATATTAGTGTTCCTCTTTCCATCAATCTAGAAAAACCTCAACCGTCGATCCAACCCAGCAGTGAGAAGCAGCTGGGCATTCTGATGAAAGTGGACATAGTTTATTGGGTCGTTTGAAGGATCACTGGATTGGCATCCACGAGTTTTGAAAACGCAAGAAGACCAAAACACAGCTTGGTACCATCATCATCAACTCCTCCATGCTGGTATTCATCATCTGAAGACTCTCCATCAATTATTTGGGAATTAGGCTGAGCCTAATCTGTTCTCGGGTTTAGCTTAGCATGATGAGCCTCAGCCTCGCAATGTACTCAGACCCAGATATCAAGCCCTCATTTTCCTCTTTCCTTAGCTTTCTCATACGGTTGACAGTAGCTATGTTAATGTTTATTTGTTTCTCTTCTTCATCCTCCCATGCAGCTTTTCCCTATCTAATTCCCTTTGATTGGCCTTTCTCTTCATCAGAAAGTTGTTCATCATCATCATCTTCTTAATCCGGAGTTTGCCTCACAGCAGAACGGTCAACATGAAACAAGGCAGAACCATATGCTTCTTCATCGCCGTATTCGTTACGTAACAGGGGAGTAGGGAGACCCGAATAACAAATTCTCAAGCTTTTTCATTCCAACTTGTTCCGACTCTTGTTGCTTATCCTCCTCCATCTTTCTAATACATTAAACACAAAAATAAAAAGTATAGTGGTAAGTATTCCCGCCTGTCACGCGGGTGACCCGGGTTCGAGCCCCGGCAATGGCGCCAAAACTTGAAACACTTCAGGTTTAACCCTAAAATTCTACTGCAAGAACACAGCAAACGAAGTAGTATAGAAGGGATCGAATCCACAAAGACCAAGTGAAACACTACGAGAATGCAAAAGTAAAGTAAAGCTAAGACTAATGAGAGTTGTTTGTGGTTTTAATGCAATGAAAAAACAAGCTAAATAAAAACGAATTAAACTTATGAATTAAAGGCGTCAGGCTTCAGAAATTCGCAGGAACCATGAATTGCAAAACAGAAAATCAGGCAAGGAAAGCATTAAGCATCGTTCTCGAACTCAAATCACTAGACTAGATCAATCTCTTCCTAGAGTATTAAATCCATATGTATTAGATATATGAATACTAACTCCCTTTGAATTCAACAACCTAAACATGCATTATAAGCGAGTTTGATAAGTTCACAAAACACAATAACATCAACTCCCGTTGGTTAAAGATATTTTGCTCATCTATGTTCTTTTAGGCAATTTAACAAATGCTTTCGGTGCGTAAATAAACCTAAGATCAGAAACTAGGTCGCGAGACTAGTTCCAGCAATAAGATCAACAATAGATGAAGAAACCAATCGATAATTCCCTATCTAACGATCTTAAACTAGCAATTCATGAATTCCCTTGAAAATCCTAAAACCTAACTATGAAATCTACTCACACATAGTTGCAGAGAATAAACAAAGAGGTATGAGAGAAATCATAAAGAAATTCAATAGATGATAAGAGGGTTCATAAATCTTCTCCAAATTTGTCATAAGAGGTTCAGAGATCTTCTCCCAGAGAAATAGATACAAAGTCTGTAGAAAAATAAAGTGTAGCCTTAGAAAGTGGCTTAAAATAAGTATAAATAGGTATTGGGTCGAATTAGATCGAGTTGGGATGATTCCAAGGCAAAATAGGAAGTCCAAAATTGCCTTTTTTCTCGTCAGGGGTCGGATCGATCGATCCTTATTTCGATCGATCGATCGAAATTGTTTGTGGAATTCTTGAAGAAAAGGATCGATCGATCCTTTTGGAGATCGATCGATCGAACCCGCTCGTGTTCCTCCGTTCTGCACATGCTTCTTCTGCTCGCCAGATTGAACTGTCTTCACTAAAACCGGCATAAATTCTGATCGCACCGCTATAATGACTTCAAACTCCTTCCAAATGAAAGCTAATTCATTCTTCTATCTTGTATTAAAATTTGAGCTCAATCCATCGGTGGGAAGGTCTTCAACCAATGTCAAAATTCTGATGTCTCTGCATAATTCTGCATATACATATGCTCATTCCCGCCCAAAACGGTTCATTTTCTCCCAAAATGACCTAAAACCTGAAAAGATTCGATAAAAGACTAAAAAACTCTAAAAACAAACGTTGACTCGATAAAAGACACAAAACAAGGATTAGAAACCGGTAAAAACACAGTTTATCACTTCTCCTCCTCCATCTTTCTAATACATTAAACACAATATTAAAACATAAAAATAAAAAGTATGAAGTTACATACCTCACCAGTTTCCTTGTACTCGGGATAGAACATAGCTAATGTTGCACCGAGCGGTTGGATGGTAAGTTGTTTCAATGCACGGCCTAAATCATCACCAATATTCGTCGAGCCTTTAATCCTTATCAAATTATTTCCTCCTTTACATGGTGCGCCTCTTATGCAGTCAAATAAAACTGGGTCTTCGCCTTTTTGTTTTCTCACTCCATGCTCTTCGATGTACTTCAAGGCCTTAGGAACGTCATATGGGTGGCACAAGTGCCTCTTAGCATCGTCATTTGGGTCGGACACTTGGTGAACTTTGCTTCTTTCATGACGCTTCACCGGAGAAGCATAAAAGCAGAGTTCCTTCACGCTTAACCTCTGATACACCGAGTCTAATCTTTCAATTACTCTAACAACGCTCACAAGATCGACTCCAACTTAAGCCCAACATAGTTCTACAAAAAATAAAACCAAATAAAGGGAAGTGAAGTTTTATTGCTTCTGAATAAAATAGTTTTACAACTTTTAAAAGCAAATCATAGAAAGACAACGTATCAAGACTAAGTGTCAAACATAAAAAAAACTTTTGACCAAAACGAAAAGAAATTACTTACGGTGAAAAAACTGATTTCGCACGGATCCTACTACATCTTCTCCCCACCAGATATCAATTAGTTCATGTAGTAAAATAATGGAAGCATGAAATTGAAAATAAGATAATTAAAGAAATAATTTAGTTTTACGAGATCTAATTTAATAAAATTAAAACGTTTACCCTTTCAAAACATATCCACCTTAGAAGAAACTGCTTCCCTTCTTCAGAATAACAGAGAAAATTTGCATTTTCTTCATCTAACTCCTTGTGTACATTTGTGCCCATATACTTCTTCACAAGTTCAAGGGAAATTGCATGATTTTGATGACAATTCAGAAATGTTTTAAGTTTACTAGCTGGACTAGCTTCCGTGAGCCGTCTCATCTTCTCAAGGGGTAGAAAGTGGATCTTCTTCGGTTTTGAAATCTCAGTTTGCCAACAACAAACACCATTTTGGAGGAATGCAACCTTTAAACGCTGAGAAACCTCTTTAAGTGTTTGAATGATAGCACCAAATCCTCCTCCTTCTTGATGTCTGTCGTCGCACAGCATTATCTTCAAAGACTCGGCCAACACTTCACCTGAATCTCTGTTTCGCATCACAAAAAGTGTTTTAGAGTCGACTACATTCAGCTTTTATGTCGTGGTTAAAAGAGAAAAAACTTAAAACAAACCTTCCAGGGCGGTACTCAATAAGGAGGTTGTAAAGCTGGACAAAGAAGTCTTGCAAGTCAACGTTCAAGGCATTTAAGTTGCTCCTCATGACTTTGAAGGCGACAAGGCAACACCTCAAGCTTTCAGATACTGTCAACAGTTTTGAGTTCTGCTTTGAGTTGTTGGAAACGCTACTGCTAGAAGCAACCTTCTTTAGATAGTTCATGAGATCCCCGATGTAGTCCAAGTCCAGTTGTTGGGTAAATTTTGCCAACCCATCCAAGCATGGAGCAAGCAAAGGGTGTGATCCAAAGGCACCAGGATTCGAAATTGTGTCTGCTTCTGTGCTGCAATTAGTCAAAGTAACAACGTCAAAAAAACTTAGAAAAAATATAGAAGGCAATATTGACAAAGCTATATGACTTGCTATTTAGTTATCTGTGACTGCAAAGCCAATGAGGATTCACACGATGAATTTTACTATAACCGATTTGCAGACGGATAATTTGGATTTAATTAGAGCAAGCATTCTTTCATTCATATTCACGACAGCTGAAAAACACAAATTTTCAAACAGCTATAACAATCTATGAAAATACCTTTCGTCAATTGAATACATTATTTTTCACACTGCCAATCACTTAAAATATATATATTAATCAAAGCATACACTTTCAGCAGCATATTACTTATGCTGCTTAGTGATACTACTCTACTATCAGTTATACCAATCAAGCCCTAAATGCCCGACTTTAATCTTATTAACGAAACTATATATTCACTATTTGTTAATGATGTGGTTTTAAGAAGTTTGAGATCGAAGAATATATTTAAAATAGAGTTGACTGATTAGTATACGATAGATAGATCTTCTATGTTTACCATATATAGTTTTTATTTATCTTTTTCACATTATACACATAATGTATGCATTTAAGTAGAATTAAATAAATTATTTACTACGTTTTAACCCGCGTTCTGCGCGGGATAACTTTTTCTTAAATATTTTTTTTGAAAATTAATTTTAAAATTTTGGTTAAGTTAAAATTGGTTGTCATATGTACGTATATATTGACATCACACAACCAAATTTTACATCCATGAACTTGAGTTAGTTTCGCTGTTTGAATTAATATATAAATAAATTTGGGGTATAAAAATGATGTGATGTTAATGTATACATATTTATATACATATCAACACGGATTATAACTTAGATGTGTGTCCTTAAAATAGGAATTTAGATATGAGCTTTTTATTTTATTTGAAATCAGATGATTACTTTTGGCTAACTGATTTTATAATATGTCTAACTAATGATTATAGATAGAGTAGTCAAAACGGACTAACATGTCTACTAAACCTGTTTTAAAGCACCAACTCTAATATGCACCGCTTAATGACTATGAGATTTGTGGTCAGTTTACGAACTCTTAAAAAAACATTTTTTTCGTGTCTAACTCTTTATAAAAATAGTAAAATATTTTTCAAATTTAGGTTTGATATATACTCAAATAAAAATATAACATATTATAGTTAATTTTCAAAGAAAAAAAACTTATTATTTAGTAAATTGAGTATACCATATATCTTTAAAACTAAAAAACTAATATTTTGACTTGTGAGATCAGCTTTTGTGGGCATTTATAAAAGTAGCAAAATATTTTTCAAATTTTGTTTTGATATATACTCAAATAAAATATAACAAATTATAATAAAAAATATTGCAAGATCTCGAATAGATTTTTTCTTTCAATATACATGGATTGATTATTATTTAGTAATATATAATATTTCTTTTAATGTCGTAATAATTAAAAAAAAAACTAAATAGTAAATACATTCTTGAATGGAAACAAATATTTTCCATATTCTTTTCAATAGTTTCGAAAGACAGTTATATTCTTTCGTATTTAGTTTTTTTTTTTTAATTATAATGTCATAATATGTAATAACTTACAAAATAAAGTTCATTTTTCTAAATGACTCTTTAAATAATAGCATAGAGATGCGTTGAACTGAACATAGAGCTATACAATCCTGCAACCTAGCTTCTCAAATAAAATATGATCAATCAATTCTTTCAATTTCTGACCAAAAAAATAGAGAAGAAAACTTTCAATATGATCTAGAAGTATTACATATATAATGTAATTTTTTTTTACTGCCGCTTACAGTCTACACACAAACTCTGCTGAATTTGAATTCGAGACGGCGATATTAATACAAACTAATAGGCTACATGTCTTGTTGAAAACGCATATTTTTATTCATGAAAGTAAACCCTTTGGAGGAATATAAGACGTGTGTATTTGTGATTCTCGGAAGCTTAACAAAATTAGAATCGATCAAAGTGTTTTTATTATTTTTTATAGAAAAAGGAATAAGGCTTTTAAGCTTCAATCAAACAAAGCTTATAGCTGAAGACATTGAGAACTTGTTTTCACATAAAGCAAAAAAAGATGAAATTTGTTCGTCCTTTATTGTACATCCAAAAGACTAAAATTATGCCCATAATGTTTTCTTTTGCCTTTTATATTCATTTTACATTATATTTGATCCTCGTTTCTTTTGGCGCATGGCATAGCTTGTCAAACTATATTACTAATTGATCAACAGTTGAAACCAGTGATTCGAACTTTCAGGTAGAAGTTAATTTGATTTGAAATATATTCCGAGTGTATGCTAGCTTTCTCATCTAATATCCACTATTCCAAACTATTTATGTAGTTTATATCGATGATTTTTATTTGTTAGGTACAATAAATGAGCCACCATTATAATCTAACATTTTCTCTTTGTTGGCTAAGAAGAAGGATCGAATGTTATTAGATTCATTCACAAACTTGGCTACTCAAATTTACATGAATCTAAATTTTTGTTTCTTCTAATTTTTGGTTAATTGAAGAGTTTTGGACCCAAACTCATACATCTCTATCAGAATCTGAATAAATTCCTCCTAAGCCTATACATAAATCTAAGTTACATTTTAAAGGACTCTATGGACGGACGGAGGCTTTTGTTGAGCCCAAGACAAAGGATCTAACCGAGCACGAATTGTTCGCATAATTTCTTCCAAGAGAGATGGTGTGCACCCTAACATAATTGCGTTGTTTCCAAATAGCATACAGAGTGATCGCATCGCTAATATGACAACATTTGGAGATGGAGAACCGTGGCCAGTGAGCATCTCAGTGAAGTCCGTTGGAAGAGAATTGCATGTCCTTGTAGTGAAGGAAGCCCATATTTCTACACTATAGTTTCAATTTAAGAAATGTTGTCGTGATTCCTCTTCCATGCATGCTATGTTCTTTGGCTTGGACTTTGGAGAAAACCAACATTTTCAATACGGTGCAATCCGAGAAAAAAAAACATAGTAAATACGTACTACAGCAATTTACACATGCGAAGTTTTATTTAATTGAAATAACCGGCTAATCATGCATGGGACCTCTTGAGTGTTTTATCGAGATTGAGTCTCTTGGTAAGAATTCAATTCTTGCATATATTTTTAGTGACATTTGATAGATTAGACACATACATGTCTTTATAATAAGATTTTGAATAATCTTTTTTCTTTAAATCATGAATGATGTTGAATGTGAAATTGGTATATATACTAAACCATATCTGTATATTCAAATCATAAAGTAGGAAGCAGTGGGCCGGTTGTCGACTGGCTTCCACTACCAAATTTTCATAATATATAGTTCTAATCGAACGAATAAAAAGTTGAATCCATAGACACACGTTTATACATGGATATGTACGAACATAAAAAAACATTTATATAAGATATTTAAAACAGAATTTCGGGAAAAAATAAACTCGATCCGATTTGTCTCCCAAAAAGATCTGGTTAATGTCAATTTTACCAGTGGATTAATAATTTTTATGTTTTATGAAAGTCTTGTTAAAAAGTATAATTAAATACCAAACATATTTTTTAGTTTTATTAACAGTAAAAAAATTAGAAAGTATGGATTTAATTATGATACATGAACTGATCGATTCGATCTGATGAAAAAAATGATCTGAAAGACAACTTGTTTATAATAATTCATTTATGAAATAAACACAATTTTCATAGATAACTAAATATTTTGTTTCGTATGTTCTAGTAATACTAGGATAACATGTATAGAGTTTAAGAAGAATAAATACTAATTATATTTTACTATCATGGCATGTATATTGTTGCTAACAATATATGTGAAAATAGTTTATACATATTATATACATATATTTTCTTGTTAATTCGTCACCATACAAATTCGTTTGTGGAACGAAAGATCAGTTTTATACACATATAGAAATCAGAAACAGCTAATAACTCATATCAACCATCTTTGATAAGTGATTAACAAAGATGGCACCAACAGCAAAAATATGTATATTTATATATATATATATATATTCAAGAACAAGGACAGGAACAAAAGGTTCTTCAACATAAAAACAACCCATATCTGCTAAATTCAGCAATAAAACCCCCTACGAAATATTAAATCAAAAGACAACAAAAAAAAGAAGAAGAAAATACATTTTAACATTATTGTCATGATGCTTTAGAGTCTTCAAGCTGAATTTAGCATATGTTCCCATCCGTCTTGACAACCACAGCCTTCTCTCTTTAATCACCTATATAGAATTAAAAACAAATTTAGCTTAATTATTACACATATATATATATATNAGTTGGTCCCCTCCAACACCATTGTTGCCTCTGCCCACCTTTGAAGAGTCACCTTCTTCTTCCATCTCTACTTTTTCTCCAAGTAATGATTCAATCTTTGATCATGACTTACGAAATTTCTTTTCTTTTTTTTTATTATTATTTTAACCATTATTGATTAGTATCTTGATGCTAATAAAGAACCGTATGATATACGTTCATCTTCTATACCTGAAATTGTTGCCCCCAAACGTTGGTGTCCAAAAATCGGCGGTTGTTTCATTTGCCACCGGAAAAGTGCTTGATATCGGGACGAGACACAGACCGTGTGCTCTTAGTTCTTGATTCTCGTTTCCATCTTGATTCTTCGATTTGCCAGATATCTGCATATATATGGTGAATCCATACTTAATTAGTACTTAGTTAAAGATAAAGATTCCAAAGAAAACAAAAATCAACACTAAATCGAGTTATAAACCTTTTGTTGTTGTTGTTGGATCGAGGCACCTTGTTTCATGTATGGAGTGCTTAGAACCTATATTTAGAAAGATTAGTATGCTTAATAGTTGATCATTTCTAGGGTTTCCTGAATAAAGTTATTTAGGAGATTAAAAAAATTTATTTAGAAGATAAATCACTAGAAACATACAGAGACTTGGTCGTGAAGGAACTTGATGTACTCTATAGCTTCTTGGAGAACAGATGCAGTATCTGTCTGAAAATTAAGCCAAAGATAACAAAAAAATAAAGCGCAATACATAAACCCAACCAAGAAGAAGAAGGAAAAAAACTTTTGTTTGTATATATTATAAGCCAAACAAATAAAATAATTAAACACATAAATCATTCACCTTTCCGAAAGGTGAAACTAGCTGTTGTAATGAAGTAATCTGGTCCCTTAGATTCTCTTTTCTCACCTGTTACATTTACAATCCATTTTATCCACCAAGAAATTTAATTAAAATAAAAGGTTATAAGCAAATCTTGATTTATGATTATATACCTTAAAAGTTGGCAATGGTGAAGGCGTGGTAACTCTCGGTTTCTTCGACGCAGATTCATTATCCTTTGCTCTCTTCAAAGACTCGCTCTGAACTCTTGTCTTCTGATTCTTCAACACACAAAAAGAAACCTCAATAAATTAGCCATATAACTTATTAATCAGCAGTATTCGACATATTTGCGATTTACCTTGGTTTTGTCCTCAAGACGAGCAGAGATTATCTGTGGAGTGGTTACAAAACTGTTCTGGGTCGTGTTGTTTAAGTTAGTGGTTGATGAAGAACTCCAAAAGGGTCGAGAGTTTGTGTTGTTAGAGAAGTTGTTAATTAATCCATAAGCAGTTTGATGATGAGGATTTGTCTTGTTATTAGCCCAAGAGAGTTGGGGATCGTTGATTGAACAACTAGTGGTGGAGACAAAGTTGTACGGACTCGGTTCGGGATCGTAAAAGGTTCGTAACAAGCTCGGGGAAGAAGAAGTTGATGAAGATGAAGAACAAGCTGGATTAAGAAGATAAGGTGATGTAGTTGTGGATAAGAATCCCTGGCTATGATCTTGGTCTTGTGAGCTCCTTATGAAGCTTGAGTTTAAGTCTTCTTGTCTGAAAAACACAAAGCAAGAATCAAACGTGATCTCATGAATATTATTGAAGATTTGCAATCTATATTGTTCACCAAGAAACTAGAAGAATTGAAAGAAAGAAAAACTTCTTAAGAAATTTACAAAATGGTTTGGTTCCAGTCTGAAGAAGAGTTTGAAGAAAACCCTAGACCCATCATTTGCAACGTCGAGTCAATCGTCACGGTGCTTCCTCCACTGTCGGAATCCGCCTCTCGCTGTCCGAAAACGATGTTGTTGTCCGTACAAGTCATCCTAGATTTGATGTTATTCTCTTGAGAGCCAAAATCATCGGAAGTGATTGCAGCTCCGAAACAAGGCGACAAGAAGTGATCCGAAGGAGACATAACGCTCCTCGGTGAGTTCCACCACGCACCGCTTCCGCCACCGCAAATTGCTGCCGTCGCTTGAAACTCCTCAGCCATATAAACAGAATCAGAAAAAAATGAATATATGCTTACTCTTTTGATCGTTGTTAGGCAAAGGTCAAGAGTTTATATGACTGTGTGGTGTTTGATATGAAGAGCATTAATGTGAAATTTTGATATATGTTTTATGAGGGTGTGTATGTTTATATAGGCAAGTACAGACAAGTGTGTGGAAATTACCGGAATTTGGTTGACATTTGAAACAGTTTTAGACAGAAACTATATCATCATAACATTCCCAAGTGATTTTTAAAAGAAAAAAAAAATCGTGCTTTTTTTCTTATATATTCTATAGGTTAAATATTTTTTTAAAGTATAGGTTAAAGTTTTATTTGAAAGAAAGATGTTGTAATAATAGAGTGTTCCTAATCCCTCAATTTTCTTCTATTATTCTAAGATCAACTGTCTGTGTGAGATTTGTTTCTTTGCTGCTTAGCTTTTCTAAGAAGCGATAATTATCCTCTTATTTTAATTAAGTAAATATTTAATTTGAGATTAGATAGGTGTTTGGTATTATGCAAGATGCCAAAAGAGGGATAATATTTACATTTAGACATTATATCTAACGGTAACCTGTTGACATCAAAATTCTAAAAGTCGATAGTTTACTAAGTGGTCGGAAATAGAAAACATGTCACGATTTTGATTCTATCATTTTAGAGGTGGTATTCAATCATAGATTTTAACAGACTTTAAAGTTAAACATAATTTGTTGTTATTCATTGATTCTAATTATGTATTAAAATATGGTGTTATTAGATTTAATCTTAATAAATCATGTTTTAGAGTTTTTAAAGTTTGGTGTTATTCAAGTAAGATTTTCAAATATTTCATCAAAATGTAAATTGTGTTGTGCAAAGATAATTTTAAAAAAAACATTTGTATATTGAATCATTTAAAATGAATTCTAATAGAAATTGTTAAAAACGAAATCCAAAATATACTACAAAACTCTTAGAATCCATACACATGAGTTCATACAAATCTTATCAAAAAAAATCTTTGTAACGAGGGTTAGATCTTTATCAAAATTTTAAACACCAACAAATCACAAATAAAACGTGCACCCATTGATGATGTTTTTGTTTTGCACTAAAAATTATTTTTCTTACAGAATACACATATATATATATATATATATATATCACTACGACGATTATAAAAGTTTGGATAAACAAAAGGTTATTTTAGTCGATCAGGATTTGTTTTTCTTTTTCTTTTGGGGGGTAAAAATAGTAGTATAAAATAAAATTTGTTCTTGTGGCTTGAGACTAAAGGGATAAATGGTATATGATGACGATCGTCGATCGATGCTGAGTTTTGATCTGTGTCACGTCACCGTTTCTGGACCTATTGTGTTTGTGACTTTTTTCCAATCTCTTTTTACCAAACGGTCCATATTCTTTTCAAGTAGCTTTTCTAAATTCCGTAAATATTTTATTCTTCTGATAAATATGATAAGTCAATCAATTGTTGCACTTTACTAATTACAACAAGTCATAGTTTTATTTTCCCCCTTTTTCTTAATTATTAATTATTATTATTTCCATTTGATGCGAGAGCCACACAAATTAAAAATTGGATCTGTCAAATCTGATAATTAATGGTATAACTCTTATCTGTTACTATGATCAATGATCATACCGCTCGAATCATAGTGAACCGGGTTGTCTCACCGTCGAGAAAAAAAAGGAATGTTTTGTCTATAAATATACATAGATATTCGATTTGCATCCAAACCAATCATGTACATAATATACGTATATCGATGGAAACCCTTGGTTTAGTGGTTAACCAAATGATTTATTAATATTTTTACATCAGAAGGTCCGGGGTTCAATTCCAATTTCTGCAGATTAATGGAAACAACCTTATAAAAAAATATTCATGGTACAAGTGGAGCCGTTCATCGTGGTGGTCGTGGTTCCTAGTAGAATGTGTAACGTTGTCCATTGTAGAATTGTCCTTGTAATAGTTCGCATAATTTGTATCAGTGTTAAAAAAAAATATATACGTATATCTACATCCGATCTATTATTAATATATAATGTTATTAATTCAAAAAGTTATATTCAAATTCAAATATAATTGTTGGTTATGATCAATGTTTGAACCGTGTTACACCAACGCTAGATGTGATACAACAAAAAAACTAATCAAATACATACTTTTTCGCTAAAAGAATACTCGTTAAAATGATTAAGAAAAATACTGAATTCACTGTAGCACACAGGTAAAATACAAGAAAGAAATTTCAACAAAAAAATATATATACACTGAAAATTTCATCACTTCCAATATCCAGAAAAAAAAATCAAATGAAACTGGTGTTATTTTATTAGGTTCAAAAAAAAAAAAAAAAAACTGGTGTTATTTTATTGGATAATGGATAATGGTTATTCGGAAAAACTAAAACTTAAAAGGTCGCAATTAATCTAATCATTTAAGAAAATACTGTAGTAATTAATCTAAAAATATGCTTAATTGTCTCTCTCTGCGACACAATGTATTGACTTAAAGAGCTTCGAAGAAGCGCTGAAATATAGAGTTAGTTAGGTCAGATCCATGCGACTAGTAAGATTTTATAAGCAAATAAAATTAATTTTTAATATAAGCTAGAAAGAGTCAAGACCAATTTGATCAATTTTTTTTTTTTTGAAAGAATATTAAATTTATTCAGTAAAAAAAAAACCATTTGTACAACAAGTGAGAACGTTTAAAATGTTTAGCTAAACAAAACACTTGCAAGTTTTACACATTTCTTGTTAAAAACCAAAATACAAAACTATCTTCGTATTGTTGTTCTCCTAAAGCTTGGATGGATTGGAGTCTATTTCTCACTTGCTTATCAATGAATTGAATAAGTCGTTGATGAGTTGATGGAGTTTCTCTGTGTCGTCTTGCTTAAAAGCCCATGAGTCCAACCCGCCAAAAAAAATGAAACTCTTTATTAACCACAGGTTAATAACTTAATACTTATAAATTTTTTTATGAACCCACTTGTTTAGTTTTGGTTGATATTTGGATAGAAACAAAACCTATTAATTTATGTTTTGAACGTTAAAATGTGTCACAACCAGCGTATGACAACCTAAACTAGATCCGAAGAATCTTTGTCAGTCCATCGGATGTTCTTTCTAACGGTCTGGTCGATCCCATCCATCTATACACCATCATTATCGGACACATGTGCTAAATAGCCTCTTATTTCTAAAATTCAGTTCTTTTTTTTTGGCAATTCAAATAATTCATTAGATTCCAGCAAGTAACTAATCTGGTCGAGGTGAGAAATTAACATCTTTAGATATAGCATTGCGAGCCTAAGATTCAGCTTTATTATTGAAAGAACAAAAAATATAGATACAAATAAAAAAAAACTAAAATTATTGAGCCTCTCATTGTAATCGAAAACAAATTTTTGCTCGTTCGAGAAAACTGGTCATTCTTCCGGATTTATTTGTTATTTTGATCAGATCCGCATAATTTGTATGATATCTCAAACAATCCACTCCGAGTTCTATGATATTAAAAATTATAGGCAATGAATATATTATAAAAGGTAATCAAGGGGTCAAGTTGAATCAGCTAATAATTTTTGAAATTTTCTACATTTCCTAGTTTTTTGGAAATGCAAGTGTACATTTTTTTGGACGTACGTACGAGTAGAATCTGATTACGAACAAATGAGATTCATGCACTCGTTTTAAGACGAACTTAGTTGACGAGACCATTATTGCTCCAAGATACGTATGTAATAGTGCTATGTAAATACAATGAGATACGCAATATAGACTCGTATATATATATATATATATATCCTGTGTATGGATGCAATATGAACATGTATAGTGAACATGTATGAAATTTAAAAGTAGGTGAGGGAAAACGACAAGTAGTCAAAAAGTGGGACCCACACGGCAAATATGAGTGGATACTTTGTTTGGCGCAGATAGTCGGATAAGTGTCAGCGACTCATTCTTTTCTTCAAACCCCCAAATCATCATTTCTCCTAACAATTTTTCAATATATATATTTTTTTGAACTTTTCATTTCAATAGTTTAACATTTTTTCTTCCAACATTTAATATTTTAAATTTACAAAAGCAAAGTTTCTTTATTTTTTTTAGTTTTGTTTATGATAACATTTTTTTTAACACGTAAGTAAACGTTACGCCGCTTTTCGGACGCACGAGAGCTCACAAGTAATTATTATTTTCAAGTAGTTTAGAGTATTTTCAATCCACCTCTATTTTTTATTTTAAAGTAAAATGTATTTCAACTCATTTTTTTTTTTTACTCTATAAAAGAAAAATGTTATTTTTTGCTCTATATTTAGAGGAACTATATCTTTTACTCTATAATAGAGTTGATTTTTTTTTATTTCTAAAATGGTCATTTTTAAGTTTTAAATCTTTTTATTTATGATTGAAACAAACAATAATTTTTATAAATAAAATTAGTTATGCACGTTTGATCATATTAATAAAATAACGCTAATTGGATATGACAGATGTTCATATAACTAGTCTTCATAATAATAATTAACAACAAAAGTTAACAAACATAATTAAACATATGTTAGACATCAAATAAAATATCGAATTAGATTAAAAGAAAATACCGAATTTTGATAGAAAATTATACTCTTATTCACGAGCCAATGGGTCAAACAAATTTTTTTTTGCTACACAACAAGAAACATGTAAGAAAGATGTAGAACATGCATTCGAAGTTCTCCAATCTCGTTTCGCTACTGTGAAATGACCAATATGTTTTTACAAAAAAAAATGTGTTACATGACATAATGACTACATGTATAATTTTACATAAAATGATAATCGAGGATGAGCGTGATCTCGATGCACCAATTGAAGTTGGAAGACAAGCTCCACCTCCAGAGGTTGATAATATTCGGTTGCAAGAGTTTCTTGGTCGATTTAGAGAAATCAAAGATAAATAAGCTTATTTTTCACTTCGAAATACGTTAATTGATCATTTGTGGGAAAAATATAGTAATGGTGATGTTTAAACCAAAATCTACTATGTTTTATTATTATTATATGATGTAATGTAATTTTCTTTATATAATAAATGTTTAATTTAAATAATATCATACTTTATGAAAGTTTTGCAAAGAAAAAAATAAGTGGGATTGAATTGTAAATGTTTATAAATAAAAGGTATTAATAATAAAATAGAAATAGAATATATTTAGAATATTCTTTTTTTAGAGTCGAAAATATAGAAATACATTGGAGAGAAACTCACCTCAATTTTAGAATCAAAAATAGATAAATACATTGGAGATGGTTTTACATAAATTCCAAAATAAAATACAACTAATCAAGAGAGATTCTAATATAATACTGTGTGAAATAAGAAACAATCAGTGAGTGTGATTTTGTTAACACAATCGCTAAAATTATTTCAACGCCCCATATAACAAAGTGCGATCAACATACTCATCTTTTTAGGTTAAGAAAAAAACACACTCATCTTTTTTGTTAAAGCAAACACAAGATTAATTTTTAGAAACTAAACATATTTAAATTTGATAGGAATTGATTTTGATTTGTAACACTGCAGAATAACATGTAAACAAAACAGACTCGTGGAAGTTATGACGTCATTCTTCGCTTGGAACATGCGGGGGTTTAATAAGCCTCGCAAACATGATGTAGCTCGCCGTTGGATACAAGCTATGAAGCCTGTATTTAGATGTTTTATTGAAAACAGAGTTCAAGAATCAAATGCGACTGCTATCTTGAATAACGTGGTCCCGGGATGGGCTAATTTGACAAACTATGAATACCATTGTCTGGGTCGTATCTGGATTAGTTGGTCACCTGCGGTCGAAATCAATCCAATATTAAAATCTGCTCAACACATTACTTGTACGGTGAATGTCATCTCAACTGGAAATCAATTTTTATGCACTTTCGTGTATGCTTCCAATTTCGTTAGAGAACAAAAAACGCTCTGGAGGGATCTCTGCAACATCAGCTCATCTTTGATACAAGCTCTAATGCCTTGGATAGTTACGTGAGGCTTCAACGAGATTCTATCCATGTTGGAGCACTCTCGTAACTTAGATTAAACAATAAATGCAGCGGGAATGAGAGACTTCCAGAACATGGTATCGTATAGCAATCTCGCAGACATGTCGTCTACATGATCTTTCTTCACTTGGATTAACAATCAAGACTCGAACCCGATTGGCAAGCGACTTGATCGAGCTTTGATAAACTCAGAATGGTTGAGTCAGTTTCCGGCTTCACACGCATATTTTGAAGCGACATGTATCTCTAACCATTTAAGATGTGTTGTGAATTTGTTGGGTGCAGGTTCAGTTCATCGAAAACCCTTCCGTTTCTTCAACTTCATGGCTTCACACTCTTAGTTTCAGTCAACGGTTCACCATTACTGGACAGAAACCCCACCACTATATCATTCCCGCACTGCTTTATTGATGTTCCAACAAAAGCTTAAGAAACTAAAGTATCCCCTACGTGAACTAAACAGAACGAAGTTTGGGAACCTGCCTGCACGAACATTAGAGGCTTATTCCACATATTGTGCAGCCCAGAACAGAGCTTTAGAGGATTCATCGCCATCGAATCTAGAAGCAATTGCGGCGGCCTCAGACACATGGAACAAACTAGCAACGATAGAAGAAAAATTCTTCCATCAGAAATCTCGAATTCAGTGGCTCCGTTGCGGGGACCTGCACACACTTTTCTATCATCGTGTTACTCAGTCAAGAGCTGCGGAGAATGCTATACGAAGGTTAATAAAAGATTTGGGGGAGGAAATTACGAGACCTGAAGAAATAAAAGTCGAAGCGTCAGAATATTTCAGAAATTTTCTTCAATTAGAGGAACCTGATTTTGAAGAAGTCTTTGTTGACTATCTCTCTAACCTTTTACATCATCGCTGCCCTCCAGATTCATGCATCAATCTTGTCTCTCTGATAACATCAGAAGAGATAAAGATAGCCCTTTCTCCATGCCGTCTAACAAAGCCTCCGATCCAGATGGATTCACAAAGGAGTTCTATACTGCAACTTGGGGTATCATAGGTCGGGACTTAATTGTTGCAGTACAATCGTTTTTTATATATGGTCTTCTGCCTCGTTCAACCAATGGCATGCTGCTTGCACTGATTCCAAAGAGACTAGACGGTACGTGCCTCACTATGAAAGATTACATGCATGTTGCTTGCTGTATTATGATTTACAAAATCATCTCCAAGATCCTTGCTAATCGGCTAAAGGCTACCATGCCGGATATAATCGAACCAAACCAAAGTGCGTTTATCAAGGGAAGATTACTTCTGGAAAATGTATCGCTGGCAACGGAACTCGTGAAGGACTATCACAAAAACTCGATTCCCTCCCGGAGTGCAATTAAGCTTGACATTTCAAAGGCATTTGACACGGTTCAGTGGCGTTTCATCACAGCGATCCTTCAGGCAATGAACTACCCCGAAATGTTTGTGAACTGGATATTTTTGTGCATCTCTACGACTTCTTTTTCCGTCGTCGTAAATGGTGAGCTAGAGGGATTTTTTCCAAGAAAACGTGGCATTAGACAGGGATGCTCGCTATCCCCGTATCTCTTTGTGATTGTTCAGAATGTGCTATCAAAATTGCTAAATAGAGCATGTGAAGAAGGGAGAATCGGAAGGCATCCTCGATGCTCACAAGTCCGAGTCACACATCTAAGCTTCGGGAACGACATTCTGGTTTTCACGGACGGCTCGCCCACATCGTTAAGAGAAACGTTCCACGTTTTTTCAGGATTTTGCGAAAATTTCAGGACTCCATGTTAATGCAACAAAATCAGAGCTATTTGTTGGAGGTAGGTTGCATCACGATTTGGTAAACTCAGCAACTGAAATTGGGATCCCAATTGGCTCTCTCCCAATCAAATACCTTGGCCTTCCATTGACAACAAAATCCATGACAACTCATGACTATACTCCGCTCATCGACATAATTCGGTCACACCTGCTCTCATGGACTAGTAAGCAGCTATCCTACGATGGTCGCCTTCAACTTATAGCATCAGTCATCACGAGCATATCAAATTTTTGGTGCACGGTTTTTTTTTTACCATCACGCTGCTTTGAAGAGATTGAACGACTATGTGGTGCTTTCCTTTGGTCAGGCAACCCGAACATATCCACATGAGCAAAGGTTGCTTGGGTAGAAATATGCAAACCCAAATTGGAAGGAGGTCTCGGGATAAGGCGTCTCCGAGATGTTTCACGTATCTTTGCTCTGAGTCTCATTTAGAGATTATTCACTATGTCGGGATCGCTATAGGTGGCTTGGACGAATCATAATCTAATGCGAAATGGAAACTTTCGGACAGCCAAAGAATCCGGGATTGGTTCTTGGATCTGAAGGAAGTTACTAAAGCTAAGACCACTGGCGGCAACATGCATTAAAGGTGAAGTTCGAGATGGCGGTTCTATTTCGTTCTGGTTTGATAATTGGCTACCCTTGGGGAGAATCGTCGATATTACGGGAATAGATGGGCCTCGTATTCTCGGGGTCCCTAGCTCTGCCTTGGTTAAAGATATTGTTGGACCAAATGGGTGGCGATTAAGACGAATCAGGCTGCGAACACTCTATCCCCTAATCGAGGCGATCAAAGCCCAACCGGTGCCATGTAGCAATAACGGACCAGATCATTATCTATGGCGACACATCATTGACAACTACAAAGGGAATTTCTCAACTCATCATACATGGAACCAATTGCGTACTCATTATCCGGAAGTATTCTGGTGGCGTCTCATTTGGTTCAACCAGGGGATTCCACGTTGTAGCTTCATCTCTTGGCTTGCTATGCACAATAGACTATCAACATGTGATCGTATGAGACGATGGGGAGCAATACAAGCATGTGTGATCTGTGGCGAACGGAATGAAACTCGGGAACATCTATTCTTTGGATGTTCATACTCCTTTACTGTGTGGTGTGACATCGGGGGAAAACTTCTCATTATCGACAAAACCTAGATTGGGAAGTGACGATCAGAGCTCTGGTTCGTCGGGGGGAATTGCAACAACAGATCTTAATCCGGCTTTGTTTCCAGGTAACTATCTATTATATTTGGAAAGAGCGCAATGCGAGAATTCATCAAAATGGGTTTAATACGACGAATCAACTAACGAGGCGCATTAACAAACTGATTAGAAACATAATCTCATCTCTAGACTACTCCACAAACCCGAAAATAAAATACCTACTTCAACAATGGTTCGCAGTTTTTATTAGCTAGTTAACGTCTTTATTTGCTTCTAATGTCTTTATAGCTTTTTATTTTTTAAAATTTCGATTGTACATTTTTCCAAAAAAATGAATAAATTTAACATTTCATTAAGAAAAGAAACAAAAACAAGACAGGCTCAATGTGTACTTCTCTCATGAAATGTCAGTTCTGCGTCCGATATTACATATCACTAATAATTACAATTATTATCAATTGTAAGATATCTCCTATGCAGGATGTCATGCTGATGTAAGGATGAGATGCAGAAGATTACAAAAGAAAAATATTTTTTTTTCTGCACGATTACAAAACGATGATACGATCGGAAAATCATCATGGCCGGGACAGACACGTGGGTACGTAGTGAACTCCATGAGTATTAATAGAGAAAAGAAAATGTCATTCTTACAAAAAAAGAAATACTTAGCAATGACGGTCAAAAGAAAAGCGCTTTGATGACCTACGGTTAGTTTTCGTGCTTAATAAATTTCAGGCTTTACATGAGTAACAAAGATCAACACAATGTTTTACCTCTGTGTAGTTTCTAATGACATATGTATATGATATGTGGATGTGGTTATAATGTACTTTGCATTTACATGTGATATATGATATCATAGGCTAATAGTTAGAAGAATTGCCATATAAATCTAGGCCAGATATCGATTACACTCAAATATGGAATTATTAAACATTCTCATTTGTCGAGTCGAAATAATGTTATGATGTAAACTACTCAACGACTATATACTCACTCTAAAAAAAATTAGTTGAGTGGTGAAAGTTCGGATTACCTCCTAATTATATATATATAAAAAATATGATATCAATGAACTTATATCTGTTATAGTAATTTAGTAAGTTCTAAGTATATTGCAACTACCTTGATTATAATGTATAAATATATTTTATACTCTTCGCTGAATCTTTTTATTCATATAGTTTACCTATTTCGTTTCCATTTACGATCACTAGAAGGAACTTGCGTTGTTACGTTTTAGTTGGATTATTAATGTAAGAGGATAATGTATTTCAGATATAAAAAGATATAAATACTATTTCATATGTACTTACAAAATGAGATCAACATTGCGTTGCACTGAACCACGACATATGCATCGAAGTATAATGCCATAAAATATCATAATGATATTCCTGGGAGATAAATGTACGAACCTAATAATTCAAATTTATAGGATTGAAAAAATATGGAATCATATATATGTAATAGTCTATTTTTATATATCTTTAAGTTTTGTTTTTTGTGCATTAATCCACAACATCTATTAGATACCATTTGTTTTTAGATATACTACAATTTTTTTTGTAATTTTTTTTTATTGAAAATACTTTTTTACATTCCTTTTATCTCTCCTTCAAACGAGTACTACAAATAAATTATGAAACAAATAAATATGGTTTTGATAAAAAAACAAATAAATATGGAATATCATATTTCTGGTTTATAAACTTTATAAACTTGGAAACTTTTTTTTGTGGCTGAAAGATGTGATTATTGAAAAGGTTATAAATATGTAATTGTTGTCTTTTGAAAAAGTAATTTATGATAAATTCAAAAGTTATAATCCTTTGACACGCTATAAATGCACAATCAAAACGTCTCTCTTTGGTTATGTGGCTACCCATTACTGGTTGACCAGTGTTAGTATCGGTCTTCTTATAAGTTTAACCTTTTTTATAGGTAAAGTTGACTCCCATTTATCTCTTTTTGTATTTTAATTTTTTTACATTAAAAGGTCAACGCAGAACTCAAGATCAATACGACTCTTCTAGATATCGTGCCAAGGACACGACAAGAGCCGCCCCACGCTTCTACTCTAGTTTTGTCCTTTTCCATTTGTTCTTTGTTTTTTTGAAAAGTTATAATAAATAGAAATGAAATTCAAAGTTATTAAGAAAATACAAAAGCGAAAAAAGATATTTGAAAGATAATTAATCACACCTAGTTATCTTGCTGCAGTCTATTTTACTAGAAGTCTTTTTTTTCTCCATATTTTACAGTATTTGTTTTTTTTTCTACAAGTCTATTCTTTTCCTTATTTTACTAGATGTCTCATGTCTACAACTAAAAACAAATCAATTCTTTTAATGAAAATATGAAAGCAGACAAAATGTGATCAGTGTAGTTGATTGCATCAAGCCGAAATTCGGTAAACTTCAGAGGGGGATCTACATTAATTACTTTTATTAATTATAGATTTCTCCGTAATTTTCGTATTCATAGACAAAGCAATCATCATTAGTCATTACTTTCGCAGACTTCTAGAAGGCTTCGAAAGAAGAAATGAGTAAACAACGTCAATGGGTTTAAGAGTCTTTGTGTTGTGGTCGTCTCTATGGTCCCACTTGTAACCCAATTCGGATAAGTTGCCAAAAAATAATAAAATTGACTCGTTCTATTTCTTACTTTTAGGCTTTGATTTGAAGATTTTGATTAGGGTTTTTCTGATAAACTAAAAAAAATAAAAGTATAAAACTAACATATTGTACTAGGTTAATAGTTCATATATTACGCTGATGCATTCGCTGCGGTTCGGATGCCTCGCGGAAGAGTGATAATCCAACATCAACAATGAGCTGGATTTGTGAACTAAGTGAAGGGTTATCAATTTAAAGTCAATCGTTTGCAATGGTTTTGAAAGCTCCTTAGAGTGATAACGCTACTTTTTCGGGCTGCTGAAAGAGTTTCCAATATGCGGATAAATGTTTCCAAAATTTTCAAACTGTTATCCTTTCGGGTCTTATCTCGAATTTTTCTATGAGGTTTTCAAGAACATTATCGCTTCATCTTAATATCGTGAGATAAAAATTTAAGGTTTTGACGATAGACCAAATTTTGTTTTTGCTTTCATGTTTTCAATTTTTGTTTTTGCCATAAAACCAATTTTAATAGGTTAAAAATTATGTGTAACCTAAACATTTTATTTTAATAAATATTTACATTCTTAGGAAAAACAAAAATCTATCGTTTGGCTCGTTCTGCTAGGATTAGAGATTTTAATGTTTTTATTTGTAAGCGACCCACAGATTGGTTCGATAACCATTGATTTTAGGTTTAATTTAACTTATCCAATTTTAAAAAGAAATCGTAGATTACGCTAATAATACTATTTTATATCAAGACTGTAGTGTTTCGAATTTTCATGTTTCTCAATCCATCAACGATTTGTGAACATTTATCCTTATTCGATAGCTGGGTTCTCTATTCTCATAAGTTTGGAAGAATTACTGATTGTCCACACAAATCACCACAAGATTTATGTATCTTTTGTCTTTCCTCATATGGTAGATCATTTAGTTTAAAATAAATATCTATATTAAACACGTTTAATTATGTTTTTTTTAACACTGATACAAATTATGAGAACTATTACCAGAACAATTTTACTACGGATAACGTTACCCACCATAACCACGATGAACGGTTCCATTTGCACCACGCTAAAGATTTTCTTATAAGTTTGTCTCTATTAATCTACAAAATCTGTATCCTCTTTGAATTGAACCACATACTTTCTGGTATAAAACATTAATGAATCTTTTAATCAACCAAATGGCCAAGGGAGCTTCCACAAATTTTGAAAAAGACAGATTTCCACAAATTGCATCGTCGTTTAATTATGTTAAAAGACGATTTCCTTTATTTTATTTTTTTCCTATGTTACATAAAAAATCATTTAAAAATAGATTAGTTATCTTGAAATCACTATAGGCTGAACACGTTTATTTTTTGAGTTGTTATAAGAGAGACTCATGAAAACCAAAGCAGTTCCTTCAAGTTTTTTTGCATGCATCACCAATATATTCACAATTTTATAATATTATAGAATTCCAAGAAAACATAGTTATTTGGTTATTGTTTAATAGCTATTTTTTGTGCTAAAATGTGAAATTTATAGATAAAAAGCAATTAGTTACAAAGTCTGAAGTGGCAAAATAAAACCAATGAATACAAATAATTTTACAAAACCTTTGAATTTACTGGTAGTTTCGAGTGGAAGATCATCTGTGAAGAAGACCTCCGTACTTGCTGTCCTCTTTGTATCGGAGCGAGATGATTCGATCACGAACTATTTTGCCAATCGTGCGAACCAAAAAATACATAGAATGGTTATCTTGGTAATACCGATGACCATTTCGTTCTCTCCAAATATGATAGGCTGTAGTTTGGAAAACCATACGGATGAGCAACTTATCAAGTAGCCAAAGCTATGGAGCCCCATGTGATGTAAAGTTGCTGTCCAATCCGCAGTGAACTTGTGACCAAAAAGATGGCGGGTGAGGTCGGACCAGATCGTAAACGTGTAGGGACAGGCGAAAAAATGATCCTTGGTTTCATCCGGTTCGCCATGTAAGATGCAAGTTTGAGGATGTCTCCATTGACGGGTACGAGCCCCAGTGGCTAGGCGATACTTAACCGCATGCCAAACTCATCGGCCTTTGTCTATTATAGATATTATGGTTAGTAGAGAAAATAAAAGTCAATAAAAAACTCACCGGCCTCTTTCTATTATTAGCAACTGATGCTAGATATAATCATACAATTAACCAAAGGCGTGTTGGCCTGGTGGTAAAGACAGGGTATGTGCCCGTCTAGCCCCGGGTTCGAGCGCATTTGGGATGAGTCTTCTCCAAAAAAATGACTTTAACATAGTTTGGGCCCCGTTCCGGAGATGTACGGGCCCGCAGGTCCGGAACCTCGGCGATTCAAAAAATCATACAATTATTCAGTTTAACCATGTTAACTTTTGGTTTTGTTAATTTTTTTCATGTTTGAGATTTCATGATCGAATTAACATGATTGTTTCTATTTTTGTTATGTTCGGTTCATAGAGTTTGGTTTCGGATGTGCTTTTGGATTTGCTTTGTGATTCGGTTCATATAGTTTGGTCATAGACCGATTAATGTCTCGTTTAAAAGGATCAAGTTGCTGATGGAGCTAGCGAATAAGTACGACAAGGTTAATAACTTGATACATAAGATTTCTATTTTTGGTACAGAGATTCCGCGTTAAAATTCAGGACACATTTCTTACATTCTTCCAGCGTTTTTCAAGAGCCAGTCGAGTCCTTCATGTAAACCGTCACCAAAGAATGCACATGAGCTCTGGACATGCCTAACAAGCGAAAATCACAACACAGATCATCAGAAATATCAATCTCCTCTTCGCAAAATTAAGAGTCTTGAAAGGTTTGATCGTCTTCTTACCAGTTTCTTTGCCAGTTTTTTTGACAAAGAGAAGCGAGATCAAGCTTGTTACTGATCTCAGAAGCAGACATAGCACCAGGAACTTCATGCTTGTTTCCATATACAAGAACAGCCACATTGTCCGGGATACTCCCTTGTATCTGTTATACGTTGGCATCAAACATCAGATTATGTGACTTTGCTCAATGTTTACAAGACAGGTTTGTATCTAACCTCATCGATGACCATGTTAAGAAAATCTTTCGCCTCTTCTATTCGATCTCTGTCTGTGCTGTCGACTACAAGCACAAGCCCTGCTATGTCTTGGAAGTAATGTGTCCATATTGGAAACATCTGGAATGTTTTTTGAATAACCCATCATCAGGTATGATCTTAATGATTCTAAAATTAACAACTTCCTCCTACCTTGTAACGCTGTTGGCCGCCCATTTCCCAAAAGTTTAAGGTTAAATCCTTGTATTTTATGCTTTCCACATCGAATCCTAGAAACAATGGATCCGTTTATAAGGAAGAATAGATTGAACTATAGGGTTTGTAACAAGGTATGTCTTTCAGAATTTTATCCACATCATTTGGAAGGAACGGAATAGTCGGAAGCATGGGGAAACACCAATTTCTGCGCAAAGCCTTATCAAGATCATTGACAAGTAAGTGAGAAACATGCTCTTATCCATACGAGCCAACGATGATCATAAATATGATGATAGCTTAGAACTCTGGTTTGCCACAAGAAGCTAATCTCAATCTCTATCTAATTTTTCAAAATTAAGTTTGATGTAACACTTGTTGTAAAAACGTTTTTTTTAGTAGAATAAATTTTACATTCATTCAAAAAAAAAAAAAAAAAAAAGAATAGATTGAAAATCAGAAAAAAAGAGTGATTGTTTGCTTGATTTACCAATGGTAGGCATGTTTGTGGTAAGGATTTTTCCGGTTTTGAGTTTGTGCAGTATTGATGATTTTCCGGTACCGTCGAGACCAAACATCAATATTCTCGGTTCGATTTCTTGGAAAAAACCGGTAAATGGCTTTCCCAGAGTCATCCCCATTTTTCTTGAATCAGCAACGAACAAACGGGTTTTTGCAACGAATTTGACTTTCGTTTGGATCTGGAAATCACAAGAAGAGACCCTGAAACAACTTTACAACGGCCTTAAGAGAGAGTTTCAAAGTCAAGTAGTTAAAGCTTAAGAGTTGAGAGTTGTGTCGTCTCTTTCAAGATCCGAGGATCGCATAACAAAAGTCCACCGGTTGACTTTCCACACATGTTTCTTATGCAATTACTTGCGTATTTGTTCAAATCTTTATACTATTTGAGTAGATGTAACTCATAACCTTAAAAGAAGAAGATTTGAATCCATAGATCAGTTGAAATCACTTAACTTTAATGTTAAAATTCCATTTGATCTGCATACGGAAGAAACACAAGCAGGATCCAATTAAAAAGACAAGAAAGCAAAGAGTCAAAATAGAGAAAGCAGCGTCTCTTAGTTGTAGCAAAGGATACAGGCCATAAGGAGTTTAATGTATACAAAATCAAGGATATTTTCTGTAATTGCAAACTGAACATTTGATGTGGTTTCATTTCATCATGTCTTAACCGGCCTCACAAGCCCCAAACCAGAGCCACTACCTAAATGCTTGTACTCCTTAGCCTCAAGATGATCGTCGTGCTCAGCAAAACCAGTGCCTCCTTTCTTTAACCCAACCAAGTTCCTGTCCTTGCAAGGTTTGTCACACACAAGACAGACTTTGTCGACGGGCATAAACTTTTCACCGCATTTCTTGCAGAAAACATGCCCACATGAGCTAAGTGCCACAAGGGACATTGTGTTGGTGAGAGTGACTTTGCAGCTCGGGCAAATGTAGGTTTTGTCGTAAGAGCTTGAAGATGATGATGGTGTTTTCTTCTCTTCTTCTTCAGTGTTGTCTTCCGTGAAACGAATAGCAAAGAGGTTTTTAAGCTTAAGCTTCTCTTTGCCCTCTGGACAAACCGTGTGAGTTTCTGGAGCATCTACTCTGACTGAAGCTGCTGGTGTAGCTGATGGAAGCCAGAAGGCTTTCATTGTCTTAAGCGCTTCTTCTTCAAAGGAAGTTGTCTTCACACTGTTTGCCCCATGAAAACCATTCTTGTCTTGGTTGTGGTTCTTGTCGCTGTATCGAGGCATTGCACTGTGGTTTTGCTGATCAAATTCGTCGAGCTCTCTAGCCTTTTGTAACATTAGCCTCTCTTCTTCTTCATCCTTATCTTGCTTCTTTTGAGAAGCATGTGCAGCAAGCCTCCTAAGAACATGTTAGTACTACATATCAGGTCATGATAACCTTCAACAAGTGTAATCTTAAAAGTCCCAACAGGTCCTAACAACTGTTTTTACTCTGGTGATTATTCATATACAAGCTCAAACGTAAAATGGAACCAAAGGTAACCCTGAGATCTCGTTTACTTTTATGTGTCCATATTCAGTTAACCAACCCAAAATAGAAGCACCAGAAGCAAAATATCAGCTTCTCCTTCTCAAACACTAGTAGCAACAAAACCAATACTCCTTAAGGTATACTCAAAAGTCTTAACTCTTAAAAACCCTAATCAAGCATTACATAAAAATCAGATTTTTGAATGACTAACTGAGACTTGATCTAAAGAAACCTCAATCATCAGATTCACACCAGATTCATTCAATCCAAAGTGTTCAACAATGAAAAGGCTGGAAATTCAACAATCCTAATGCTAGAAACTTCAATGAATCTCAATCACAATCCAAAGGGGAACTTAAATTTCGCAACTTTGAAAGAAAAAACACCAAAGTTTGTACCTTTGGATATCTTTCTTCTGAGCCAGGAAACATTCGAGGATACACTCCCTGCAAAAGACATGGCCCTTGTGGCAACACATCGGATCGATGAAAGGCTTCAAGCAGAGAGAACAAGCATCGAATGGCTTGATCGAGTCTTTTCCCAATCTCTCTCTTTGAGTTCCATACCCTAACTTCTTCTTCTCGTCGTAAGTGAAATACGCAAGATCATTGTTGTTCTTTGAGTGTCTTTGCGGCATATTGGCGGGGAAGATTGAATTGGGTAGAAGAGAAGAGGAGTCAGGTGTCTGGAATTAAGGATCCAAATCGGAAACCCTAGAGATTTGAGAAAGTTAGGAAATTGGCTTTTCCAGTGTTCCCTCTCGTGTAAGTTGATCTACTACCAGATCCTTTACCGTCCAATATAAATCTAATCTAACGGTTCCTGATTATTAGCACCTTTTGTTATGGTTTTTGGACTAGGAGAAATGGTAAACATAACAAAAAAAAAAGGTTTTGTTTAACTAATTGACATTTTTCTGTTAGTTTTTCCATCGTCCTCTATCGAACTTTTTCGGTTCTTGGGAAAGTGTCGGTGAGTTAAAGATTGAAAGAAACTGTGGTTTTTTTGTTAGCTTTTGTTTAGGATTTCATCTCTTTGCTTGTTTCCTCAGTTTGGTTTTTGTCACCGGGAGTTTCCTGAACTCGCCTGCTTAGTTTCCGAAGATCTTTGTCGGATTTGTGTATTTCAACCGTATCTCATCATGTATTTCTCCTTCGTATTTTAATGAAATTTAGACGGAAAAAAATAAAATAATTGACATTATAAAAATGACTTTTGCCTACAACATTCCTCCAGTTGTTATCAACTCTACTTCTTCCTCCTCCTTGGGCTATCTTTCGCGTAAGCTTCTCGTCCATAGCTTTCCAAAAAGCTGCTTGCTCCTTAACAATCTCCGGGTAGAATTTTATGAAGGAAACATCAGTAGGCTCTTTGAACTTCCAATCACGTAGCAGAGGCCTTTTTTTTGGCAAATACAGTCAACATAGTTTTCATTTTGTCCTTAAGGCAACCAGTTGCTTTACCGTCAGACTTCTTTATAGTTAAACCCTTGCTGAACAGCATCAGAACATAATCCCTGGCAGCCTCTACGGGCGGCCCGTTTAGTTTTAGTAGCCGTGTTTTCGGAGTCCATAAACCTTGAACTAACCAGGCATATCGTTGGACACTGTATTGAACTAACGGAGGTCCCTGTTATGACGATTGAACAAGTTAGTTTAGAGGACTTATACCTATATTTTATTCATAACTTAGGAGCAAGATCCAAATAATCTTCATCTAGAAAAAAACATAAAAAAACAGATATTAATGCAAGCATTCATTGAGATTATAATAGCTACCAACCTGGCAGAGAACTTTTGCACACGTTCTTCAAGCGGTAGGGAGGTCAAGACCCTGAAAGAAGAAGAATATATCTTTAAGAAAGGGTGCAAATGTTGACGCGATGACACATGAGACTAGACATTTGGTTAAAACAAGAAAAGGGAAACCGATATATTGAAAAATATGATAAGACTGCACCTTTTCGATGAATGTTTTGATTCAGAGTTTCCCCCACGGCCCACCGAGTTGATATAAACCTCACTTCAACAAAAGACAATAAGATATTAAGAAGAAAAAAAGGTAAAGGTAAGCAGCAAAAACACAAGTTGTCTCAAACGAACTCAGTGAAAAGGAAAACATCATACGGGCTCATGTTGAAGTCTATTGAAGAGTTCCCATTCGCCATCATGCCGTCAAGATATCTGGAGTAAAACTCAGATTGAAGTCCATGATACTTGAGTGAAACACAATTCTAAAAGAAGAAGAAAATTAGCAACATAAGTTTACGAAACCATATCTAACAACAACTCAAAGAGAATAAAGGATCACAACAAAAACTGAATAAAACCGACAGATTCTTCAATAGCTTCTGCTTGTTTCTTTTTGGATGAAAGATACTGGATAGACGGTCGGAGCTGAGCAACAGCATGAACAGGATTCAAGTGTAACTGCAAAGTCAAGCAAAGTCCAATTCAATAAGATATCCCACACTAAAAAATGAATATTTATAAAGCTTCGACGAAAAGAGGGAAGAAAATATACCTTATTACTTGAAAGAACCCCAACAGCATAATCCAACGTAGGAGGCTGCTTCCATGTTGTTGTCAAGGTCTGACCAAATAACAACAACAACAAAAGAAAAAGAAAAATGAAGTTGCATCAAAAGATCAAAGCTTGAATCTAAGCTTGGAACTAAAATCTGACCTGCTTAGTCAAATGTAATTTACTTCCAAACTCGGAGTCATAGTTTCTCGAATGGACATCCATAGACAAATCAACTTCCACCTGGGAAGTAGAGAGATTCACTCTAACCTTAAGGCACATAAATAAACAAAATGATTAGAACAAAAAAAAAATGCAGAAAGTAGTAGCAATAAAACAATGAGAACACTCACTTCTTCGCATCGTTCATCCATTTCGTATGGACGCCAAGACGGTCTTAGAGGATATTGTAGAACATAAAGCTGACATCATTGAGAAATCAAAACGATTAGCAAAATTAAGATTTCGAAGAATCTAAGCTAATAGGTGAAGGAAAGTAATCCCGAGCTGACCTTAGTGTTGGCCTCAATAGACGGATTGAAGAAAACGTCAATTTCACGAACAACAACGTCTTCTTTTTCTTCCTCCTCCTGCAGTGAAATCTGATCTACCTCCATCAACTCAGCTTCCGTAGTCTCCGGCTCTTTATTCACTTTTGAATCAATCTCCATTTTAACGGAGCCACTATAGACCTCAGGTTAAACTTTTGGTTTGGGTTTGGACTTTCCGGCACGACAAGGTGCAAATCTGCGGGCTTTGGTAACCTCTTTTGGTTTGTCTTCGTCATCAAAGTCCATTTTTTTCGATTAATTCTGAACTCAAAACACTGAATTCACTGGGATATCTGGACAAAGATTAAAACTTTCTCTAGTCACTAACAAAACCCAATATTCATAAATCCTAATTTACAAACTAAAAGAAACGGACAAAGCTTGTCAATATCAAAAGTTGTGAGTTTGTGACTCATCAAAATATCATAATCCTAATTCATTGGTCTCTGCGATAGATTGAAACCCATTTACAATTTACCAAAACCATTCCAGAAACCAAATATTTAGAAAGTAGGGGAAGTAATTTTGGGGAAAATCAAAATTTAGAAAGGGAACCTTAGAGAGTCAATTTAATATTCGGATTAAGCTATAGATCAAGCAGGAAAAAAAAAATAACAAATTGATCAAAAGCTTACTGATTTCGTCGAGCCTGTAGGAGAAACGAACGAGCAAACGGAAAGTTAAGACGATTAAAGAAGAAGCTCGGAATTAGGCCGAAAAGCAAGTTAGAAAATTGAGTTCAGGCCCAAGTAAGACTTGAGCCAGGCCCATCACTTGGGTGTAAAAAAGTCAAAATTGAAAATTAAGGATCAAATTGAGTGTGTGAGTGAGAGAGATTTTATTTTTGGCGGCGTCAAACTGGATACAATCCTATAAAATTATTGTCTTCTTTAAACGGTTGTGCGATTTTAATGTTCGGTTTGGACAAAAATCGGTTAAATGATTTAAACTTGGATACTAAATTTACAAAATGGTTTAAAAGTTAGAGATTCGTACTAATTTTTCTTTTTCTATGGTCGTGATCTTTCTCGTCTCACTCTGTGCCCACGTTTCTTGTACCATTCTTTAGACAAGACAAAAGAATAACGTCTAAACATGGAAGACTGACTTAACGAAACCTTATTAAAAAGAAGAGAAGAAGAAACAATTTTTTTTTTTTTAACACTGATTTTATTGAGAATTCCAAAGAGTATTGGGTACAAAAGATAAAAGAAAAGCACTAGTAGGCCCCTTACAGTGAAACAGAGCATGAACTCTAAAAAATTCTGGGCATCACCCTCAAGATCCGGAGGAGCTTGGATGTCATGAAATGATTCCAGAAAGTTGTAACCACTTTGAAAGCTATAAACTCCGTCCTTTGAGTAACCACACCAACTTATCTCGTTGATCTACAAGTATTCTGATTCTCAGTATATGTGCATCATCCTCATCGTCAAAGGACTGGTTGACTTGTTGGGCATCCCATTACCTGGTGAGAGGATTGATAAGGTCAGCTACCTTCATCGTTAAGTCAATAACGCTATCTTGACGGTATCGCGGAGGTCTTGGGACATCATCCAGTATCCAAGAAACAATCTTATCTTTTTTTGAAGTATGTCCGCAATTAAAAAAGCTCTGATCAATAATCTTTTTTTTATAGCAAGTCCTTGATCTATTATTATCTATATAGATAAATAAGTAAAGTCCGTATCTATATCTACGTGATTAACAAAAGAAGCTCATAATCTAAATTTATTTTGGCATTCTAAAATATCACATATTTACGGTTTTTTTAGATTTTTATGCTTTTAAAAGATAACACATCATAAAAAATATTAAATGAAAAACCAGTAAAATCAAAACACTAATACACATTAACTTCATTTTTACCATGTCATTATTTTCTATACAATATTTTGACAAGCTAATATTTCTCAGTCCACAAAAACTTTTTATGTCTTTCATCCGTATTAATTTTGTTTTCCACACTTTATTAGCGCCAATAATGTATGCACTTTACATTTTTCTTTCTCTAAAACTATATTGTCTCCTAGAGTCCTAACTACCGATTTTGACTACATAAATTTCATCTTGCAAATTTAAGAAAGAGACATAACACATACTCTCGAAGAGGCTTCCAATTTAGTATCTATTTTGTTACGTTTTGCTTCTCTTATCTGGTAGCTTCATTTTGTTTTTTCTCAAGTATTTTTCTCTCGTCCTAAATAAATAGTTATAAAATTGGAAAACTTGGGCATTTGAAATTTTTACAAATGCAAAGTGTTTTGCATAACCAATTATATCCAATTTTTCTCTAATTTCACTATGGAGTCAGTGGTTTTGATCAAACGTATGAGTTTTTATGAAATACAAAAAATTGAAAAATGATCACTTCGTCTTAGCTTTGTAGACTTGTTCTCGAAGTATTTTAGATTTTTTTTACTTTTTAAGAGAAAGATTGAGATTTTGTAAAAATGAGTTATGGGCAAAATACAATATTATCTTATGTGTAATTGACTACGAATAAAATAGTATAATCAATATTTCTCTTCTAGGCTTAAATATGTTGATTGATTCTTTAATTGCAGTTTTGCAGAAAAGAAAAAACACATAAGTTATTCTCCAGATGGTTTCCAATGCCTCATGAGTTATTTCTCCATAATGAATCTATCAAACATGAAAAAAACTATCGTCCAATGTAAAAGTCCAAAGCATGCATGTATCATATTTTGTTTGTAGTCTGAACTTGCAGTTAATATTCATGACGAGAAAGTGTATGTCATTGAGATTTTTCGGTTTGTGTAAGGAGTTATTAATTATGAGAGCTTTGAAGTTTCTAACTTGGGTAATAAAATGTAGAAATGTAAATCACATGCTTGAAATTGATCTTGGAATAAAAATATGTCCAAAACGGCATGCTCAAATCTTGCACGAATGAATAGTGATACTAAAAACGTATACGAATACGATCCGGACATAATCATTAATGTTTAAAATTTTGTTATATTTTTATGATATAAATAAAAGGTCCATATTTTATATTTTTCCTAAGGTCGTCAATATTATTAGGGCGGGCCTGGGTAAATAAACATGTCTCTGAACTGCCGATCGTGGGATTCGTTGGAGGTCAATTGGTAAGTGTAAGAATTGACAAGATTGATATGCGTGATGGGTGCCTGAAATTGATTGAGGTTAAGTCTCGAGATAGTGATGATTTCCCAGCTGAGTGATAGATGAGAAATTCAATGTCCAGACCATGTTTTACAAGCAACTATTGGAAACCTCAAGACTAAAAGTCTTCCCAGAAAAGTTGTTTTATGCGGTGTTGTGTGTGAATGGCACCCACCCGTTAAGCAAAGAATTGATAGATGACTGGGCAAGAGAGAATATCACAGTAAAGACATTTGAAGACATAGTTTCACACTATGACTGTTTTATGAAAAGATTCCTCCCACGAATAAGGAATTAGTAATACGGTACTTGCTTAAGACAAACATTTCTGATCATTTGTTCAACTATGCTCCTGAGTCAACAATGATGACATTTAGAAAAGTCATGGAGTTTTGGAGATCCGAAAGAGAAGCTGAATTCACCGGAAATGTAAACGCTACGACTTTAGATCAGAGTGTCATGGTGCCAACAGAATCGAGAGGGTTCAAACTCGAACGGGTACCTGAAGCTCGTGATGTATGATACATGGAATGAAGGGTGGCGATGAAGACATGTGGGTTAGTAACTAAAGAATAAAGGGGGACACGTGGAGGCAGATCATTGGCACGAGTTGGAGGAATTGGAAGTTTGTTACGAATTGGTTTAAGAGCGTGCGTTGCTCATTTCGTACTTTTTACACAAAAAACTTTGAATCTTCATCTTCTTCCTCTTGCTCTGTAATTCTGTTTGGGATACTTTGCTCATTCTCGCTTGAATCGTTTCTTCATTCTATATTCTAGCAGGTGAGAGCTGAATTCGTGTTTTCAGAACATTGATTCAATTGGTTGATTGAGAAATTAAGTGTGATTTTACTCTAACAAAGGTATCAGAGCCATTCGAATGGGAAAGTGAATTATAAAGAGAGTGGTTTTTCCTATTGTGGACAATTGCCTACAATCAAATGGGAAAGTGAATTATAAAGAGAGTGGTTAATACCGTGAATTGGCCAAAATATATTTCATACTTCATGAGAGGTCCGATTCAGGAATCAACATATAACTTTTACTACAATACAAACACAAAAAAGGCAAATAACAAAACTAAAATAGCTGCCTTTTCCAAATAGAGAAACTTGCAAATTACACACAACCTTGGTTGTTCTTTTTTTTGTTTTAAATCTTATTCAAAAATGAAGAAAATGATAATCGCCTGTTAATTTTGAGGGTAATAAGTTAGAAAAAAATCAAGAAGGAAAGAAACAAATTTGGTCTCGTAATAGACATAACTAGCAGGATCTGCCATTCCATCAGAGAAACCCGAGAGAAAAACGTCGTATAAACTCAAGAAGTATCAAGTGTTCTAATTCACATGTCTTCATAGATGCATCGGTCGTTGATTCCTTTCACCAGCTTGATCCGCTTCACACTACAAGAAAACAAGGTTTTCGCGACTACATAAACAGTCGTAATGTAGTCGATAAAACTTGTTTTACGACTATGTGACATAGTCGGAAATGTTGAGTCGTAAAAACATGTAGTCGCACAGCAGTCGTAAATTTACGTCTGATTTGCGACTTTTATGTGATTACATAATTCAGTCGCATACCAGTCGCAAATCAGTCGTAAATATATGCGACCATGTACCGACTAATGAACGACCAACATGCGACTATATATTGTGTCGTGTGGAAGTCGTTTTTATTTAGTCGTTAAAGAGTCGTGAAGTTGTGCGACTACGTCCCGACTAATATGCGTCTATATTGGCGACTGATTTGCGACTAATATGTTCATCGGAATAGTGATTTGGTCATCTTTTACGACTGTTTTGCGATTACACAGCGACTGATTTGCGACTACATAGCGACTGATTTTATTGACGAAATTCAAAATGGTAATACTGTACCATATTTGTATTACCTAGCAATTTGGAAATCATATGCAAACTAATAAAAAGACTACACACGTTAAAATGAAAGAAACATTAATACAAAGAAATCATCATATATTATTGTAACATATCAAGTACAAACCAATACAAAGAAAACTTAATGTTCTAAAGTTCAAAAACATGAAATAAAATGATAGACTAGGGTGTAGAATCATGCTGCCGACCAGATTGAGAAGCCATGAAGTCCAGAAAATTTGGATCGGTTTCACGAAGATACCTTTCCACCAGTGAATAATGCTCGAACTTGTCTTTGTGGTCAGCTGCAAGTTGGGTAAGCTTGCTTTGGTTGTCAACTGCAAGTTTGGTAAGCTCTGCCTCACGCCGAGGGTTAGAAGCAGCTTGTTCTTCTATTTGGCGTTGAGCTTCTTCCAACTTGTCTTGTAGAGCTTGAAATGATGAAGAGCTGTCCTCGAACTTGCGTTTTCCACCAACATGAGACTCTGCGAGGCTTCCTATTCCATATGGCCTGCCTCTTTCATCCGTGAAAGTTGACTGCATAAATATTACATATATTTATGAAACGCAAAGGACAGAAAACCAAAGATAACAAAGATAACATGTATTTACCTGAAGAAAGAGGTCGTTGTAGTCCTCTGTGGTTAGCTCTCGCTGCTGCGACCGACCGTCTGAAGTTTCAGGCCCGATCTCTTGCATCCTAGCTTGCAAGTTCTTCTCGTAAGTTTGCGCGATCCTCTCAGCCTTCAGATCAACAAACGTCCCATCTGATTTTGTGTGAGTCTTCACAAAAACCTCACCGATACTAACCAGTCTTCCCAATTCCTCTTCCTGAAAATGTAACATATAAATTTGTTAAATAATAGAAAGTTGCAAAAGTATTAGATAGTGAATTTACACTTACCATTTCTTGTTGGATTTGTTGATATGACTTTTGGCCTGATACGTGCTTGTGCACACCAAGGCATTTACGGTCAGATTTCCGAGCAGCGGATGTGGTCTTACTCCTCTCTCGAGCTTCTTCAGTGTCCCAACACTCTGTCATTGTTGTCCAGAGAGTTGGGTTAATCCAGTGTGGTCGCTGTCGAGAAGTCCTCGCGGTGCTTACTGGTGGTGGTGGGTTTAGCACCCCACCCTAGCCCAATACAAATCAAGCTCGGCCCACCAAAAACAAAGGCCCATCAGCGCTGACGTCAGCACCTCGTCAGCGATGACGTCATCACCCACTTGTCCACTAGTCCGGTTTTTCAGGGGAAAAGGAATCGAGTTTAGCCGCCGAAGAACCTTATAAATAAGGAGGAAGAGAGAGAAAAAGGGAGGACTTTTCTCGGAAGGACAAATTCTAGAGAGAGAATCTGAGATCACCGGCATCAAACAACAACACCAACATTAACCCGCCGACCTCGAAAGCCATAGCACCGACCTCGTGACATGCAAGAAGCAACTTCCATGACGTCACCACGTCTCTCCGAACATGACGACCTCCCTCTCACAAATCGCCAAGGATAAACCGAGCATGAAAACCGACCTCATTTTCTCAATCAAGCAAACAAGTTCGTGACGAGCTCACTTTGATAACGTGCTCACTTTGATGATGAGCTCACCATGATGACGAGATCAAACGATCATGACGAAGCACGTAACGAGGCCGGACCTAACCGAAATGACAAACACGCGAGGAACCAAGGGAGACCGAGCTTAACGAGCTCGCCGAACTCACCGAGAACGAGCTCATGCCGAGAACGAACTCACTCACGACCATGAAAGAGAGGGCGAACATGATCACAAGCTCACTTACCGAGCATGAAGACCATCGTGACTTGAGAAGAAGATGTGACATGCATGGCAAGCAACAAGTATTACGTGAGACATAGATGACGACGTCACTTACTCTCCTCACGAGCCATGCACGTCGCCACCGAACATGAACCGACCACGACGTCATCACAACACGCCGAACATACCGATCACGGCACCATACCGAACTCAACGAACGTGAATACGCCGAGTTCACTCATGACAAGAACAATATGCCGAACTCACCGCCATAATCACGTATCAAACTTTCACGGCAAGAAGTAAAAGAATGATCATGACTTGCATGCCAAGCAAGGTGCATGCCAAACCACGTGCATGCATGACCATGGAGGATGGCGATCTCAAAAACGACGACCACACACGAGCACGGCAAAAACGTGCCGAGCTTAAAGATATGCCGAGACCGACGAACCCAAATGACGAACTCGATTGACGAACTCGGCACCCTGCCGCAAGCCATTAACCGTGTGAACTACGATCAGGCTTGATCCCCATCCCGGGGTACGTAGGCAGCCCTTCGCGGTGCAGCTATAAAATCAATTCTTTTTCTCCACCGTCTTAGCTCGTCGTCGCGACTAGACAGACCTTCACGTCAATCTTATATCGAACCTTGATGGTCGGACGACCGACCTGATCCACCGACCATCTCGGCTTATTCTTGTGTGATAATCGGGTTGTGCTAAACCCGGTATCAACACTTACCATATCCTTCATTCGCCTTTGACAAATCCTCTCGAAATGTTGTTGTACTACCCCTGAGATTAAGGGATCCCAAGTGTGCGTTTTCTACAAGAGAAGTGTGATTCGTGTTAGTGGACAGAATAGAAAGAAAGGCATAGGATAGCATGGACAGAAGAGAAATGCTTACCGCGAACTCGACGAAGTACCTTTCTTGTCTATCTCGAGGCACAACAGTCCAACTGTAGTATGGACCATCAAACTTGTTTGTGAACACCTTGGTGATCTTCCTTGTCAGCTTTTCCTTGTCACGGCCAAACCTAGACAGAGACAAATAAGTGCCTTGAACATTAAAAACCTCACAATTACAGCAAAACAAAGAAGACACAATCCAAACCTGATATGAACTAAAAATTTCCCTAGCACAGAATCTTCTTTACACCAAAACAAAGAAGACCGTAAACTAACCAAACAAATACAAACATTCTAATCTTGAAAAAGAACTCTACAAGCAACGTCAGACAACAATTAAGAGCTTTTCAGTGACCAGAACTAGAAGACGCAGCATAATACCAAGAGAGAATGACACTAAACTTAGAGCTTTTCAGTGATCACACTCACTAGAAGACGCAGGAAACCACAATCTAAATCCAACATCATACAAAAACATGTTACATACATAAAGGACTGAGACATCATTCAGTGCATAGATAGAGATCAAATTTCATCAGTACAAAATCTTCTTTACACTAAAACAAAGAAGACCGTAAACTAACCAAACAACTACAAACATTCTAATCTTGAAAAAGAACAACTACAAACAAAACATATCTAGCTTCATCAGTACAAAAACAAAACAAAACAAAACATTTGTGTTTAAGCAAACTCTAACAACAGTGTTAACACGAAGAAAACCAGATTTTGATGCTTAATTGAAGTTAACGTTTAGACAGGAATGGAAACCGACATTTTTAAACACAAGCAATTTCAGACATAATCACACAGAAGAGACATAACTACTAGACACATAAGAGACATAACTACTAGACACATAACTACTAGACACAAAACACAAAACCGAAATACTAACAAGCAAAAAGTTGTTCCTGTTTCTGTAGTAATGCTAGGAACCATAACTAGAGACACAAACACATAACAAGAGACACAAAAGACTACACAAATCATCGCCAACCATCAACAAAGACAAAGAAAACTACACACATTAAGACATGAATTTAGACAGGAATGGAAACACTTACCATGTGGTGTTTGGCAGCTGAGGGCGTGTCGGAGACAACACCGTTGTAAACTCATGCCGGTTAGGCACCCTTAGCAGCGCCTCAAGCACCCTAAGTTGCTCATCCTGGAGGTCGGCTTGAAACTGTGCATTGTCGTCAATCGTATCATCTTCGAAGTGGTTGACTGAGTGGTTGCTATGACCGTCGGAGTTCTGCAGAGGAACACTTGAATTGGAAGATCTTGGAGTCGGCAGCGCTTGAGGTTCAGATGATTGTCGATGGATTGTCGGACCTTGAGATGGAGAGCATTCGGGTGGTTGCTTTGAGGTGCTCCGGAAGAGCTGGGTCGGAGGTGGAAAGTCTCGGACATTGACGGTTGCTGCTGGTGTTGACGGTTGACGGTTCATAGGAGGTGACGACAGATTCGGAAGAGATTGGGCCGTCGGCGTGAAGGTGTACTGCGGCGGTAGAGGGTTCACTGGTCGCGACGAAGCTCCGGCTCTCTGAGAGACGTTGGGAACGAATTTCTTCCGGCGTTTACCACCGTTCTTATCTTCCGGCATCGTGTGCTTCGATTGAAAGGGGATGAAGATGAAAGGCGAAGAGATGAAGATGAAAGGCGAAAAGATTGAAGAAGATGAAGAGATTGAAGAAGATTGAAGAAGATGAAGATGAAAGGCGAAGAGATTGGAAGAAGAAGAGCAGAATGGTTCTCGATTGAAAGGAGACGAAGGAGATGAAAGTTTTGATTTTGGGACTTAGGTTTTGTTTTTGGGACTTAGGATTTCGTAGGTTAATTTTTTAATCTGAATAAAAAAAGATCTAGTTAAGGATTTGTATGTGTGACTTATACCAATTAGTTACTCTAGCCCACTGGTAAATATCGCACAAATGATCTTCTCCCCCCACGGTTCGAGCTGGGTGAGAGGAAAAAAATTTTGTTTTTTTAATTTGAATAAAAAAATATTTAGTTAAGAATTATTTGGTGTGTTAAATACCAAATAAACACTATGGCTTACCGGTAAAGATCTCACACTTGTTTCTTTTCACCCGCGGGTTCGAGTCCTGGTGAGGAATTTTTTGTTTTTACTCAAAACGAGAAATAAATACTGATTAATAATGTAAAAGACAAATTACACCGAAATAATGTAAAAGAAAAATTACAACAAAATTGTGACATAAGTAACATAGTGAATTAGAAGGGTTCTTCGTCATCTGATTCTTCATCAGAAGACAAATTACACCGAAATTCATCTTCTGGTTCTGCATCTCCGACTTCGTAATCGAGGTTTATTTGGTCTCCTTGTACGAAATTGTCGAGTACGAGATCTTCAATTGTAGTCATCAATACAGCATCATCATTTTCTGTTTGCAAAAGAGTCGGTTCTTTTTTTTCATATTCCCCTGAAATGTTACCCCTCGGATTCACTTTTAGAACATTGAGCCACAACTGCTTCGGTTTCTTTGTGTATGGGTACGGAATATAACAAACTTGATCCGCTTGCGAGGCTGTTTGCAATATAAAAATGTATATATAAGTTATACATCATGGTATATATACATTTATATATATATATATGATCGATATCGACATTAATAAGTACGTACCTAGAATAAATGGTTCGTATTTATTGTATTTTCTCGATGAAAGAACGTCTACAACACCACCATTGCTCCTCCGAGTGCCTCTACCGATAACAGGGTCATACCAATTACACTTAAAAAGTGTGATTCTCAAATTGACCATCCCCTCGTACTCAAGTTCTATGATATCAGTTAAGATCCCGTAGAAATCCGCTTCATCAGATGCATCAGTGTATTTTTGACCTTTAACACATACTCCATAGTTACATGTCTTTCGTCCAGCGCCGTGATTCTGCGTATGAAACAAATAGCCTCTTGTAAAATACATTGGCCAGGTTTTGACCTTATTCAAAGGTCCATGCACTATCTCTTGAACCCAAGTAGGAAATGGATTCGTGGCGTTCCAGTAAGTAACCTGCATATATATAAAAAATAGTGTAAATATATATAAGTATAAATTTACGCAAACTTATGAATATTTTTTAGACATACATATTCTTTCACCCATAAATGATATTCGTCAGCTCTTTTCGCAGAGAGTCCTGGATATTTTGCAGAAATAAATTCCTCAAACATTCTACACAAGACCAACACAAATTATATGAAAAATTAAACAAAGATTATATATATTAAAACGCAATCTAGGAGAGATGCCAACTTATATACCTCTCAATTGGCTGAAAATAGTCACAATTTCGTAAAACATATGCATGTGCGCATTGATAGTCTCTCTGAGAGCCATATTTCATGCATTTCTCCACTTGGACGGCCTACTTGAGTAAATATAGAAGGTACTCCAAGGACATGATATACAGGGACTTCACCTTCATTGAATCTTGTTAACCTGATCAAATGAGTTAAAAAAAGTAATTCAAATTATAATACATATATAGCATGTGTATACAAAAAGTTAAATGGCAAAGTGGACATGATGTGATTGATTTTAGCATTTACCTTGATTTCGTTTGTATATTCGCAACAAAGTAGTGCTCTGAGAAATAAGCAATCTCGTCATTGATATATGATTCAACAATCGATCCTGCCGCATATCTTTTGTTCTTTGCTTTCCCTTTCAATTTTTTGAAAAACCTTTCAAAAGGATACATCCACCTATGGGATATGTATAGGATTAAAACGATGTTCTGTTTTAACTTCGAAGTCTAATTCAACTTCGTATGGGATATGTATAGGCAGGTGTTCCATCACATCGAAAAATGAAGGTGGGAAGATCTTTTCCAAATTGCATAGGATTAAAACGATGTTCTGTTTTAGAATTTGAAGGCGACTCTTATGAAAAGTTCTTGAACATAAGTCCCGAAAAAATGCTCCAACCCCTACAATATACGTGAAAATTGCATGAAGTTAATATATAAATTACTATAATCATTTTTTTTTAAATTGTCGTAATAAGTACCTGATAACGCAAGGTGGACATTCCGGTCTAGGAGATCTGCAAAGATAAATGGAAGTAACCGCTCCATGAAAACATGGCAGTCATGACTCTTCATGCCTGAGAACTTTTGGTTGTCCATATCAACACAAGTAGCTAAGTCTGACGAATAACCATCTAGGAACTTAACCGCATGTTTCACACATTCCAGTAAACTTTTTCTAGCTTCCTCTGTCAATGTGAAGGATGGGAAAGGAGCTTTACCCTCACTATCAATATGTAAGTGTGGCCGAGAACAAAATTATTCTATATCCAATCTTGACATGATGTTGTCTTTCGATTTACCTTTCACACTCATAAGAGTATTCATGATGTTGTCAAAAAAGTTCTTCTCTATATGCATCACATCAAGACAATGACGGAGATTGAGGTCCCTCCAGTATGGTAGCTCCCAGAATATGCTTTCCTTGTGCCAGTTATATTGCTTTCCATAGCCCGACTTCTTATTTTCATGACCGTTTCCACCAACGTCTTTTGTTTTCAATGGATTTACACCAACCAACCGCTCGTAATAAACTTGCTCACCGGTCAAAGACGGAGGTGGATACTCTCTCGAAGCGTCTTTTCCCTTTATGAAGTCTTTTTTATTCCTCCTCATCGGATGACCATGAGGAAGAAATCTTCGGTGACAATCAAACCAACACGTCTTCCTTCCCTTAGGTAGATAAAAAGACTTTGTATCTTCCATGCAAATTGGACAAGACAATTTACCATGGGTTGTCCATCCGGATAACATGCTATACGCCGGAAAGTCGCTTATCGTCCACATTAGCACTGCTTTTAGATTGAAATTTTGATTCAAGGACACATCGTATGCATCGACGCCATTAGACCACAACTCTTTTAGCTCCTCAATAAGAGGTTGGAGAAAGATATCGAGACTAGCTCGCGGATGATTTGGCCCAGAATTCAGAATAGTAAGAAATAAATACTCTGTATTCATGCACATACCCGGGGGTAAATTATATGGAGTCAAGATCACAGGCCACAACGAATGATTACGAGACATGCCAAATGGATTGAACCCATCCGTACATAATCCAAGATAAACGTTACGGGGTTCTTCAGCAAACCCGGGATATAGACCTTGAAAATATCTCCACTCCGCCGCATCAGAAGGATGACCCATTTCTCCCTCCTTTGCTTGGTGCTCGGCATGCCATCTCATTGCCGCTGCAGTCTTCTCGCTTTGATACATTCTCTTTAATCTGTCAGCAATAGGTAGATACCACATACGACTGTATGGTACTTTGGTTCTACGCCGGTCGTTCTGAGGCTTCCATCTTTGTTTACCACAAAACAGACATTTAGCTTCCTTCTCGTCTTCTTTCCAGAAGATCATACAATTGTTAATACAAACATCAATTGTATGATATGGGAGACCTAAATTGCGCATCAATTTTTCTGTCTCGTAATGTAAACCGGTTGCCTGGTTTCCTTATGGTAAATAGTCTGTCAAGATTCCGCAAACCGAATCCACTAACTTTTCACTCATATTATATTCTGCCTTATCTTGCATGACTCGAGCGGCTAAGGATAACTGCGAGTGACCTTCACGACAACCATCATATAATGGAGTATTCGCTCCTTCTAACAAGTCGTAGAATTTCTTTGAATGGTTACGTACCGGTTCTTCTACATTCTGATAACTAGTACCACCTTGATGATAGTTATCAAAACTCACGTTATCACGAAATGCATCATTCACCATATCCACATATCTATCTTCTACTACATTACCCAATTCACTACTCCCACTTAAATGCGTAGGATCAACATAACTCGGACCTAAATCCATAGAGATTTCTTCTCCATGCTTATACCATACATAATAATCTGGCATAAATCCTCTACTATACAGATGATTCCAAATTCTAGGCCCCGGGAGAAATTTGTCGTTCTTGCAAACACTACAAGGACAGTGAAACTTACCGCCATTGTTCTGCGCTAGAGACTGGCTATTTGCAAATGCCATGAATTGATCCACCCTCGTGGTGAACTCTACCGAGAAATTTCCCGTCTCTTCATCGATTCGCTTATACATCCACTCCCGAAAATTACTATAATTGTAATTTCCCGACATTATAAAAACAAAAAACGGTTTCTCTTCTAAAATTCGATTTTTTCGTTTATGAGAATGAGGAGAACGATGGTCTCAAGTTTTTATTTATAGACATTTTTACGACTGATTTGCGACTACATAGCAACTGCTGTCCGACTACGAGTGGTAGTCGCAAAAAGTAGATACAAGTAGGTGCAACAAGAATAAACGTGTTTAATGCTGTTATTTTACGACCAACATACGACTGTTTTGCGACTACATAGCGACTGCTGTCCGACTACAAGTGGTAGTCGCAAAAAGTAGATACAAATAGGTGCAACAAAAATAAACGTGTTTAATGCTGTTATTTTACGACCAACATACGACTGTTTTGCGACCCGCCGCAAAAGTCGTAATTTAGTCGCAAACGTAGCGACTATGTTGCGACTAAAGTTTTCCGACTCGACGGAAGTCGTAGAGTGGTCGTAAATTAACGACCAATATGCGACTAATACGGTTGGTCGCAAATGACCGTTTATGGTGTGACTGTATTTTTGAAGTCGTAACCTAGTCGCAAAATAGTCGCTAAGTAATCGTAAAACTTTACGACTGTGTGTGTAGTCGCAAACTGTAGTCGCGTCGTGTCAACTCTCATCCAAAACCATTTAGTTCTCTCTTTACAATAACATTAAAAAAAAATGAAAAGTTTGAGTCTGAAATAATGATACGAGAAAATGTGAAAAGGGTAGTTTAGTGAAGAGATAATATTTTTTGGGGAAAAGATCGCCATTTTAGGAACGAGTGCTCGGAAGAAGCGGCTTGCAAAGATGATGAACAATGCTTTCTTGGTTTGTGTGTTACTCATACTAACTTTGATATTACCGAAGAAACAATTTTCTTTAATAAAAAGTTCAAGAGTTTCAACTGCGGACATACTTCATAATCAAAACCAAATGGTGAAAATTTGGTGAGAAATTTAGAGTTTTAATAATAATAACAATAATAATAATAATAATAATAATAATAATAATAATAATAATAATAATAATAATAATAATAATAATAAATATTTTTTATTTCGATGTAGTGTGATACTATTGAAGTCGCCTTGGATTTTGTTTCGAAGATGGAAAATAAATTTGTTCTTTTACCCTAATCCAGTGTTGTTAGTTCAACTGGAAAAATACAAAAAGCAAAGTTTAAAGGTCATAAGATCTAGTGACGGGATCATATAACATGTTCTAGTCTCGGACCTGATGCGCGTGTATTGGCTTAGAACCTCGTCATCATTCAAAAAGAAAAAAAACAACAAATTTGCAAATTGTTTTTTCGTTTAAAGTGTAAACCAAAACAAATTAAGTGGAAAAAAGAGAGAAAAATATGAATAATGTGTGTGATACACTTAGCCATGATTGGTACTTAAAATCCACTAAGTTATGTTTTTAAGAAAATTATAATGTTTCCTGGAAACAAACCGTGATTTGCGGATGTTACAACGTCAATTAGTTCAACATGGCTTTACTTAAGGCAAAAGACTATGAGTGAGACTATAACAAATAATAGTATCATTCAAAAATATAAGTGGATTATTTTTTAATATCATAACATGGTACACAAAAATATATTTAAATATATATGTATTTTTGAATTAATCACAATTTTCACAAATCACACAACTCATTGCTAACCAGCTCATAAGACAACTCATTTCTCCACTCTTTTGACAAAAACAGAGCACCAAACATTAAACCCTTCAAAAACACAAATCTCACCATCCGAAAAAGAAAAGTAAAAATGTCTCTGCTTCTGCTTCTTCTTCTTCTTCTCCAATTCATAGCTCCATCTTCACAATCTTCAATTCGAAACCTCCTCGAAGCTCGTGGTTTACCAGGTGGTTTGTTTCCAGACAACGTGGAGAGTTACAGTCTTAACGAGAAGACAGGGGAACTCGAAGTTCAGTTACAGAACCCTTGTTTCGCTCGGTTCGAAAACAGAGTATACTTTGATAGTGTGATCAGAGCAAATCTAAGCTATGGTGGGCTTGTTGGGCTTGAAGGTTTGACACAAGAAGAGCTTTTTCTTTGGTTACCAGTCAAAGGCATTGCAGTGAATGATCCTTCTTCTGGACTTGTTCTCTTCGATATCGGCGTTGCTCATAAGCAAATCTCTCGCTCTCTCTTTGAAGATCCTCCTGTTTGCTATCCTCCTGGTGAGTTAAAGTTTGTAGCTTTTGGTTCCTCAAAAATTCAAACTTTTTAAATGAGAGATCCTGAAACGACACTCAGACTAATCTTCGAGGTTTATTAAGAATCCAATATTATTCTAATTGAGTTTTATGAAAATTGTTGTAGGATCTATAATGGAGAAGATAGAGAAGAGGAAGATGGATATTCAGCTCCTGAGATTCAAAACTTAAATCTCTCTCTTTGAAACTTGAACAAAAGACTCTGTTTTGTTTACTTCTATTTTTTCTTTGGGGTTGTCTGGGAAAAAATGGAAAATGTGGGGGGACTATGTGTAAAATCTGGAAAGAAGGGAGGAAAATTTTGGAACTTTGTATAAAACTATGGGGTCCACAAAGTAATCAATTTTGTCACTTGTCAATTTTTTTTCATTTTCTTTATATGAGAATATATATGATAGTACTTTATTTATTGATATTTAACTTTTACTTTAATTTTTGAAAATGATGTTTTTGTTTAATCATCATCACCTCTAACATAATCATTGATATAGAATTACGCTTTGAAAGGAAGCTGGGTCTCGTATGCACCAAACACAGCTGTATCACCTAGAAAAGATTTATATTTGTTTTCCTTCATGTTCGTATTAGTGCATATTCTAAACTTCTTTTGATAGAATTTACGTAACTTTCTTTTATAGTCTTAAATTATACTAAAAAAGGTTGTTGGAATTAGATAACCTAATCTATTATTTTAATTTTTTGGTCCGCCATCAAGTCATATGTTTAACAAACCTATAAATATTTCTTTACAGAGGATTTCAATCCAAAATCCAAACTAATTATTAAAATTTGTAGTCGATATAATATCCTGCAATATTGGCAACAACAAAATGGGTCTGTATAACAAAAATTGAATTATGCCCTAGCCCTTCAAAGCAATTTTTTACTTTGCTGTCATCATGTTGTAAACAAACCTATTTATTGTCCTAATCCGATGAAAAAATTAATATCTAAAAATGGTAAAGAACAAATTTGTAAGAAGCTGGTTTGCGATTCGGATGGATTTGACTTTAGTCACAAGAAACTCGTGGAAATGACATGAACTCAGATAATGTTGGGTTCATTTATATATTGATGAAAAAATCTATATAAAAAGGTTAGTCTATGGGGTACTACTTTATTCACGGTGGATTTGTGACAAATTGATGAGATCAAGAAACCTATACCAAAATTACACATTACGATATAAATATAACCAATTTATATAGACCTACGTTTTGTATGAATACATAGTTAGTGAATAGTGTAGGCTGTGTAGCGATACAAGAAGGGTCATGAAGTGGTACGGAACACAATGTATATGTTACAAGTGCAGATCATTTAACCTAATAAGCATATAGCATAAACATGCTTCAAGTTAATACTGAAGCAATTTTTTTTTTTAACATTGATTAAATTTTATTGAATTAACCACGAAGAAAAATACAATATCCGGCAAAAAAAAGAGATATGGAGTCAAAAGCCACCGGATAACGAATACATCTCTGGAGCCAAAATGATGCAGCGAGATATTTGAAATATTTCCATATATCATTATTATTCAGAAAATTTATTTATATATTTATATTTGTATTTTAATGCTTATCTTTTAGAGCTTTCTAGAATATTTTAGGGTTTTAGGATCTATTATAAATAAGCCGTTTAGGCCTCCTATTGTATTCAATTGATGATTTGATTAATAAAGAGATTTTAAAGAGGTTTTGATAAACCACTGTTAAGATTATATATTCACAAACCCTAGTTTCCGGATATTCTTAGAATCAACGGATCTAGTTCTATCCATAGAAGATTCTTCATCACAAAAGCCCGAAAAATGAGAAACTATTGTCCGAAGAAAATACAGAAACGCGGGAACACATATGATGGATGCAAATGCCAAGAGTGAAGCTTTCGAAAATATCGGGTAAGTCGGAGAGAGGTGCCGAGAGGACCTACAACCGTAGACAAAGGAAACCTGGGGATAGAGGAACCTGATGAATTAACCCCACTAAAATGATTAACACGAAAATAATAAATAGTAGAAGAGAATCTAACTCTTACATATATAATATTCTTCCAAAAAAAAAAGAGAGTATAAATCTAGGACTATGCATCCCCACCACGATTATAGCGAATTAAGATTCTTTGCCAAAACTATTTAGATGATTAAATTAATCAAAAGCTCCATTAATCTTATACTAATAAAAGTTGATGGTAAATGCATCTAAGAGTGTTCACGTAGGATTTTAAACAACCAATTTTATTGGTTCATATCATCGTTTAGAATAAATTCTCTAATACTTGCAAAATATAAAAAAAGAAAAAACGTCGAAAACGGCAAATAATGAAAATTACTCAAAATAATGAGTTTAAAAAATAAGGAAATCATGTTTTAGTTTTCTATTCAATTAAATCATTCCATATTCATCTATTGTTTGGTTACAAATTAAACTGGTCCTGAATCTCATAGCAAGAATTGTGCTTATTAATTTGTTTTTGACCAATAATTAAATATTCACATAGAATTTTAAACAACCACTAATAATTATCTACGTAAGCTTTTTGAATTCGAATCTATTTGAACATTAAATTGTTAAGTTGATATTGCTTGATGATAAAATGATAAATGAAAATTACTCAAAATAATGAGTTTAAGAAATAAGGAAATCATGTCTTAGTTTCTTATTCCATATTCATCTATTGCTTTGGTTACAAATTAATGTCATGATACTACTTGATGTTTGATGCTAAAGATGTCCACATAGGATTTTAAACAACTAATATTAACTGCCCATGTAAGTTTTTGAATTTGCAATTATTTAAACATAAAATTGTCTACGAAGATTTTCATTGACCAATAATTAATTTTGATATCATTATCCAAAATTATATTTTTATTCGCCCTTCCAACTCATTACTCTAAACTAATGAAACATTTTTGATGTGATCGAAATTGTGTTGAGAAATTTTGATTTCACATAGATCAGCAGAGAACAACAACACAAAGATCCAAAAAAAATTACAGAGATAATAACCACAATTTTGTCTCAAAATGAGTCGACTCCATAAACGCAAAAACTTGTTTAGGTCATCTTCTCTATTATATAGGGTAGCTGTTTCATAATCTATCTATTAAGAAAGAGTTTAGTTTCTAATAAACATCAAACATGATTTGTTTTTTATTAGCGACAAAAAAAGAAAATTAGGAATTGTTTTGATAGACAATACAACAAAAAAGAATCTAATTAAAGAAATGATAATAACAAACATCTAAATTTTTAATTAACAACAAGAAAATTTCTGATAAAAAATACAAAGGGAAATTTTCTTACAATATGAGAGTTGCACATTGACACCTTGGCTTATAGTATAAAACAGACATCAAAAATGATATCTTAACCCATACAAACAACACGTGAGTAACACCTTCTAAGCAGGTGTTAAATTTAAATTGCCGAACCTAAGCAGGTTATTCAAGACAATATTTTTTCTTGTTCAAAAAAAAAATATTTTTTCTATATATCAGAAATATATTATTACAAAATATACACAAAATAATATCATGATAAATATAATTGGTCACATATACCAAAATAGTATTAAAAAATACCCACGGGATGCAAAACCTAAGTCAACTTAAAAATTAATTAAAATATTCTATCTTTCTTCAAAATTACTGTAGACATGTAATTTCATTAAACTTTTCATTTTTTGGTATCTGTATTTGGAGACATCGTCTCATATACCCTTATTTGAGAAATTATAATCTCTTATATCCCAAACTAATCTTCATATCCCTCTAAACTTTAATCAAATGTATGAAGACGAAAATACCCCTTACTCAACTTTTATATTAAAAAAAAAACAGAAAATATTTATAAAAAAAACGAAAAAGAAAATTTTTTTTGGCTCTCACGATACCTCCATCTTCGACGTCGAGCTCGCTCGCACGCTCTCCATCGCCGTCGTTTCCTCCGTCGCCGAGCTCTCCATCGCCACCGTTTCCTCCGCTGCCGTTTCCTCCATCGACGCCGTTTCCTCTATCGCCGCCGTTTCTTCTGCCGTAGTTTCGTTGCCGCCGGCTCGATTTGGTTTGGTTTTAGCAAATTTAAGGATTGAATTGGTTTGATTATTTATGCACATTGGGTGTTTTGGTCGATTAGGTCTATAAAGAGGTAACAAATGTATTTTAGTGGTTGAATCCTAGTGAATTGGAAATAGATTAGATCCCCAATTTGTGTTCTTGCGATAGGAGAACTAGGTAAAACTAGTAAAACTGTTAAATATAGTAAAACTGGTAAAACGGAAAACCATGATTTATGTGTAAAACTGGGATAACTGTCGATAACTACTATTACTGAGTGACTTTTTGTATTGTTTTTTATAGGATACGATGAGAAACAACGTCAGCATATATTTTAAATGCCAAGGTCGCATGTATAGTTTAATGTTCAAGACATCAATGGGGGAGATAACTTTGTCGAAGCTGGAAGCTAGGATATTTAAGAAGGTTTCGTTAGATGAAAGTAGGTTTAAATTGGAATTGAGTTATTTTTCACTGGTGGTGAGAGGAGGTGAGGAACAATTATTTATTTCGGATGACGAGGATCTGTCTGTTTATGATACAAATTGACTAAGGACCGGCTTGCTCGTAGTATGGTGAAAGGAGGATAGATCCTTGACTTCAAAGAATCCACGTCGAAAGATGTTAAGGCACGAGTGACCCTCGAGATTCCTTAAGCCCAATCGCCGATGAACGATTTGAAACGAGGTGGTGGCTTCGTTGAAAAGAGAAATCGAGGAAGAGGATGATAAGGCGTGGGGATTAACTCGAAGATCCTTATGCCCCAATTCGCAAGAAGATCGCTCACAAACAAACAGATCGATGGCTGCGTCAAAGAGTTGCGGAAAGTCCCTTTGATAAACCGAAAATATTTCTAAGAATAACCTTCAAAGAAATAGAGAGAAAGAGTTGAAAAACTCAGAAAAAATATATTGATAAGAGATGATTGATTTCGACAATGAAGAGGAGAAGAGTTTAAATAGAGATCATGTGATATTAATCACATGCCTCGAAAAAGACATAATCGAAAATGACAAAAATTAAATAAGAGAAGACTTGACTAAATTAAATGAGTTTGATTTGATTTGAATTCGCGGATGACCCATTTTGGTGAAGTGGTCCCGCGGAATTCTTCGGGAGATCGGACCGTTAGACGGTGTAAGCCGGTTGCCTCGTTAAAACCCATTGGGACAAAACCGTATATAGGAAAAAGAGTACAACGCAACTTACACAAACGGCCAAACCTCAAGAAGAACTCGAAGATAGTGAGGTGAGGACGGGGTACGTAAGTTGATCCTCCTTGATCCGGGTTTCGTCGAGTAAGCTCCGAACTGCTCCGGCTAGCTTCCGTACCTTGGACCGAGTGATAGCGCCTTCCGGGATGATTAATGCCTCGCCTGGAACCTCATCCAAAGTCTTCGTGTCCGGAATCATATCATCCCCCTCCACTTGAAAAGGATTTGCCCTCAAATCGATTTCATCTGCAACATAAGGAATGATATCAGTAACGTTGAAGCTTGATCTAACGGAATACTTACCTTGGAGATCAAGTTTGTAGGAGTTGTCGTTGATATTTTCCAAAACAGTGAACGGCCCATCGACTCTTGGCAAGAGTTTAGATTTCCTTTCTTTCGGGAACCGTTCCTTTCGTAAATAGATCCACACAAGATCGCCGGGTTCAAAAACCTTCTTGTTTTGCCCTTTGTTGGCATGTTTGCGGTATTGCTCCGTCTTGTGTTCGATGTTTGCCTTCGCCTTTTCATGCATCTGTTTAACCAATTCAGCCCTTTTCTTTCCATCCAAACTCACATGTTCACTCAAAGGTAAAGGAGTTAAATCAAGAGGAGTAAGCGGATTAAAGCCATAAACGAGTTGAAAAGGTGAAAACATAGTAGTAGCATGTTGTGCATGATTGTAAGCAAACTATAAATGCGGCAAACACTCTTCCCATGATCTAAGATTTTTCTTAACAACCGTTCTCAAGAGAGTGCCTAAAGTCCTATTGACTACTTCCGTTTGATCATCGGTTTGCGGGTGATAAGTCGTAGAGAAACAAAGCTTAGTTCCTAATTTCGACCAAAGAGTCTTCCAAAAATAACTAAGGAACTTAGTATCTCTATCCAAAACAATGGTCCTAGGCATTCCATGCAATCGAATAATTTCCCTAAAGAACAAATCAGCTATGTTCGATGCATCGTCGGTTTTATGACATGGAATAAAATGTGCCATTTTAGAAAACCTATCAACCACGACAAAAATGGAATCACTACCTTTCCTAGTCTTAGGCAAACCTAAAACAAAGCCCATGGATATATCGGTTCAGGGTGCACTAAGAATGGGTAATGGAGAATACAGACCTTGGTTTTGGCGTTTGGACTTGGCGTACTTACATGTCGTGCATCGGTTGCAAATGCGTTCTACGTCTCGCTTCATGTGCGGCCAAAAGAAATGGTCTTGCACGATGTGAAGGGTCTTGGCAATGCCAAAGTGTCTCATAAGTCCACCGCCGTGTGCTTCCCTAACAAGGAGATCTCGCAAAGAAGAGTTAGGAGTACAAAGACGGTTATCGTAAAACAAGAAACCGTCGCTTTGAAAATATTTCCCAAAAGTGAATTTAGCACTAGATAGAAAAACTTCATGGAAGTCGGAGTCGGATACGTAAGCTTCCTTGATCATTTCAAACCCAAGTACCTTGGCATCTGGAGTGGAAATCAAAGTGTACCTCCGGGACAAGGCATCGGCGATGACGTTTTCTTTACCTTGTTTATAATGAATCACGTACGGAAACGTCTCGATAAATTCCACCCAACGTGCGTGCCTTTTGTTCAACTTTTGTTGGCTCTTCAAGTGTTTGAGGGATTGATGATCAGTATGAATGATGAACTCCTTCGGCCAAAGGTAATGCTGTCATGTTTGGTGCGCTCGGACTAAGGCGTAAGGTTCCTTGTCGTAAGTCGGATAATTAAGCGTTGCTCCACCAAGTTTCTCGCTGAAGAAAGCCACGGGTTTCTTCTCTTGCATAAGCACAACACCTATACCAATACCAGAAGCGTCACATTCTATTTCAAAAGCTTTAGTAAAATCAGGTAAAACAAGAAGAGGAGCGTGAATAAGTTTATTTTTCAGAAGTTGGAAGGCGTCCTCTTGAGCTTGCTCCCAACGAAATCCCACATCCTTCTTGATGACCTCGGTTAGTGGTGCGGTAATGGTACTAAAGTCACAGACAAATCGTCGATAAAATCCGGCTAAGCCGGGAAAGCTTCGGACCTCGCCAACAGTCTTAGGGCTCGGCCAATCTCGGATGGCCTTGATCTTGTTTTCGTCCACCTGTATGTCCTGAGAGCTAACAACAAAACCTAAAAAGACAACGTTATCTGAACAAAAAGAGCATTTCTTTAAATTACCAAATAAACGTTCCTTCCTAAGCACGTCTAAAACCAATCGCAAATGTTCAACATGTTCATCTAGGTTCTTGCTATAAATCAGGATATCGTCGAAGTAAACAACAACAAAGATACCTATATATGACCTAAGAACATGGTTCATCAAACGCATAAAAGTACTAGGCGCATTGGTTAGACCAAACGGCATGACAAGCCATTCATACAAGCCGTGTTTAGTTTTGAAAGCGGTTTTCCACTCATCACCCTCATTCGTACGAATTTGGTGATAACCACTTTTCAAATCAATTTTAGTGAACACGCTAGACCCATAAAGTTCATCTAACATATCGTCTAACCTTGGGATTGGATGGCGATACTTTACCGTAATGTTGTTTATCGCACAGCAATCGACGCACATTCGCCACGTTCCATCCTTTTTGGGTACGAGTAAAACGGGAATGGTGCATGGGCTCATACTCTCCCGTATGTGTCCCTTTTCCATCAGCTCATCAACTTGACGCTGGATTTCCTTAGTCTCAACAGGATTCGTTCGGTAAGTCGGTCGGTTTGGGAGTGTAGCGCCGGGAAAGAAATCAATTTGATGTTCGATTCCGCGGATCAGTGGCAAACCGATCGGACCGTTTTCTGAAAAAACATCAGAATAATCCTGCAAAAGGGAAGATATACTGCTCGGGATTTCCGGCTCAGGGTTAGTCATACTCGTAAGAGCATCCCTAAAGACTAATAAAACAAACGGTTGCCGAGAAATGAGAGCATGCTTAAGTTCACTCGGTTTAACAAGTAAAGATTCATTCACGAGTGTACTTTCACTTTTCTTTGATCCATCACTCTTAATTTTAGTAGAAGAAGTGGGTGAAGAATCGTTTACCTTGCCTTTGCCCTGATTCTGTTCGAGCTTGAGTTGATCGAGAAATACCTCATGCAGAGATAACGGTGCTAGAGTGATTTTCCGACCCTTGTGCTCAAACGAGTGCTTGTTCGTAAAACCATCATGGATGGCTCTACGGTCGAACTGCCACGGTCTTCCAAGTAGGATATGGCCAGCCTCCATAGGTAAGACATCGCACACGATTTCATCCTCGTATCGGCCTATCGTTAGAGGAACCAAAACTTGTCGGGTAACTTTGAGCTGCCTTTGATTGTTCAACCACCGAAGGTTATAAGGCCGTGGATGCTTCCTGGTCTCCATACCTAGCTTATCTACTAGAGTAGTGCTCGCAACATTAGTACAACTACCACCATCAATGATTTGACTATATACCTTGCTTTTGACCATGCATCGGGTATAGAAGTGATTTTCTCGTTGCTCGTTCTCAACGACCGGTTCTTGAGCAAGAAGAACACGTCTAGCTACTAATAGCTCTCCATCAACCGCATGTTCCTCATATTTGTCAAAGATTGGAGTGGTCTCGTCTTCTTCTTCATCGTCGGTTACGATATCGCCATTGGCTAAGATCATCATGGCTCGGGGATTTGGGCATTTGTTCGCATAATGTCCCTTGCCTTTGCACTTAAAACATTCAATATCACAATTACGGACATGATTAGAATCAACCTTACCCTTATAGTCATGACCGGAAGAGCTTGGCTTGAAATCGGCCTTTGGCTTAGAATCGATCCGGGGAGGGTAAGTCGGTTTCTCTCCTTTGGTGTAGTTCGGCTTAGAGCTAGAAACATATGGTTGGCGTGTAACGCTTTTCCTTTTGAGCTGATGTTCGACTAAAATCGCTTTATGCAACATCTCGTCAATGTTCGCATAGCTTTGCATTTCGAGCCGATATTGAATATCACGATTAAGACCGGACAGAAATCTCGCCATGGTCGCAGCTCCGTGCTCCTCGACGTTGGCTTTCATCATAAGCGCTTCCATTTTTTGGAAATAATCTTCCACGCTCTTACTGTCTTGTGCAAGTTACCTCAACTTCTGATGTAGTTCGCGGTGATAGTGACTAGGAACGAACCGTCTCCTCATGATCATAATCATCTCGTCCCATGTGGCAATAGGGCGCTCTCCATTGCGTCTCCTATTGGTCACCAACGAATCCCACCAGTTAATAGCGTAATCATAAAACTCGGTTGTGGCTAACCTTATTTTTTTGTCCTCGGTGTAGTTTTGGCAATCAAAACCTAGTTCGATTTTTTTCTCCCATTCGAGGAATGCACTGGGGTCGTTTTTGCCGAAGATGGGGGGAATTTTGAGCTTGAGTCCTCCGAGATCATTTTGGACTTCCCGTCGTCTCGGCCTCCGTTGGCTTCCACTAGACGAGGCCTCGTTTGTAGGGTAGTAATTGTCCGCCTCGTTCGGTGCTTGTCTCGCCCGTTCCCTCCTTCGCCTTCCCGGTTCCTCGCGTTCTTCGTCGTTCACGGGATTAGCATTCGCCGGATTAACATTAGCGGCTCCCGCTACTTCGATTCGGTTTAGCCTTGCATTGAGTACTCCGAACATCCGGGTGAATTCTGTCATCATGGCTTGCACGTTTGGTTCATTTCCTTCCAGGGTCAGCGAATCATCGGACATTGTTGGTACCTCACACAAGATTTAACAAACTTTTTAGTGTATGCAAAATTTCAGAATTTCACAAAACGATTTATATGAATTTTTTTTTTTTGAATTTAAATATTACGAAAATTTAGATTAAACTACATATATAATTATATATA